>CM055101.1:24902318-25247318 GCA_029204225.1 Diphasiastrum complanatum
TGAGTCAACTACAGCAAGATCGAAACAAATTTAGTTAAAATTTGTTCAATCTTTAGTCCAGTCGCATGTTCAACGAGTTTCAACTACGTGTTCCACACGCCGATCCAATCTTGAGCATGAACAGTTACCAGCAACAACATCCCCACCAACAGATTTTTTTTTTTTTGGGGGGGGGGGAGAGTGGATCTGCTTGGATTCACTGGAGCAGTTACGCTGCCAGCAACAACACCAACAAGATCGATAGCCATGGTCACAAGTCAAATATGAAAAGACAAGGCTAAAGAAGGCAGATGGGTAATCCGAAGAGACTCAATCAGAAGAAGTATTCCAGTCATGACTAAGAACCTTTAGAAAAGGGAAACACAAGCATTGAAAAATCAATCTCCTTCTTCAACCAATCTCTTGCCATACTTCTGTGCCCATTCTCATGTCTATCGTCCACACCATCTACCGTTGTCACCACCACCCTTCCTTCCATCTGTTTGTTTATCATCAGTCTACTGTTCTTCTGAGAAATCTCCAGTTTTTTATAGTCTTACCGAAGCAGTTGACAGATCATTGCAAGTGTCTTGTGGAGACCAACTGCCACCTACAATGGATGATCAGCCAAACAAAGATCTACAGAAGCAGGCAAAGCAGCTAGAAGAAACGAAGAGAAAGATCCATGAAGCTGAGGAGGAAAGGACAAAAACTTAAGCAACAAATGAGCCAGATCAATCTTGATCAAAAGAAACTCTCTGGAGTAATGATACTTGAATCCCCTCTTATGAAGCCCAAAGAGATCCAAAAGTAACGGATAAAAAAAAAGAGTTGCAAAAAATGAAAGATGAAGACAACCGTGAATCTGCAAATAAAGCAAGCTCCTCACCTAGCAAGTGGTGGTCAAAGCTTGACATTGCAAGGGTCCAAGGCTGCAACTGTAAAACTATCAGTTCCTTCACCCTACCACCAAGCCTTCATCACGTTTCCTTACCGTTACCAAACCGTCCATCCAAAACTATTCCTACCACCAATTTTTTATGAATCCATCCCCTTGAGACTGATAATCAAAGTTTGTGCAACCTGCAGATCAAAGGTTTTCCTTGAGACTGGAACTTCAACTAAGAGAAGAACCACGGAAACACCTAGAAGCAAACGGAGGATACAGACCTCCCAGAAGATAGAATCTGCCAAGATACCAAAGATGAAACCGTCAATGGCAGATACAAGTGACAAAACAAAGAGACACATGGAAAGCACTTGAGCATGTAAGTTGTGAAGCTGCTGAGAGCTCTCCAATTTTGAGAATGTCAACCAATTGCAACAATAAGACATTCTGGTTAAACTGCGACAATTTGTGAAAAACATTTTTGTGATAAAGATTGGCGACAATAAGCACTTGGTTTTATGTAAGCGAACTAGAATCTACGGTTTTCCAAGTGACTATTGAAAATGCCAATGCAAAGCGGAGCGGCATCGTCCAATATGAGTTGTAGTGGGTCCTGCAACACATTAGGGGTGGGATGATGTTGGCTGATTCTGATGAATCCCCAAGATACTCGGACAGAGCAACTCAACAGCACCTCTCACCTTAGACCGAGGAGGTCTTTGAGAAGATGAGACTAATAAAGACTGAGAGTCGAGAAATACTAGCTAGGAAAGACATGCAAGAACTGTGTAAGCCTCATGGTGAATCCCGAAAGATGGAATGACCATGTAGGAACTAGTATTTCTAAGGAAATGTAATAAATGCAAGTAGACCTCTCTTAGAGAGAGTAGAGTGAGCCAGCCTTTGTTGGTGACCTCTAGTGGAGAGCATTATTCCACTTGTAATTTGTGAAATGTGGAAATTCCACTAGGATGCCACTTAAGGAGCTCTCTTGCTTATTTAAGAGACTCCCTCTTTGTGAAGAGGAGCTTTTTGTGAATTGTATCAACTCCATGTTGAAATGAGAAGAGCCTTCACGAGTTTGGTGCATCCATTGAGCTCCTTGATCATGCTTGTTTCTTGAGTGATGCATTTATGATCTTGCCCTTCCCTCCTTTTGTGTGTGGTTGTGGACTATAGAGTGGACTAGATTTGCTGCTTTCCTAGAGTAAATTAGTTTCTTTTCTTGTTTGTGGAATAATGTAGGAACCAACATTCAGGTAAACTAAATAGGCTAGATCTGTGGTGTAAATCTTGCATATTCTCTGACATTCCAGTTCTTGATGTTCTTGGGATGTCCAAGAATCAATAGACTGGTTGGTTTCTTGATTCTTGGACTTCTAAAATGCTATAGATTAGTTCTTGGTTCTCATTTTGTCAATTTATGCAAGTTAGCTCAGTTTAGTAATACTTAGGATCTGATTCAGTTCGTTTTAAGAGTAGGTAGCTGTAGAATCTGCTGAATGTTCATTTGGGCTGCACTCTGATCTGTGAATGAGCGTTCTTGGCTTGCATCTCTGTTAGAATGTAAGTGCATTCAAGAGAGATGACCCTGAGTAGTTGTTGTAAAGCTACCTTTACAAGCTTTACTTTCGGCGCCACTGGCGCCAGCAGCGCCCCTGCTGCTCCCAGCGCCGGCGCCGCTCATGGCGCCACTGTGACCAGAATCCAGCCGGCGCCAAGTTCCTATGGCTGAAAATCTTTGATCGGTTCTAGCGGAGTCCAGAGAGCTCAGATCGATGTGCAATCACCTCACACGATCTAGGCATGATTAAAGGAAGCCTGGGGATCAATAAAATCTAGAGAGAGAAAATGACTTTCTAGAAAGAGAAAATCCTAGAGAGAGAAAAATGTGCTTTACCAGCTTGGGTAGAGTGCTTGGTATGAGGGGCAGTGCTGAATCACACCAATACTATAGGGGAGTGCGGGTTGCGACTCAGGGCGAGCTCCAACCAAGTCTCAGTCTCCCTTGCTGAAATGTTGTCATGGCTCTCGCCTTGGCATGCTAGCGCCCCAGACTAGGGTCGGTCACACACTTGAAATGTAACCTTCTCAGATTTATCAATAAAGTGAGATTTTTCTCAAACTGACTCTGATTACCTTCTGGTTTCAGTGTTCGGTAAAAGCGCCAGTTGTAAGGCCGCTTCAAAATTTTGAAGTTGGCACATAGCTGAGGGTCGTATCCCGGGACGCCAGCGGTATGCCGTCGGGACCATTCGGTCCGTGGCGCCAGCGGTATGCTGTCGGGACCATTTGGTTCAGGAACTGGTTGTCTCCATATCTGTCGCGGCTTGTGGTTCTGAGTGTTCCCTGCATGAACGTGAATGGGTTTAGCTCTTGGGGAACGGGCTCTAACCTGTCGGCTGAGTTGGATGGCTTGCTTGGGTGGAAGTTACCTGTTTATGGCTGTCCAGTCTGGCGTGGCGCCAGGTTGGCTTCCAACGCTCGTGACGAAGCTTTCAGTTGGTTAAGTCTGATGTAAGTCAGACCGCTTGCTTGGAATGGATGTTACTCGTTTGTAACGAAGCTTCGAGTTGGTCAAGTTTGATGTATGTCAGGCGGCTTGCTTGGAGGGAAGTCACCCACATCGGGACCCCCGATCTGGCATGGCGCCAGGTTGGATCTCAATGTTGGTTTTCGGAACTTCAAGTTGGTTAAGTCTGATCGTTGTTGGCGAGTTGGCTACTTGTATGTCAAGTGGGTTTGGATGGCAAGAGTTGAAGGCTGGGAAGCTAAGTCGTGGTTCCCGGCTCCCTTTGGGATGTCTGCGCTACAATAGTCCTCTAACAGGCAGGACAAATCTATACTACAATGACCAATTCGTCCCTTCTGCCTAATCTGGGCCTTTAAATAAGAACGATAATCTCAAGAAGTGCCCACAGTCTCTGTTGACAGGCAGAATACCAACCGTTAAGCCGTAGAAGCTGTAAGAAAGAACCAAATTTTAAAAAACCAATAGATCCTCTGGATCAGAAGATCTGTAAACAACAACATGTGGAAATGCTATTGGATGTTGAGGCCTGCCCTTCCAGCTCATCACTACCCGAAGAGGTCCAAAAATATTGAAAATGAATATGACATATGGTTGTATTGACAATATCGATGTAGCCGATTAATGTAATTGCATTGTCAAATCATGGTTTACAGGGTTAACTAGAGTTAAGTTGTAGCGCCAAATAGTTCAGTGTTTCAAATTTTTGCTTACACATATTTTCAGTTTCATGGCTTTTTGCCAACCCATATTCTCAAATTCATAGTTCAATGTTTCAAATTTTGGCCTGCACATAACGAATGGCGCCATCAAGGAAGCCATGCTCCTCAATCGACTCTATGCTTTTCTTCAATGAGAAATATGACAATGGATTATGGGTGCCAAAGAAATATTCAAAAAACTCTTGGGTTCTAATGCATCCATCATCAAAAGGAACATTTCGAAAAAGCAAAAGGACAAAACTATCATTTCGATCTTATTGGAAGGCTAGAATTTTGGATTTTAGAACATCATCAGGAGGACAATCTATTTTCTAAATTTTAGTCCAACATGTATATATGCATTCAGAGATAAATGTGCAAGGATTAACGGTCAAGATCACAAAAAAACAATTGTGAGTATTAATATATTACAATACTTTGTTTTTTTGTCATTCCTTATCATCTATTACTAAACCTGCCAATCTGATCATTTTTCTCTTGCAAATTTATATCCATCCAATATAAATGAATGAGAGCCAAGTGGATCTCTTGCAGGTGTGTTAGATGTAGTACACATTGATCTTGGACATTTGCAATATAGAGGTAGAACTACAAAAGATCTTGTTGATTGTGGAATCTTTTTTTTATGAATCAATGTACATTCTTGATATAAAAGAAAATTTTGGAAAATAGTTCCAATTCCATTACCTAGTTTTGGAAGTGATGAATGACTTGTTCTAGATGCTACAGTATTAGAATCTTTTGTACAGTGTCGAATTCCGAACTCAAACGGAAAAGATATGAAGATTTGAAAATTACTAATGGAAACACAAAAAAAACTGACTCAAGAAAAAGGGTGAAAAAAAAATTGAAAAGTAATAATGACATAATTTTAATAAATTCTCAGTGTCACACTCTTTGTTCTGATCACTTATCGTTTTTACAGCACCGGAATCTAGATTCAAACAAAAAAGTTATGTAGAGTTAAAGAATGAAAGTAAAGTTGAATCTAGACAACTTAGAATAAAGGGGGTTCTTAAAAAAAAATTATAAACTGGATTCTATAAAGTTTGAAATCCACGAAATATTTTGGTGCTCAAAAAAGAAATTGGATAAACCGTAGGAAATTACAAAGTTTTAAGACATTTTTTTTTCATCGGTTGCTCTTGTGGTGCATTTGGGTGCTCCTCAAAAAATTTGTGACAACCTTAAATTTTATGAAAAATTCGGCAAATAGAAGAGATCGGTCTAGAGAGAGAAAGGGGCGCGCAGGCAGGGAAGAGGTAGAGAGAGAAAGGAGGTAACCGAAGAGGGGTAGAGAGAGAGAGGAGGTAACCGAAGAGGGTTAGAGAGAGAGAGAGAGAGGAGAGAGGAGGTAACCAAAGAGGGGTAGAGAGAGAGAGAGGAGGTAACCGAAGGAGAGAGAGGTAGAGAGAGATACCAAGGAGATCGCAAAGAGAAAGATCCGAGCCTAGGAGGCTTACCTATGAAGATAGAGACAAGCAAATGGAAATCAACTCCACTAATTATGCTTATTTTATTTCTCATGAGGAGCCAAAGGATGTATATGATGCACTCAACTCGAAGGAATGGTACCTTGCCGTGAAGGAGGAATATGAAGCTTTGATGGCCAATAAGACATGGGAGCTTGTGGATCTTCCATCCAACAAGCACATCATTGGTTGCAAGTGGATTTTTTGAGTCAAGTATAATCAAGATGGCACTCAACAAGTACAAGGCTAGGCTTTGTGCTAAAGGTTTTGCTCAAGTTTATGGACTTGATTATAAGGAGACCTTTTCCCCAGTTGCAAAGATGGTATCAATTAGAATCATAATTTCTCTTGCTTGTTTTTTCAATTGGCAAGTTCTTCAACTAGATGTCTCTAGTGCATTTCTAAATGGGTATCTAGAAGAAGAGATTTATATGGATCAGCCTATTGGGTTCATCCATGATAAAGAAAAAGTTTGCTTGCTCTTCAAAAGTTTATATGGATTGAAGCAAGCTCCAAGGTCATGGTATTCTCGACTTAACACCTTTCTTGAGTCACTAGGATTTAATCTTAGTAACTATGATCCTTCCTTATATGTCAAGTTTTTTGATAAAGATATTGTCATTCTTCTTATTTATGTTGATGATATCATTCTGACAGGAAGTAGTATCAAGTTAGTTGAGGAAACCAAGATTGCACTTGGAAAAGAGTTCAAGATGCAAGATCTTGGAAAAATTCAATATATTCTAGGATTAGAGATTGACTTTCTTAAAGATAAAGCTTTTGTATGTCAATCCAAGTATGCTCTTTCAATGTTAAAGAAGTTCAATATGTTGAATTGTAAGAGTATAGAAACACCTATGGAGCAAAATGTAAAGGATTCTAACAAAGGTGATGAAAGATCCTTCGTGGACACCACACTTTTTAGAAGTCTTATAGGCTCCTTAATTTGGCTCACAATAACTAGACCTGAGATAAGCTTTAGTGTTCATAAGTTGAACCAGGCTATGCAAAATCCTACTATCTATCATTGGAAAATGGCCAAGAGAGTGCTTAGATAAATATCTTCAGCTTTTGATTTTGGTTTATTGTATAAAAGTGAAGATCTTTCTATTATTGGTTATTCTGACTCGGATTTTGCAAGTGATAGAGCAGATCGAAAATCTACAAGTGCTTATGTCATATATCTTGGAGGAAACTTGATATCTTGACTTTCCAAAAAGCAAGATACTGTATCACTCTCGTCATGTGAAGCTGAGTACAAGGCACTCACTACAACAACAAAGGAAGCGCTTTGGATCAAGAGTTTACTAGTGGAACTAAAGATAATCTTGGAAGAGGATCAACCTGTGATCATGTGTGACAACATTTCAGCCCAAGCCCTTGCCAACAACCCGATATTCCATGCAAGGAGCAAGCATATCGAAGTTGCACATCACTTCGTGAGAGAAAAGCTCATTGGAGGGGAAATCAATTTGGAGCACATCGACACATCATCTTTCATTGCTGATATGCTCACCAAACCTTTGAGCAAAAGTTCCTTCATCAAGCATAGAGCCAATCTTGGAGTTATACCAAGATCCATGTTCAAATCAATATAGATTATTTTTAGAAGTGTTAAAATTGAAAAAAAAATCATATCATATTGATTTCTTGGCTTGCTACAAATGTTGTACCATGCAAGTATGTAGCTCATAAATGCAAAATGCCAAGTTTGGCCTATATAGAACTCGAGCTACATGGTTCTGTAATGTCTAGTTTGAAGAATACAACTTGCATATAGTTTGTAGACATAGAATTGGCAAAGTCATGCTTGTAGAAACTCGTGGCAATTCACATGCATTAATTGTAAGTGATCCATAGTGACATTCAATGCACAAAGTATAATGGACACATGCATGATGATTTGTACTTTGTTAGTTAGAACTAGTACACTTATAATAAGTTGGTAGAATTTCATGCATGGCAAGTGACAAATGTCATATAGACTCTAGATGTCACTTTAGTTGTCATTTTGGAATGGATAGATGTGGTTCTACCTTGAGCTACCTCAAACTCCATAAATATGTGTAGCTCTACTCACAATCAATGATGAAGAACCAAAGTTTTGTAGCTACCTCATGCCATTTTGGATCTAAACTATTTTGTTTGTTATCTCTCTAGCTTTCTCTCTCTAACTCCTGTTGAAGCTAATGCTAATACACTAAAATCTTGTACTTTTGTTCATTCTTTGATTCATTGCTATCATAATCTGATGCTTAGCATGCTAGATTGTGGTTAAGCCATTTCTTCTGAACTAGATCTTGCTAAACAATCTAGAATCAGGTTATTGTGCTAATCACAAAGCTTAATCAAGATCAATCATACTTGTGGACATTCCCCACACGTGAGAATTCTGGAAATTTTGTCATTCACTACAATGGTGCACCCTTCTAAGACACTTTTACAGTCATCCTTGAGTGATGCCCAACTTGCATCGTTGTAGGAGTGCATCTGGAATCCAGTATCGCGAGAGTAACACACTCCGAAATCCTTTGTCTTCTGAAGGTACTGTAGGATTCGTTTCGCGATCTTCTAGTGTGTCAAGCCTGGGTTCGCGCCTGGGTTTGTGCTGAATTGACTCATTCTAAACATGGCATAAGCAATGTCGGGGCATGTGTTATCTGCTAAATACATCAATGATCCAATCAGCTTCTTGTAAGACGTGTGTTGTATTATCTCTTTTTCTTCATCAGTCTTCGAACAATCTTTGTTTGTTAAAATTGTTCCTGCAAGCATTGGGGTGTTTACCCCTTTGTAATATGTCATCCCGAAATCATCTAGGATCTTCTGGATGTACCTAGACTGATGAAGGTATAGCTTTCCTTCACCATAGTCATGGTCGACTTGCAAGCCTAGATAACATCTGGTTTTTCCTAGGTCTGTTATCTCGAGATGTTTCGAGATGTCGCCCTTCACTTCAGCAATTAGCTCTTTGCTTCTGTGCAGTATCAGTGTGTCATCTACGTACACAGCAACAACCTTACATAAACATTGTAATCGGCCATGAGTGGTTGGAAACCCAAGGATCGTAGGGCATGATCCTTCTTCTTGTACCATTGTCATGCATATTGCTTCAATTCGTAGATACTTTTGTGTATTCGACAGGCATAGGTGAGAAGTGATTCGCAGATGTAACTCGATGGTTGGTCCATATAGACTTCTTCGTCTAATTTGCCATGTAAGAATGTTGTCTTCACATCGACTATGTGAATCCTGAGGTCATAAGTGGTTGCTTATGCAAATAGTAAACGTAGGGACGCATGCTTCATGACTAGAGAGAAGGTCTCAGTGTAATCGATGTCGTACATCTAAGAAAATCCATTCGCCAATCTTTCACAATAACCCAGTAAATCGTTTTCTCCGTCACACAAAAACTTTATTAATTGTGTGATGGATTGGAATTGTGGAGCTTGCATCGAGCTCGGATCCAATGGATACAAACTTCCGTCAATCCAGTAGTTCTTTCTTTGGTTGATGTTGTGAGCGATCATGTCAAGTGGAGAAACTGTAGATTCTTTCACTACTCCTCTTTTAGCTATCGGAGCATTCTCGGTAGGGAGAACAATGTGTAGATGAAACTGAGACATCTCCGCAAACATCAGCTGACAGACCAGAAAGAAAATAAACACTCTTCTTCATCCATGGCATACCTGAGATTCTATGTTTATTCTCTCGCTAGTTAAAACGAGGGACACAATCTCATTTTCAAATTTGAAAAAGTTAGTTAATGAGCGTCATAGGTTCTTGAAGTCACAGTTGCATGCGTCATAATCGTGTCATGTTAACTACACATTACTAGTAAGGTTAAGCTAAACTCGACCTGAAAGTCTGTTGGATCTCCAAAATCCGGCGTTTTTTTTGGTCCTACGTGGCATTTCTTAGACGACCCTTTTGATGTTTGTAACTCCTCTAATGATGTTCTTCAAAAGCTTTATAAGTACGTCCTAAACTCCTTTTTTATGATTCAAAAAATTGCATCTCTTTGAAACTTACTAGAACTAATTCCAAGATTTTAGCAATAAAGCCCATTCCAAATTATCTTCATTGACTCCTTGCTACTATACACATTTGAATCATTCTCATTTTCATGCACTATGCTAGAATGAGGAGAAAATGTTGGCCAAAATCTACCCTCTATGGGAAGTGGATGGGAAGCTTTTGTTATTTTTTTAAGTGACATTTTCTTAGAATGTTACTATATACAAATTATCTATTAAAAAAAAAAAACATCGTGGCGCACTAAAATTGTGGCGTTATCCAAGATGCCAATTGTTACTCTTATTTTGGATTTTGTTCTCATATCAAATGTTTTTTGTTAAACATTACAATAATTGTATTATTAGGTTTGGGCTTGTTATCAACAAGATGCAAATATTACAAGCATATGCTAGATCGGGAGCTGGTAGAAACTGGAGCTCCATATTGTAAAAAAGAAAGGAAATGAGAGCAAGAGTTCAACTTTAATCAAGGAGAAAATGAGGACATTTTAGAAGGAAGAAAAAAAAAGGATAGATTTCTTATGTTGATCAATGATTGTTGCAATACATCATTTGAGGGTAAGAATTTGGTTATAACATAAAGGATAGATAAGAATTTTTGTGAATTGAATAGTATATGTGATTGTCTCAAGTTGATTTCCATTATTTTGGTATGATAATAAAAAAAATCTATGTATATTTCCTAGAATTAATAAAAGAAGAAACAAAATTTACATTGGCCTGATTATCCACCCTCACATGAGCATGATATTGAGCCTAGGTGTGCAAGCCCACCATCTCAAGCATGTTACATCACCATGCATGTTGGCTTTTGTTGCATGTGACTCAACTGGATGTTTCTATGTGGCAATGGTTGTATTCCTCACCATAAGCATTGTTAAATTTGAGTATGACACTTTGCTAGTAGTGGTTGGTCGAGGCTTTCATAGATACACACCACTTCCAAAGAAATGTGGGCACTAATCACAAGGTGGTGGAAATCAAAGCTCTCCCTTCACCTATGTAAGAGTGAAATCCATAGAATTGACACACAATTGATTGCGAGATGGGGTTTTTTAGAAAAGTGTGTCATGAAAGTGTGAAAGATGGCCCACTTTTTTCACAAATCACCACTTGGATTACATAAGTGGAGAATCACTCAATTTTCAAATGATGGCCCACTTTCTTCACAAATCACCTCTTGGATTATATCAGTGACGAATCACTTTGCTTTCAAACTTTGGAGGAGAGACCAAAGCTTTTTCTTTTGGATTATATAAGTGGAGAATCTCGTTGTCACAATGATGTAGTGCTTTATTAAAGACAACAAAAAAAAAACAATCCATTATTTTAAAATATAAATTTTGAAAAGTGAGTCAAACTGGATATGAATGAGTTCTACAAGTGACATTACTCCACAATCTGACAGTGGTCCACTTGTAATGCTCTTCTTGTGATGCCTAACATTCTTGTTTTTGGAGAATGTTTTTTGGTCCTAATGTCGATTCTTTAGTTTTCCTTTGTATTTTGGGCAAACCTCCCTAAGCATCATATTAAGCACATTTTTTGACAAACCTTCTCTTTGAAAGACTTGTCCAAAAGAAATCCTGGTCTAATAAAAAAATGAATATTTTTTCAAATAGAAGGATGTGACCATCACAAAACATCTCAAAGAAAGCTCAATGAAAAGTGTGGGCACTCCTTTTGTATATCAAATACCACATTACGTTAAATATCTATGAATATGATATTAGGCACAAAATGAAGAAGATACCAAATTGATAATATAGTTAACTTTTTGGTCATACTATGAACAATGGATGTTTGTAAAACTATCTACAATTATTGACTTACCTTCAAATGTCAAAACATGAATGTTTTATTTCAAATTTTTTTTTTTACATGAGCATTAGAGAAAAATCTGTAAACATTGTACTTGATGTGTTAAAAGTCTATTCTAAAGATTCTTTTTTATGAACCTAAAACGTTCTCAATTTCTTTTGGACGTTTGCGTTAAATGTACATTACCATTTTTGTTAGGGGTTTGGCCGGCAATGTATTATTCCATTAGATATGATCCCATATACTTCTTTCTTGCGTTTCTTTGAAGTCTTTCTAAGATACGGACTATCTTAGAGGTAGATTCACTCTTGGCGCACAAAGTATGCACAATCAGCGTTGCATTTCAATGGCTAATAATGTTTGCCATGCATTAGAAGATGCAGTGGGCCTTTACCAACATGCAACATATAGGCATATATTGTCACAAATTCTTTCATGGGCGTAAATGTTTCATAATTAAGGTTTATGTAAATATTCATAATTTCCCTTGTCATAGAATATTGTTCCAATGGCTATGGAAGGCTCAAACTCCAATATGCATGTGGGACACCTCGAGCTCATTCTCCAAGAGTTTGGCGCTTTGTGCTCCACGTTTGGTATGCCTAGTATGTGGTTGTAACTTAATATTGTAAATTATGATATGGTACACATTATTTAGTGATATTTGTAAATTATGATATGGTACACATATTAAGTGATCATAGAAATAAGTCAATCACTCAATATCACATACAATTAATGGCAAACTATTTTTTACCTATTTTTATTACACTCAATCTAGAAATTTCTTTTGTTCTTACCTAAACATACACACTATATGCACATGATGATCTACATCCATATTTTGTCTCGAAGTTGGCACAAGGGGTTTTTGAACCCAAGGGCTCTAAGATGGCTCGTGTCCAGTGTCCAGGTGCAACCATAATATAAGTCGACATTTTTAACATTGTATGAAAAGCTCTTAGTCAACTCCGCTATCATAAGATACTTCAATTTAATATGTTTTTGAGAAAATTAACATTACTAGCTCCGTGAGCATGTATATAGTCTCCTTGCCCTTTGATGTCAATCCAACAAAGTGTCTTCATCATTGATGTAATTTTTTAACTCCATAGATAAAAAAACTACCCATGGGGGTGAGATACATGGACTTGGAGTGAGGTTCTCTACCCTTGATCGACTCCAAACATTAAAGTGAATCAAATATCATCATAAATGTCACAAGTAGATAAAGTGTCAGAAAGCTTAAATGAGTTTAATGTATCAAAGTTGGGTCATGTGGGTGTTAGTGTGATAAAAGAGAACCTACTTTGGGGCTTGGTCGCCCACCTTTGAATCCCCACACACGTATGCTTGTGCAGACACCTCAGGCATTTGGTCACATGTTATTGTATGCGAGCAGTTTGGAAGATGCATGGGTCACACACATGCATCAAATGCCAGGTGCCCTTAAATTAGCATATTCCACACCACCACTGCAATGGCAGGAGTGGGCTCCCACACACATCTCCCTCACATTTAAAATTGGAAGATACACCATCAGCTTCAGATGGTATGGTTGTTGCACCATGATTGAGAAGTCAAGGAGGTGTAGAATACGCTCATCCCGCTTAGAGACTGTTCATTAACTTGTGAAAATGACTAGAAACTTTTGAAGATGCTTCATATTCGTTAACCTTGCCTCATTGCTCTGCTGAGCACCCATGATATATATATATATATCTATATATATATATATATATATATATATATAGAGAGAGAGAGAGAGAGAGGCTGTCGTCGATGGGTGCCTCTGGTGGCAGCCTCCAAAAATGTGGGGGCAGGCCACATGTCGGAGGAAGAGTGCTACCTCTGACCTATGTGTCATCATGTGATTGGGCATGGTGCTGCCAGCTGGCAAGAGGCTGCCTCCAAAGGCTGGCCTGCCTCTGGAGGTTGACCTTTTCCACCTCTGAAGGCAGGACGGAGAATATTCTCTCCTAGCTACTGCATGTGGCCTTGCCTAGAGGTATGAATTAATGGATTAATCTTATCATTGTTTGAGAAAGTCAGGAGTATAAAAATAAAATTAGCTTCTTTTTTCAAAAACCGACATTGTAAAAATTTTGACGATTTTATATATAGGCAAAATAGACCCTTTGAGTAATAGGTTAATTGATAGCCCTAAGAAAACCGAGAAGCTAAAAAAATTGCGAGTTTTTTGAGGATAACTCAAAAATGGTTTCGGAAACACCGAATCTTAATAATGGGATGTCATTTTGACAAGAATATTGAAAAGGGTGAGGGGTATCTTTGAAAGGAGATTCTTGTGAAGGTCAAAGCAGCAGTCAAATTCCTCAATTAATGTGGAGATAAATTGGGGGCCCCACATTCCACTTTGAAAGATCTAACATTTCTCATTCTGATCTACTGACACGTGTCGCGAGAAGATGGGCCACCATAGATTCCCCCCGAAAGCCCTGGGCCGGCGTATTGTCCGGAATCGCGAGGCCGCGTTGTCTCCGCGTTGTCTCTCGGGACATACGTCGCCGTCAAATTCTACCGGCAGCCTCTGCTGTCAAGGACGCGTGGCAACTTGTCATTGGCTCCCGGCGGGATAAGCCTCGCGAATAAAGCCTGCAGAATCTGGACGACAGAACATTCTGCATGATCAACGGTGGCAGCATCGCCACGTCATCCCAGGAATCTCCCGCCCACGGACGTCGCTTTATGCCCTGATGCGGGACCACTTTCGCGGTGAATTGCCACGTGGAAGCCTCTCCATGCTGCTACGCTAATCCGAAAGCTGTTCCAGGTCACGAGAGTCCGGACCAGACTTGGCACGCTAGGAATTAGAGTCCACAGCCGTTGGATCTCACATACGGCATTCCGATTTTGCCACGTCTCCAAAATCGAAATATTTCGAGGTCTCCACGTGTATACTTGACACGTGGTCAGTATCCAACTGGGCGGGCCTAAGGACCTTGCGTATGGAAATCACTCTCACTTGATCTACGCTTCTCTCCGTTTCTTTAGCCCTAATCCTTAGGGCACTCTCCTTCAGTATAGATTTCGTTGAGCCACGTAGGATTTGTCGAGTTATTTTCCAGACGAAACCTCAACCCTCGGGGGAGGTCTTAGCCCTAACCCTAACCCTAACCCTTTATATCTCTCTCTCTCTCCTAACCCTAACCCTTTATCTCTCTCTCTCTCTCTCGTGAGAATATGTTTTGTGGGTAGAGGGTGGCTGATGGCGAAGAGATCCTCCAGTTCTCCTTGCTAGCCCTAACCCTAACGCTCAGGCGAGGTCTTAGCCCTACCCCTAACCCTAACCCTAACCTTCACCCTCTCTCTCTCTCTCTCTCTCTCTCTCTCTCTCTCTCTCTCTCTCTCTCTAACATATTCGTAGGAATATGTTTTGTGGGTAGAGGGTGGCTGATGGGGAAGAGATCTTCCAGTTCTCCTTCCTCTGATGATGATTTGAAGCAGCTAAGCAGCTTCACGATATGCTCTGAAACAAATGGCAGCAAGGCCGGGCAGGGCTAATCATGCCGCATCCACTGGTGACTGTCGTTTGCATTGGATTGTTGTATTTGAAAGATTTCGTTTTGGGGAGTTGGGTTCGAACTTCCGAGGCTGAAGAATCGAAGTGTAGATTGCTGTCTCTGACGTTTACAGTTTGATAGTTCTGGAGATTAATCCTGCTCCGGCCTTGTCTTGTCGTGGGCGGGATGCTACCAAGTACAAATAGCAGCTCCTGTGCTGTAGGAGGGGCAGTGGGTGACAGTTGCAGTTGCTTGCAGCTGATCTGTGTGATGATCTAGGGAGGAGTAGGAATTTGAGAATATATAAGTCAGCAAGCTGTGTTGAGGTCGCAGCTGCTTGCACTATCTGATGATTTAAAGAGAATCAGTCAATTTGAGAACATAGTAATCAGCAAGCTGTGGGTGATAGTTGCAGCTGCTTGCTCTAATTTCTGATAAATTGAAGAGACGCAGCTATATTGAGACCATAGAAGTCAGCAAAATGGGGGCGATAGTTGCAGTTGCATGCTTTGTTTGATGATCTTGAGAGAAATAACAATTTGAGAACATAGAAGTGAGAGATACTACATATATATATGGCTGCCTTCCTTACATCCAACGCTAATATCTCCTCCTTTCTGTCCACTCTTAATCCCACTATTTCCAGCTTTGCAGCTGCTCAGCTTACGGCCTTGCTCCCTTCCACTGTGCAGCTACAAGACTATGCCTGTACAGAAAAGCAACGGCCCAGTGTCGCTCATAACTACTTTGAGCCAGAAACAGATTTGCCAGTCATTGATCTTGCTTCTCTGAGGTCAATTAATGGCAGTGAGAGGGATAAGAGTATAAAGGAGCTGGTGAGAGCCGGCAAAGAGTGGGGATTTTTTAGATTGGTCAATCACGGGCTTCCTCTTCCTTTGATTACTGGTCTAGAAAATCAAATGCACAAGGCATTTGCATTGCCTCTTGAGATGAAAGAGCGGGCTGTAAGCTTTCCAAATGCTCCTTGGGGATACGTTTGCACTGCTAGGTCTGCTTCCGTGCATAAGCCACTCTGGCAGGAGGGAATTACCTTGCCTCTTGATCCTCATACAAGAAAGGAAGTTGTAAACAAGCTCTGGAACGATGACAAAGAGCAATGCAAGTAAGCGTCTCATTTCCAAACTCTATCTGATATTAAATGATATTGCTATACAATCTCACTTAATCTTCAGCATGGACCAATGCCTAAAAAGTACAAATTTTTCTTGAATTCTATCTTAGAGATGAGCAATTCTGATCAAAGCTTTCGTTGTTTATAACAGACGTGAGCTGTCTGCCTACATCAATTCTGTCCAAAGGATTGCAAGAGAACTCTTGGAAGCTCTAGCAGTGGGAATTGGGATTGAGTCAGAAGTATTGAGTAAATACTTAGTTTCTGGAAACAGCAGTTCGATGCTGCGCTTGAACTGCTATCCGCCATGCCCAGACCCAAGTAGCATCTTGGGTTTAGGAGCGCATTCAGATCCAGACTTGCTCACTATTCTTCATCAAGATGATGTTGGTGGGCTGCAGATCTACAGAGACGATCGGTGGATGGGTGTCAGGCCACAAGTAGGCACCTTTGTGGTGAACATTGGAGACGTGCTGCAGGTAAATTGATCGACTCGCTTTATGATCGTTCATCGCTGATCTGATTTGGTTTCAAGGATTCGTTGTATTCTGTGTCGGATTTAATTTATTGGTGATGCATTCATATGATTTACTTTTTTATGGAAGCTCAATAAAGCTGATTGACGTTGCAGATTCTCAGTAATGGCATCTACACAAGTTGCAATCACCGAGTGATGTTGAACAGAGAAAGACCCCGCAAGTCAATTGCCTTTTTCGTCGTACCGCAACCAGCTCTGACAGTTTCTCCTTTGCCTCAGCTCGTAGACACTGATCATCCTCAGCTATACAAGACTTTCATTTACTCAGACTACGTTGCCTCCTACAGGTCTCATAAACTAGACGGAAAGAGCAACATCGAAAAGTTTAGATTGCAAAACTAAGCTATCCGGTCTAATATAACCAATACGACTACAATCAGAAACAAAATACCAACAAATACAACTGAGTCACAGACATTACCTGTTTTCTTGGAGCGCATCAGATTTGCTAACCTGTTTCGGCATTCTTCTGCAAGACAGATTAGGAGCTGCTTTGCCAATTACCTAATCTATCGGAGATCTAATCACCTGAAGGCTATTGAGACATCATGTAATTCTGCTGCCAAATGGTTTCCTTTTGCCACAATATTATTATATAGAGGCTTGAATTAAGTCTTTGCATATGAAAACTGATCCCCTTTGGGGAAGTTAAATACAAATATCTCCTCAATATTGTTGAATCGTGAGTCTGCAAAAGAACGCAGATACCTTTGTGACAATTATGTAATCTTTTGGATTTTTGGCTATATAATATCCAATCTTGTCAAACACAAGCATGTGGATCAAAGATAAATGTATTGAAATTTGAAAAGTTCCGCATTCAATAAGTGCGACTGATGAGCAATGCAATATCGCAGTTAAATTCGCTAAATGTACAGAACATGCTCATCTTATATGATCTAGCGTCGACTATATATAGAGTATAAATGCGTCTTCCAACATCCGGCTAGACCACTATGATCTGAAAAATTTCACTGTCTGAAGATTCTGGATTTGCAAACATTTCTGGTATGCCTGCCATTTAATTATATGACCATAAAACTCTTTATCAATTGCATCATTCAATTGTTCCTAAACATTGACACCTGGAATTGTTTTAATACGCATAATTTTGAGATCTTCTTGTGTAAGAAGAAGCAAGATTTCCTGTCAAACTGCTAGCTAGCGGAGCGATCTTTCTAATAAAACTCACTGGTGGTGACTGTATACATAACCACTGATTCACTTTAAGAGCAGCTGGATACCAGCAGTGATTCTTGATAGGATCAGCACAAACAGCGCTTAATCAGAAAGGATGCTTGTTACGGCGATACTTGATCGTATCAACGTAAACAGCGTTTCACCAAGATTATTGAGCAGAAAAGGTATTCGCTTGTTGCAGCAACCTTTGATAGTATAAACGCAAACAGCATTTCACATGGATTATTGAGCAAAAAGAGTGCGTGTTACGATAATAAGTGATAGGATCGACACAAACAGCCCATCAAAAGTATGAATGAGTAGAAAGAATGCTTGTTACAGTGATTTGAGTGACGAAAAAATCAGGTGGGCCTGATGATACTGATCAGGAGGTGATCGTGAGGGAAGTGATAGACGATGATCCAGCAATGGAGGATCAGTGGCATGTGGAATAATCAGAATAACACAAATAATTTATGGTCAGGTTAGAGAGAGAGACATAGCATGTGGGTTGTAATATAAAATAAAGCGAGATTCATGCATGCACGTTCAGGAGTGTCACGTACTCAGTGCTACTACTCACCATGTAAGGCTTTTAACATACCCTAGCCTAAGCTAACCATTGCATTGATGTTATATAATATGTGTTCATGTCACTAGATGATGTTAGCCAAAAGAAGGAAGTGGCTAAAAATCTCTAGGCTTGCTTAATTGGTGAAAGGCCTCTACTAGCTATCTAATTCATTGGTTTGAATACATTAAATTCTTTTAGAATGAATCATTTTCATTTAGAAACTACCCATGAAAACTAATGAATCATTTTCATTTAGAAACTACCCATGAAAACTATCTTCTTCACAAGAAAAATTTGACATGTTTCTAGATAGAAAAATTGTAAAATTTGGACCCCTTCTAACTAGGAAAGCATTTTTCCTAGTTAAAAAATGTATGTGCACAAATTCTATCGAGGGAAAACATTGAAATTCCTATATACATTTGCACTATCTCTAACTAGTAAAAAGATTTCCCAATATTATAAAATGTACCTTGCATAAATTTCATTTAAAACCCTTAATTTTTAATAAATTTCTAACTATAAAAGCATTTTCCTAAATAGAAAAATGTAGGTGTCTAAACTTAATCTAGGAAAAA
This sequence comes from Diphasiastrum complanatum, assembly GCA_029204225.1. Lineage (NCBI taxonomy): Eukaryota > Viridiplantae > Streptophyta > Lycopodiopsida > Lycopodiales > Lycopodiaceae > Diphasiastrum > Diphasiastrum complanatum. The sequence goes on from CM055101.1 coordinate 24,921,294, forward strand.
ATTTAATTTTCTAGATACATTTTGAATTATGAATTAAAAAATATTCTTATGTATTATAAAGTCACGTCTTTGTCACTTGATATAGCTCGAAATCGATGCAATCTATTAATCGAGATAGACTTTGGCATGTATTACATGAGGTTGTTCATAGAGTGATCAAATTCAAGGAATGTCGAGCTGCTTTCCAGCTTCAAATCATTCAAAGTTGATGCATGTCACCCAAAATAGCTCAAATATAATGCCCAACAAGCAATTTGGTGCTTATCATTAAGCATAATTCATGAAGTGATTAAAATTGATCAATCTCAATGTTAAGAGCTTCAGATTGTTCGAGTTCCATTCCTTATCAATGGAAGTGGTTCCTATCACTTGAGATAGCTCAAATTTGATACATGTGAAGAATTTCAGATCATTAAGATCCAAAATGTATCCCTTAATCTTCGGTTAGAAAGACAACACAATCTACTACATTGCCAATGTAAAAAAATCAACATTCACTTAATGAAAGAGATGCAAACTCAATAAGAACTTGATCAAATATCAAATATATGATAAAATGAAGTTGATATCCGTACAATAACAATACCCTACTGTATTTCCGTGGATCCAAAAATAACGAAGTATGAGTATTTTATACTCAAGATTGCAACATATAATCAAGATAGTGCACCAATGGATAGATGAACCCAAGAGGACTCATGTATAAGCATGAAATGAGAGAGAGAGAGAGAGAGAGAGAGAGAGAGAGAGAGAGAGAGAGAGAGAGAGAGAGAATCATCTCTTCCCATGAGTTTACATCCTTTTATAGCAGATCCATGTCTCATTAATGAATCTTGGTTTTCCTCCATAAAAAAATTTTGAGTCAACAATATGACTAGATTCAATGCATCTAACATTCAAATTTGAATGTGTCCAAACTCGACCTCCTAACTTTCCCACACTTTCCAAAAGTGATAATTCAAATGATGAAATTAGACTAAAATAACTTTCATAAAGTTTATCTCAAAGTCTAAAATGCATATTGGTCTAATATTGACAATTAACCAAAATATGACTAAACTTGACTAAACTAGTTGAAATTTCTCACACTCCCTCTTCAACTAGTTTGGCATAGTTTTAACCATACTACTTTGATCCAACTTAAAATGATCTCCATCCTAAGTATAGATCTCCTTTCTAAAGTTCTAAAGTAGCTTCCATAATTGATATAGATAATAGTGTCCACTTTGGATGCTTCACTATTTCTTACATCAATTTTACATGTCAAGATGTGACTAGAACATGAAGAACCAAATAGAATGTGAATAAAATGATTCATTTATGTTCCAAACTTTGAACTCTCTAGAAAATTACAAAAAACAAACAATAAATGCGAGTGATGACCATTTGCTTGCTTGTATGAAATTTGAGCTATTTCAAGTGTAGGGCCCAATTCCATCAATGAGCCCAGATGAAACTCAAGCAAGTACCTAACTATTTTAAATTTGAGTCTAATTAAGTTTGAACACTCTATCAACTATGTCGAGTAATTAGGACCAAAATCACATGCTAGGAATCGAGTTTGAGCTATTTTGAGCAACAAGCATCAAATTTGTATTTTTCAAACTTGTAAGCTAAAGATTCCACTAATTTGATCTGTTTAGGAACAATATCTAATGGTAGTGGCCAAAATTGAGCGATCTTCATTGGAACACATCAATTTTAAATTACCTTGAGTTATAGGGGCCAATCTCATTTGCAAGGGATTGAACTCAAGCAATCCAAATATCCTACAGTTGAGATTGATCAATTTTGGTTGCTCGATGCATTATGTAGAGCCATAAAGGCCAAAATCACATGTTAGGCATCCAATTTAGGCTATCTTGAGAGACATGCATCAAATTTGATCTAATTGAATTTTTTATGTTTGAGATTCTTTGATTTTGTCACTCTATGAACAATCTTAAGTGATAACAGCCAAAATGGAGTTGTCTTTATCGATAGCCTTGAAATTAGGCCTTTCTCTTGTGATATGGGTCAATTACATTTTTGATAAAAAGTTTGAGTTATCTCATGCAATAGGGATGAATTCCATGATCACGGGGTTGAACTTGAGCTATATAAATCTAACTTCACTCCCTCACATCTTTGTTTTTTAAATTCAAGCATTCCAATCACAAAAACACAAGACAAATGTGGAAAATACAAGCAAAACTAGAAATTGCCAATGTCTCATCAACTTCTCATTGATTTGGTTGATCCCTTCATAGATCAAGTACATCCACGAGCTGTGTACTGTCCAGCAAGCCTTCACATGTGTGAAGAGTGCCTAGTCATCCAGATCCACCAATGGGAGCCATATATGCTCATTTGACAAAGTTGACTATTCTCTTTGGCTAGAAACAAAAAAGCTAGTCTTCCACATTTATAGGAATATTCCCTATAAAATAGGATCTAATGAAATATTTCTATCTTATCATCTAGAAGCTTATCCACACGTGTGAATGGCATCTTGACATGTGTGAGTAATAACTCATTCACATGGAAGTCCAATCTATTTACATAAAGTTTAACCAATTTGACCAATTTCAAGATTATATTCAAAGATCAATTTCACGTAGATCTAGCTAAAATCAATCTAACTTTATAAAAGTGACTTATGTACATTTTTTCACAAGCGGGAATAGACTCCACACATGTGAGATCCTATCAAGATCAAAATATCTTAAGATCTACAAGGTACATCAAGTTGGAAGTGATATTTTAACACTCCTCCTCACTTCTAACTTGGCAAGTCTAATGTACATCTATCTACAACTCCAAGAGCATCTCCTAACTTGAAAAATGGATCTTTAGCCAAAGGTTTGGTTAAGATATCAGCTATGTACTCGGATGATGGCACATGATGAAGTTGAATCTCCTTGGATTGCACCTTCTCCCTCACAAAGTGATGAGCTATCTCAATATGCTTTGTTCTAGCATGGAAGATTGGATTGGTAGCAATTTGATGAGAAGCTTGATTGTCACAATAGATGCAAGGGATCTCCTCGGCCTTTAGCACCTGTAGTTCCACCAAAAGTCTTCTTAGCCATAGGAGTTCTTTGGTTGTTGAAGTCAATGCCTTGTACTCGGCTTCACAAGAGGAAAGAGAAATTGTATCTTGCTTTTAGGAAAGCCAAGATATCACTCCTCCACAAAGGAAGGTGGCAAATGCACTTATAGATCTTCTATCCATCTTGTCTCCTACAAAATCTGAATCTGAATATGTCTTCAAGTACAAGTTAGATCCTTGATAGAGAATGTTAAAAAAATCTAGTAGAAGAGACATATCTAAGCACTCTCTTGGCACTTTTCCAATGATGCATCGAAGGACCTTGCATATATTGACTTAGTTTGCTCAGACTATAACTCAAATCTGGTCTAGTAATTGTCAAATAGATTAAGGAGCCTATTAGCTTCCTGAAGAGTGTGATGTCCTCAAAGGATGCTTCATCACAATCATTAGTAACTTTACAAACTTGCTCCATAGGGGTGTCAATCCCCTTACAATCTTTCATGTCAAACTTTTCAAGAATGGAAGTAGCATACTTTGATTGACTTATAAAAGTAAAATCACTACCTCTAGCAGCTTCTATTCCAAGTATAAACTTTAGAAGTCCTAGATCTATCATCTTGAATTCACTAGACAAAGAAGCTTTAGCTTTTCTTATGCCTTCACCATCATTTCTTGTCAAAATGATATCATCAACATAAAGAACTAAAATGATGATATTTCCATCATTACATTTGATGTACAAAGAAGGCTCACAAGAGCTAATCACAAAGCCAAGAGAGTAGAGAAAATCATGCAACCTAGAGTACCAAGCTCTAGGTGCTTGCTTCAAGCCATATAGGCTCTTCCTTAAGTGGCAAACCTTGTCCTCCTCACCATCCTTGATGAAGCCCTCGGGTTGCAACATGTATATTTCCTCCTCCAAATAGCCATTCAAGAAAGCATTGGTCACATCAATTTGATAGAGATTCCATTTGAACAAAGTAGCAATACAAATGATCAATCTAATAGTTACAAGCTTTGCTACAGATGCAAAAGTTTCTTCATAATCTATGCCTTTAGTTTGAAGGAACCCCTTAGCAACTAATCTAGCTTTGTTATTACTTATAGATCCATCTTGATTGTACTTTAATTTATAGATCCACTTACATGCAAGTGGCTTCTTCCCATATGGAAGATGTACAAGATTCCAAGTTTGATTATCTATCAAAGCATCAAACTCTACTTGCATTGCATCTCTCCAAACTTGTGATCTACTTGCATCTTCATAACATGATGGCTCTTCAAACATTGTGGTTAGAAAAGAGTAAGAGGTAGAAGGAGTTGTCTTCCCTTTGCTTCCCTTTCTCAAAGTATGTGAGCCTTGAAGGCTCGGCCTTGCTCCTTGTGGATCTTCTCGGCCCCTTTGGAACTTGATTTTGATCTTCCAAAAGATCATTTTCAAGAGGCTCCTCCTCGGGTTTTGCAAGATATTCATCACCTAAAAGATTAGATGCATTTGGAGACATCTTGTAACTTTGAGATTCATCAAATAAGACATCCTTGCTAGCTTTTACTTTGCTTGAAATAGGATCAAATATCCTATATCCTTTGCTATTTTCACTATAGCCTACAAATATTCCTTTGAAGGAAGTTGCATCTTCTTTCCTTCTAGATTCCAAAGGAATGTGGACATAACATATACATCCAAACAATTTAAAATCTTTTACATTGGGCTTATCGCCAAACAAGGCTTGAAATGGTGAGATCCCACCAACAACTACTAGGAAGCCTATAACATAAGTAATTAGCACAAGTTATGGCCTCCCCCCAAAAAGAGATGGGTAGAGATGCATCAAGTCTTAAAGACTTTGCACATTCACAAAGGCTCCTATTTTCCCTCTCGGCCACCCCATTTTGTTGGGGGGTGTAGGAACAAGTGAGCTCTCTCTTAATGCCATTGATCTCACAAAAGTCTCTCATCTTGTTGGAGATATACTCTCCTCCATTATCACATCTTAGAACTTTAATGCAAGAACTAAGTTGTTTTTCCACTAGAGACTTAAACTTTACAAAAGCTTCATATACAAGTCTTTTCTTAGGCAATAATTCAATCCAAGTGTATATAATACAATCATCTATAAAAGTCACATACATTAAAGCACCTCCATTACTTTCATGAGTAGATCCTATGCCATCTATCTTACAATCTTGATCACTAGCAGTGTAGATTGACTTCTTAGAATCATTACAAGAAAGTATAGTAGAAAAATAATGCTTGTTGAATGACATGTGGGAACTAGCCCCACTATCAATCCACCATGTCTCTTGGCTTGGTCTTGGTGTAGATGCTACCATCAAGGATGTGCTGAAGCCATCCTCTTCCTCCTCCCCTTGTGCATGCGCGAAAGCTTTACCATCCTTCAATTTCCATTTCGAGTCGTCTGTAGGCTTCATCTTTGAACCTCTAACAACATCCCACAACTTGTTGGCGAGTAGCAAGGTCTTCATCTTAAATTTCCATAAATGATAATTGGATCCATTCAGCTTGTCTGTGATAAGACCGGCTTTACTTTGAGAATCCATCTGGAACTTTAGTCTGTCAACGTTAAGAGAGATACCATACTGTGGAAATCAATTCTCTGATACCGAAACAAATTGATTTAAACTGAAGAATTTGATATCGCAAAAGATATCAAGTATTAGAGCTTGCGCTTTGATATAGTATTAGGCCCTGAAGAATCAACGCCCTAATACCATGTTGGGAAGAGGGGTTGAATAAAATTCGAATAAAAGGAATTCGAACGACAAGAATTAAAACTTATCATGCACAACGGAATAAACTATCTTTCTCTTTCTCTATGCATGACTACGCTATCAATTTCGAACAAAACAATAGTGATAGAAATCACATTCGATCTTATAATAACTAACTTTAAAATCATTAGTACGACAGTGATTACGTAGCCAAACATTAAGAATTGAATTATTAGACAAATAATCAGTCGCGAAGAACTACAAAGATGCATACATTCTGATACGAACCTGAACACAATAAAAAGATAGATTGATTCACTATGAAAAATGAAACAGATGTAAATGAGTACAACAAATTGCAAATCGAAGCCACGTACTCTAAGCTATCTCTGAGCGACTAAATATAAGTATGAATTAAGTGCAACTACTGATAAATATTTGCTTGATTATAATATAGAAATATGAGCAGCTATTTATACTACATTTAATCTCATGAGAATGCTAAATTAGTCACAATCATTGTGCATATTATTATTGTATAACTGTAACTAGTCTAGTTAACAAATTTTATCATACTAACCAGTATAGTTAAACAAATTTAACTTGAGATATTGACGTCGGGTAGATTAGCATGTGTCGGGCAGGAAGAGTAAACTAATGAGACTTTTTTTTTTCTCCGTAACACATGAACGAAAGAGATTCACCAACAATTTTAGAAAAGTAGAGAAATGAACAAATAAAAATAATATGAAAACTTTCTATTTTCCCTTACCCCCTAGGTGCAATAAAAGATAAGGGTAGATTTTTCATCATGGTGCCTACCCAACATCAATCTTGTTATCTATCTGCACAGATTTTACGACCTCCTAATTGAAAAATTGAGTTTCATGTGCATACGGATGCATCAAAGTATAAGAAGGATTTTTCTATTTTGCCTCACTAGTCGACAACTCAATGATGCTGAAATCAATTATTCAATGGTTGAGCGAGAAGCCTTGACAATGGTATTTGCGGTCAAGAAATTTTGCCATTATCTTATGACAACTCACTTTGCATTCTACACTGATCATTAACCTTTGGTCTACTTAGTCAACAAAACCTGCAACATAGGGAGAATCATTAGATAATTACTCTTGTTGATGGAGTTCGACTTTCGAATAGTAGAACGCAAGGGCAAACAACATTATATGACGGATCATGTATCACGAATCAAATCAACGCAGAAGGATCCCCAACCTGATGATGAGTTACCGGATGTTGTTTTGTTTTACGTGGATGTTGTACTAGATTGGGCCGCATACATAGTTGAATATTTAATGCAAGGCCAACCTGATCGTTCACTATCCAAGGTGCAACAATGAAAGCTCGTACTTAAAGCTCACCCATATTAGTTAATTTCTGACTAGTTATATTTTTTACGAGGGGTGGACAACCTCATCGAAGATGTATCCTATTTCATGAAACAAGTTAGATCGTGTCCCTCTCGCATGAAGCAATGAGAGGTGGACACTTTGCAACGGACGTTACAGTATGCAAGATCCTACAATCCGGCCAACAATGCATAAAGATACTGAAGCATACATCAAACAATACGATGTATGTCAGAGGGCACGCAGATCAATGAAGACAAAGTATGAGCTGTTACATCCTGTATTGGCTCAAGCACCATTTAAGAAAGGGGACTCGATTATATCGGCTCTATTCACCCATCCGCTTGCAGTACCCAAGCCCGATATATTGCCGTAGCTACAGATTATCTCACAAAGTGGGTCAAAGCCCAAGCAGTGCACGTAGCAAATGCTAGGTCCACGACAAAGTTCTTTTATGAGAATATCATTGTGCACTTCGGATGCCCAATGGAGATAGTCAATGATTGAGGGACTCACTTTGTCAATGAGACCATCAAGGTCTTATTAGAAAAATTCTTTGTGATCCATCGTTTCAGCATACCTTACTATCCAAGAGGCAATATTTAAGCCGAATCTTCAATAAGATTATGTGTATCATTTTGACAAAGACCGTGGAAGCAAAAGTAGCACCGAACAAACGTCATTCCAACTAGTGTATGGCCAAGATGCAATCATGCCGGTGGAATTTCTCGTTCCATCTCTTCATATTTCCACAGTGCAATGATTGGATGATACGAGATCGCTCCACCTTCATCACAAAGTGTACACAAGTTTTGTGCAAAAAACACTTGTTAGCGTTCCATGCCCTTGTTGCAGAAAAAATACATCGCAAGGCTTGGCATGATCATCATCTTCACAAGAAAGATCTCAAATAAGGAGATTTGGTCCTCGTGTACAAGACAAAGGCAATCAAAGACAAACTCAAGTTCACAGGTGAAGGCCCTTACCGCATCACCGACATTCTATCGCAAGTAATCCCTATTTGTCAGGATTCGGAGGATTAATGTATTGAGCGCTACCATCTCGATAAATTACCCTCTTCCCCAAAGCCTTTGCCTCACTGAATGCTTTTTTTTTTATCCGCAACCTGCATGGGAGTGAGATCATCATCCATAAATATAAGTGTACCTCTAAGCTTGGCCCATAGTTTGAGGGTTGCCCGTCTCTCTTCCAAGTTTGTGAAGCGAACTATGAGTGTAGAAGGGTCTCTCTTGGTTCTCCAAGCTCTATCCAACCCATCAGAGTGGTGGGAAAGTGTACTTGAAAGAAAGCTAGTTGTTTCATTCATTGGATCGTTGGTGTCTTCAACTCTGCGGACCCTAATATTCAGGGATTTGTATTCATGCATTTGTTCTTCAGATATGGTGGCTGAAATGACTTGGTTGAAGGATGACGTACCCTCCTTGAACAGAGAAGCCCATGATTTCGTCTCAGCCTTATGTTGCTCTATCTTCTCTTCCAATTTTTGAATCTTTGTAGGTTCTCCTTGTTTACTTATTGCTGCCTCCAAAGAAGTAATCTGGGTTAACATGATCTCTCATTCAGCTCCCATAGATTGAATGATCATTTGAAGCTGTCCCATTTCCTTTCGTAGAATGTAATTTCATTTTTTATTTGCTCGATGTAAGAGAAAATGTATTGCTCAAATGACTTGGCAGGTGTATAGATCTCAGTTATTAAGAAAGAGGAGTGAGCAGGTAGAGGGCCAGGAGTATGGACATCCTTCACCTCAGTAATGGGATCTGTAGCATTGGTGGACAACGAAGGATCTGTAGCGCTAGTGGAATTGTCAATGAAGAAAGTACTGGAGGTGCCCTGCTCAACAGCGATGGAAGTGCCCTGATCAACAGTGCTGGAGATGGAGCTACCATAAGCGATGCCCCTGTCAGTAGCGTTGGATATGGAGCTACCAAATGCGATGGAGATGGAGCTGCCAAAAGCGAGGGCAGTAGTGCCCCGGTCAGTAGCGATGGAGCTAACAGAAGCGATCTAGTAAGCAGCGATGGAGCTGACAGAAGCGATCTAGTCAGCAGCAATGGAAGGCTGGTCAGCAGCATTGGAGGAAGTTCTAGAGCGAGGTGGAGAAGGGGGGGGGGGGGGGGAGCGACCCCCCCCCCCCCTTCTTGCATGCCATGAGATGGGCTAGATTGGGCGCTGGCACTAGAGCGAGCTATACAGCCATCGCTGCCTCCATGGCGCGCGCGCGCGAGAGAGAGAGAGAGAGAGAGAGAGAGAGAGAGAGAGAGAGAGAGAGAGAGAGAGAGAGAGAGAGAGAGAGAGAGAGAGAGAATGGGGGGGCATTGAAATATTGGGCCCCAAAATGGAAAAAAAAAATTCAAAAAAAAAAGGTGGGAGGGGGCATGGGGTACAATGCCCCCCTCCTCCCCTTGTACCCCACCCTCCCCCCCTTTCCCCGTCCTTTTCTTCGTCCCTCCCCTGTACCCGCTCCCTCCCTTCTCTCTCTCCCACCCCCCCCCGGGCTTTCTTGGCACAGAGGCAATGTCACGCTGCCCGTGTGCTAGGATAGCGCGAGGGGGGGTGTCCCTGGGCAACGCTCACACTGCCTGTCACATGAGAATATATTTTCATTTTGTTACAATCAACATATTATAGATATTTAGATTTGTGTTTCAACTGGTAAATACAATGGTCCGTGCATATGGAATGAAATATACCCTGAAAATATATAGAACATGATCATTACAACAGACCAAAACCCACATCAAAGCAGCAGCTCAACACAATAGGAGTAACAAAGTGTTAAAGTTGATGGAATACAAAGCATGATTTTCACATGAAGAGATAAAATAAGTAGTCAGGGTCTTATGGATGATGTGACTAGAGGAGAATGGTGGAAAGTTGTTAAATCCAAAGTCATGCAACATTCAAATCCTAAACAAAGGAATGAGAAAAGCCTGTTGTAGAACAAGCAACCGTTCTTTGCCGCAACACCCTAAGAGTGTAAGCACAAAGTTGAAATAGTGTTGAACAAAGAACCTGGGCATCCTCGTCTAAAGAAAGCTCCCCTTCCTCTTTGTCTTGCTCAATTTTGCTCGCCTCAAAGGAGGAACCAATGGCCTCCTGACGGGAGGGAAGTAAAGGCAAGTGCTTGCAACTGTTCAATCCTACCAGTATCCATACATGTGCTTGCCAAGGTTAAGGTTTATCTAATTTTTGAAACAAATAAGCAAAATAATATCTCTCTCTTTCATTCTTTCTCAGCTAAATCAAAAAGCAGTCCTCCTTCAAATCCCAAACCCCATGTTGTCAAATATGAACACGGCCCCCTTCAGCTTCAAACTCAAATCCATGTTTTCTCATCAACGCATTCACCCAGTGCCTAACCACATAAGCAGTGAAAGACTCAACGAAAGCAAACCTCCATGTTTAATAAATATGCGTGCATACTAGGTCGCAAAGGGAAGCAAAGGCTTGTGTGAAAAATTGTCTGCCCTAAATAGCTTGCGATTAAAGGTATGCGGTGAAGATTTGTCCTACCTTCAAATGGCTGATCAGAAAGATGCCAAGCCGTGCTCTCGGCCTGCATCATTCATCGCCAATAGCTCAGAATCCTTGCCAACAGGACAACAGAAGCGCCAGCTCTCGTAACTCCCCCCCGCCCCTCTCTCTCTCTCTCTCTCTCTCTCTCTCTCTGCATGGCATCGATCGATCATCCAACAGGATGGCAGAAGCGCATGACTATCACAGCTCGTTAAATCAGCCTTGTCTACAAACGATCAGATAATGTAGAAGAAACCACCAGATCATTAGAGTGGAAAAAAAGAGTGCAGTCAGAGTAGAAGAGCGCAATCTGCTGCCATCGCAACCAGCAGAAAAATGGAGAGCGGGCCGGTGCGCCCAATAGACGACCAGCAAGCGAGATGAATAATTGAGGAACGACTGTGAAGAAGAGCGCGACCAGTAGATTCAAAAAAAAAAAAAGAGGGTTCACGGCAGCGCTCACGCTGCCCATCACGCGTTAGCGGGCAGCGTGAGTGCCCGGGAACACTAAAATTTTAATTTAAATAGATTAAGTAATTACAATTTGTTTTGGGACAATTTGGTGGAGAGACCGTCAATGCCATGTCATAGGCCTCGAGAGGGTGGGCTTTTAGCTCTTTGAAACTCTTCCAAGACTTTCTTTATTGAAAATGTCACAAAAATTTGAGGATTGGATCAAAATATGTGGCCTATGGTTTTTGGTGATATGAACCGGCGGTGGGATGACATAAATATCAATCTGCAGTGAGCCCCCTAGCAAAATACAATAACTCATCACCCTAAGGAAGATGAATTTGGCCAATCGGACTGGATGTTCATAAACCCTTCCATTTCAAATCAACACTATCTACTCTTAAGAGAGAACTTCTGGTTTCTATTAATAAAAGATGGGAAAACCCATCAGAGTACAAAGGAATGCATGTAAAAAGCGTAAAGGCCATAAGGCGAATTGAGATACTGTACAAGTATAACAAAGCAACAATCTCGCAGAGTATCTACATAAAGCCTACTGCTTGGTGTAAGTCGCTAGTTAAGACAGTTGGAAGTTTAGGTAGTGCAGGAAGCTGTGAAGCAGCCGTTCCTGCAACTACAGCACGTCGAAGTATTGCAAGTGCCTGAGTGCGTTGTAAAGTCATCGAAACTCGTTGACGATAATAAGCCGTAATGATAGATAAAGGTGAGGCACCACGACCTTGGAGTTTCTCTGCAAAACCTGCACAGGAGGATAGAAAATCATCGAATTTCTTATGCAGGCACCCAAATGTTTCCAAAGCAAAAGGGATAAAGCCTTCTTCAGGAGTGCGATGTGAATAATCTCGCTCTTTATCTAGAGCTGCATGAGAAGCAGTGGCACCCTGAGTAGTTGAAGCACGACAAAGGAGGTCAGGCCGCGAAGGATCAGCAACAACAACATCCCCAAGCGTGCGAATCCCCTCGGACGAAAGAACAAGATCAACTCGACGCCGAGGCGACTGTGAATCAGACACAGACAATATGTGGGTCTGCTCCCGAACAACATGAAAGCCGCACTCATGAGCAATAGATGCCAATACGTCACGAATGAAATCATGAGTCGCAGTACGCTCTCCGCCAGAAGGGCAACGCATGAGATGAGTGCCAATAGGATCAACAAGGTGACCACAGGAACATTTTGTCAAACCTGCCAGCATTGGATGAGGGAGACCCAACCTAACCCGAAGAGCGGTGAGAAACAACTCTGAAGAAAGGCGCAAGTGTGGAACAACAGGGCGCGCAACAAGCCAAGCACCAGCACCCAGGCCTGCACAAGACAAAAGACGAGCCCGAGTCTCATCGGAAGGTGAATCAATGAGAAGCTGAGTGAAAGCATGAGAGTGGAAGCGCTCCAAAAGATACTTCTAAAAATGAGCACGCTGATGGCTAAGCAAAGATTCAAAGGGAGGCAAAGAAGCTCGCATAGGTGGAGGAATGAGATCCTTGGCCGCACGAAGATGTTGTTGGAAAGGAAGAATGCTTGTTTCCACATGAGCTACTGAATCGAGAAGAATGGGCTTGTTGTCCTGCTAAAACCGAGAGATAAGTGCAGAGGCAACAAGGGCCCAACTTCCCATAAAAGCAGCTGGAGCAATAGAAGCTGTGCAACACTTCCAGACGAAGCGGGAAGAGAGACTTGTCGCTTAACGAACTGACCATTGGGAATACGAAAGGATTCTGAACCCATCAAGCGACCCAAAATATCTGATAAAGTATTATCGAAATCTTGTAGCAAAACCAAAACATCAGGAGAGGGAGGAACACACCGTAGAATATAACTTGGCCGTTGAGCGAAGCATTGAGTGAGAATCCCTAGAGCAACTTGAGCATTGCCAAGCTTTGGTAGCAGATCAGCATGACGAAGATGTGCGTCCAAAGTGTCCCGCAAAGAGGAAGCCACAAAATTTGAGAAACCTATAGGAATACCAAGCACTCTAATCCCATCAACCGAAGTATTGAAACCTGTAGGTAAAGGGAGCTCAGGAAGGAGGCCCTGAGGACACCAAGCAACACACTTAGAGGGATTGACAGTTAGGCCCAAAGCCGAGAGTTGTTGAGAGAAATGTAGGAAAGCCGGAAAGACGTCATTAGCAGGTCCCACAATATGCGTGTCATCAGCAATAGAGGGAAACAAACAAGAAGGAAAAGCAGCAGAAGAAGCACGCAATGCCCGAAAGTGCGCCCAAGCAAAAAGAACACCACCCAAGGGATCACCTTGTCTGATACCATCAGCAGACGAGATAACTGAAACATCACCTAAGCGAGAAGCATGACTGAAATATAGAGGCGCATCCATGGAATAAAAAGAGCGAACAAACGAGATGAGCTGAGCGAGAGGACCGTGAGCCGCACGAAGTTCTTCGAAAATGGCCCCTCGGAAAACAGAATTGAAAGCATTTTTAACATCCACCTGAAGGACAACCCAATTTGGATGAAGATCCAAGGTAGCATGCAAAGCATGTATGACTGTCTCGCAACCGCCAGGAGTAGCACAACCAAACTGATGAGGAAATAGGTGGTCATGAAAATTGTCACAAAGCTGAAAACCAAGAGCCCTAGAAACCAATCTATATAGAACCTCTCCAACAACAATGGGACGCACTCCATCGCCAGGCTTATCCAAGGCTATCAAACGAGCAGCACCAAGAATACGAGCAATAGAAAGAGGAATACAGCCACATGCTACGGAAGAGCAAACTTGAAAGAGCAAACCAAACCCGCTAGCAGAGTCATCAGGAGAAAAACAGTCACGAAGATGTTCGAAAACCATACCAAAAGGACCCCCAGTTGACAAATGAGGGCTGCGCAGAAAAGCATTAAGAAAATGAGGTCCTGAGAGCTGCAAATCGGAATCAGGTTCAAAGTTCTCAACAAAAGAAGGAAGAGAGTCATTTGCCGGTGGGCGAAGAAGCTCCAAAGCCTGAAGGGTGACAGCAGAAGGAGTAGCTGGACTTGTAGGAGCTAGAGCACGAGCTGCACGAGAATACTCACCCACTTGCCCAAGTGAAACACAGCGACGCAACCGACGATGAACAGGGGGTATAGAAACACCATCCGAAGTCGAATCCCGCTGAGCAGCAAGCACATGACAACGAAGGAAATGCTCTTCTTGCAGATTTTCCCAATCTCCTGACATAAAGCGACGAATCCTGTTGCGAATTTTCCTATGACTAGCATCACCACCGCGGGGAGGCAGAGGCAAACACCAGAGAGGAAAAAGCAAAAAGGCATGCCAAGCTGCAATATCAGAAGGGTTGGAAGCCAGACGAGACAAAGGTAAGGACAAAGCTCTCTGGACGTCTAAGCGCAAGGCAAAGAGAATGTGTGCATAAAGACGAGGACGAGGAAAACCCAAGTGAAAAGCGGTCAAAATATCAAGGGAGCGAATCCAGGTCCAAGCCGAGTCAGGTGGCGAAGTGGGAGCAGGATGAGGTGCAAGGTCGACATTGGTTAATGCGAGTTGTTGACAAAAAGCAGAGCAAGCGTCATGATGGCGAGAAAGACCAGCACCTTGCACATAAAGGCAACCACAGCCTGCACATGGAACACGGGGGCGAGAAGAGGAAGAAGGAGAAAGCTGAGAAACAGAAAGAGAGGAAGAAAGCTGATGGCGAAGATGGGGCGGACAGTATGGCACCACCTGGCCAGAGGAGACAAACAAGGAATCCGCAACATTACGGTGGGCTTCACGACGCGTGCAAAAAGGGGAAGCACTAGAAGGATGCTCTGAAGGGGAAGCAGGTCTCTTTTCTCCACGTCAAACAAGAGGATTGAAATCCGGGAGTTGCAAAGGATGAGAAGATTCTTGAGGAACCATATTGACAGGTAAAGATCCAGCCGCTGCCTCCGAAGATTCCAAAAATTAGTGTGAAGCCTCCTTGTTGGCCAACAAGACCCTGCTACGAATTCTGCAAGCTTTGCTTTTCAGTAGAATGAGTTTTCAAAGACTAACGCCAGTGACTGGCTACCCTACAATCTGTCCTGACCCGTTTATAACTCTAACTGTATGCTTGCTTATCCAAACCTGAAGAAATCTAGCTGCGATAGGTCGCCCTACTCAAGTCCAACATCTACAATCCTATGCCACTCCTCGGGCTCCATATAGCTCAACTCAGTATCAGCTGCAGCTGCAGTATCCTTACACGGATAATATGTATACAATCTTACTTTCCAACTAGTGATAGCATCATACTTCCTCGCTTGGCTGATAGAGTATTCACTGTAATCCAATTTATTTCTCTGTCCAGTCCTTTCCCTACTTAGAAGAGAAGCTTCCGCTATTGATTCCAGGCAAACTAATAACGCAGATCTTGAAGCAATCACCCTGTATCTTTCCTTTCCTTTCCCTACAATGCACGTGATCACATAGATAGATGCGAAAATTTGAGCAACAAAGCTTCCATGCAACCCGTTCACCCGAGCATGGTGACGTTTTTCAACAACATGGGTTGCTGAACAGATGAGTAGGTTTGCAGATTTAAGAGAAATCATTGAAAGAATGGTGATCCATTCACTCAGGTGAAAAGATGACATAGCGCCCATGTGAACACGCCACATGGAAAGAGGCCCTTATTAGTTATTATTATTAATAACCCATGAAAAATGCTCCTCTCTACCTATTCTAGGGTTTGTGGTGGGAGGGCATGCTTCCATGGGGAATAGCAAAGCTATCCTCCAGCTTTTGGAGAAATTGAAGGTGGCCGGTGTGAAGCCTGACAAGTATACATTTGTGAGCATGATCAATGCATGCTGCAGCTGGGCATCTCTTGCAGAGGGAAGAATTGTCCACACCCTGGTTTCCAAGAGTGAATACAATTCAGATATAGACCTGAGGATTGCCCTTGCCAAGATGTATTGCAAATGCAACAGCCCAGAGGATGCGCATCGCCTTTTCGATCCAATTTCTCGGCGCAATGTCGGCCTCTGGACTGCTTTGATTGCATTCTATGCACAGAAGGGTGATGGCAACAGTGCTTTCCACTTCTTTGGGCAGATGCAGCAAGAAGGTGTGGAGCCAGATAAGATGAGCTTTTTGGCCCTTCTCAGTGCCTGCACTACTTTGGCACAAGGAAGGATGATTCATGCGGGCATTGTGAAACGTGGGTTCGATTCCGATATTGTCATTGCAACTGCCTTGATCAAGATGTATGGCCAGTGCGGAAGTATCGGCGATGCGAAGGAGATCTTTGAGGGTATGCTGGACCGGAATGTCGTCTCCTGGACTTCGATGATAGCAGCATATATCCATCATGGGTACCACAAGGTTGCCCTAAGACTGTTCCAGCAGATGCAGCAGGAAGGGTTGGTTCCAGACAGGGTAGCCTATATCAGCATCCTTGATGCATGCTCTAGCCCAGCTGCATTAACTGAAGGAAAGCTTATACACCGCGCAATTATTGACAGAGGATTGGAATCAGATCTGGTTTTGGGGACAGCCCTAATCAGTATGTATGGTAGGTGTGGAAGCGTCGCAGAAGCCCGGGAACTTTTTGACAAAGTGCCAGAGCTTAACGTTGTTCGTTGGACCGCAATGATCACAGCGTATGCCCAGCAGGGTGATGGAGAGTCAGCCCTCCAAATCTTTGAGCAAATGCAGCAGAAAGGTTTGCAACCCACCAAGATCACATGGGTGAGTGTTCTTGATGCGTGTGCTTCGGCCACGTGCTTAGATAAAGGCAAACTTGCTCATTCGCACATCATTGATCATGGACTTGAGACGGATGTTGCCGTGGGAACTGCCTTGATCAATATGTATGGAAAATGCGGCTATCTTGATGATGCCGGCAAAGTTTTTGATAAAATGCCTGGAAGAAATGTTGTCACCTGGAATGCCATCATGGCAATACATGCACAGCATGGGAATGGGCTCAAAGCTCTGCACCTTTTTGGGCTAATGCAGTGGGTAGGTATCAGGCCTAACAATGTAACCTTTCTGAATGTCCTCTATGCATGCATTCATGCAGGCTTGATAGATCAAGGCTGCAATTTCTTTTGGTACCTTAAAGATAATGATGACATTGTGCTTGATGTGGAGCACTATGGGTGCATGATTGATCTACTGGTACGAGCAGGGCAAATGGATGTGGCAGAAGACTTGGTTATAGAATCTCCCTTTGAACATAAGGACATATTGTGGATGACTTTGCTTGGGGCACGCAAATTACACGAATGTCGCAATGAGTTGGCTATTTGCAAGTGAGCATTGGTTTTATAAATCTTGTCTCTTGTAGTAGATCTCTATGATGCAGTTGGTGGGGTTGTGGGGTAGAAATAGTCTAAGGAAGCTGGTAAAACCATTAGTGGCAGTGCTGCTGTGAAAAAGCAACAACCCATCAAATATATTTCCCACAATTCAAGAAAGGCCTATTTTTCCCTTAAAATCTCGAAATAAAAAAGAGGGATTCGAAAAAAAAAAGATGTGGTGAAAATCTGATTTGAATTGCGAATAGATTCAAATGGATTTGGAGGGCTTCGAATCATGTTTTTTTGTTACAACAATCTCCTTGATCAACACCAAAATTGAGGCAAATAAGATTTTATGGCACTACAATTTGGAGGACTTGTCCTTTTGGGGATGAGGTAAGTATTTGCACAATGCTTGCATGTGTTGGCATTTTTTGTTTAGTCACGGAGAATGTATTTGCTTGAAGTTTTGGTATATGGCATTAGGCATCTAAATTCATAATTCATATTCTCTTTTGACTTGTTCTTTGTGTTTCATTTTCTTTTAAAGACATTTCTCTATCTCATTGCTTGTACTTGTGATGTAGGTAGTTCCTTTTGTCAAGTTTTCAATATGTAAAGAACCCTTGTTTTTAAAGCTTTAAAAGCCAAATGCTCTCAATCGCATTTGGCTTCTAATTGAAATGTAATGTAGAGTCTCTCTCTTGCTCATGTGTGCATATCGCTTCGTTCTTCTAGTCTTCCCTTTAGAAGGTTTTGTTAACCCGTTTGAGTCGATGTCAAGAGTTGAGGGTATAACAACAGTCAGCTAGCAAGGTAGGTTAATTGAATTCGTCCTTGGGCTTTCAAGCAAAATTTTCAGTCTGTCTATGCTGGAATGTTGCAATAATAGGTTCACAACTATAAAATTTGTAAATATTCATTTGACCATTACATAATTGGGTGACAAATCATGAAACGATTTTCATATTGGGTTTCCTTAAGTGTTTTCCAAGTGTTTAAGATGTTTGTTGCATCTCTTTTCCAATCGACACTTATATTTCAAATCTAATTGTGGGCCTTTTTCGATATTGATTTTTTTATTCTTCTACTAAATTTGGATTGTTATCTTTCAACAGAGTGTATGCAATATGACCATTGACATCGCCATTGCACCTCAAGCAAGTTGTACTTTGAAAGGTAAGCCCTCTTTTCATATGAATGCATTTTACATTCATGGCCTTCAAGTTATGGTGAAATGATTACTGCAACATGGTAGTTTATTTGATTTTAAGCATCAAATTGAAGACCACTTGGACCCTTTATTTGACATGTTCCTAACGTAACGTTAATAGAGGATCTGGTTTGTTGCCATGAAAAATGGGCACCCCAACTGAATTGGACCTATATCTAATATCAACAAGAATTTGGGCTAGCTTCTAATAGAAAAAAGTGCAAAATATCCACAAACTTGAGGGTCAGTAATTTCTTGAGCACCGAAATATTCTAGTAGTGAGAGTAATGAGCTTCCAAAACACTGCCGATTGTCTACATGTGCATAGCATGCAAATTGTAAATTCTAATGTTCATGTCTTTGTTTCGGTTGAAGTTTTTGGATAAGGGCATCACGTAAGAACAATATAGCATAATGATGATCAAAAGGCAATATCCAATTAGAAAACCATACAATCAACAATTTGTTGATGTGTAGGTCCTTCTACAAAGGAACACTGCCAAGCATCTCCTAGAAATACACTAACAAGCATCGTAATCATGAAATCATAAAATGATTAATCATTGCTAGAGATCTCATTCATAATATTTTGGAGGCCCTTAGGGTGGTAGTATGGGATGCCATAGTCAAGGTTCGAGGCGAGAATCATGTTTGTCATTATGGGATACTCTTGTTCAGGGGTGAACATTTCAAGAATGTCTATGACCAGGTGGTCGAGTCGCATGTAAGCTCCCTATTGTTCTCCATTGCCCGTATTGGGTTCATGTCAAGTTAGGAGGTTGTGGATCATTTGCAAAAAATGCTCAATTTTTAACTTTGCAATAAATGATGTGGTATGCATTGGATCATGAGAGGAAATGGAGCCAATAGGAATGAAAGAAGTGAATAAAGAAAATGTTGCATTGTGGGATTTCTTTTTGATTAGATTTGAGTTTCAATATGGACAACCTTCTTTAAAGAGGTGTAATCAACAACCAAAAAAGACCTCGCTTCAATTTGATCAACAATACTTAACCAAACACCAAGAAGAGGCCATATATGGTTAGAAGAAAAGTAGTCAAATTGCAAATATTGAATGAGATTTACAAGCTTATGAAAAAACAATGATTGATTTTGGTTGCAGAACAGGTGAAATTTTGTAACAATATTTCATGAAAGCAATGTTTCCTAGACCATTATGATGAACTAGCCAATTCAAATTGGTTTGGCCTTCGGGGATGCAGTACTGCAACTTGGCATTCACCCAGACAATACCCAAGGGGGGGCAAAGGGAATGAATAAGAAAATCAGATTTAGGGTTTCCAGAATAAGATCAATGAAATTTTTTGAACTAGTCGGATTTATGGGCATATAATTGCTTGTTTAGGTCTATAGGCACATAATTAATGGTTGTTTAGCTGTCTCTATCTTGGCCAAAGACGAATGAGTCCTCAAATCTGCTTTTTGATCTCTTGAACTTAATAGTAACGACCTTTGAAATTTCATGTAATTTAGAGTTAAGAAATTTCGACACAATAACATATCTATATAAATTGAGCAATGAGCCATAATTGCAAGAATTCAAATCATAAAATACTTTTGGTTAACTGTTACTAGCATGGAGTTTGGACTTTGGAGTTCATATGTACATGGTACAATATACTATAGTCTACAGTCTACATTGTCAATAGAGCACTCTAGTCTACAATCTAGTATGATGTGTTTACAAATGCCTCCTAACTCTCCTCGAGAGCTTTGGTGCGTGGAAGCACCCACTTCCATAGATTTTGAGAATAGAAATTCTAAAATTAGAACGATGAAATAAGTTTTGAAATTAAGAGTGATGATGAAAATCATCTAAGAGGAGATGAATTGCAAGATGCTATCATGGATGAAATTGATTTTTGCAATTATGAATAAAAACTTGGACACCACCCCTCAGGCTCATCCTCTGATGTCTCTTCATTCGCCCACATCCTCATATGAGTCATCTCTGTTAGAATATGTTAATGGATATGCTATGTTAATAAAAAACCTCTAGGTTACTTTGACCCAAAAGGTCAAGATTTGTGTAACCATTGGTTATTTTATTTAGGCCACTTTAAGTTAGACTTGGGGCACCCATGTAGAAACTTGTGGGTCCATATGCCTTGTTAATAAAAGACCCAAACTTAGAAGTAGGGGTTTGCTGGTTTTTATCAAGTAACTTGTTGGTGCAATTCTCGTGTACATACATTCTTTGTATAGAGGTTTGTCTCCATTGATATCCTACTTTGCTTTCACTTGTATCAATAATTTGTGATTGTTCATAGAACGTTAATCACTTAATTCATTGTGAATGTTTCCGCTTCTAGTTCACCTTGAATTCCGACAGTATGGACTGTAAAAAGAAGGGGCATTCAACTTATGAGTGCTGGTCAAATACAAAAGGAAAGCACAAAAAGGATAAGGCCAACATAGCTGAATCATCAAAGGAAGAATACCTAGTATTCGAACAAGAATCGACTAGACATGACTACTATAACATTGTCGTAGATTTAAGTGCAATTGCACACAATCTACAACAAAGATAATCTCGCAAACTATAAATCTACTGAGTACCAAAAGAGCAATCATACCGGGAGATGGAAGTAGACACGAAGTGGAAGGTACACGAAATCTTCAACTCAGAACTCTCTCAAGGCACAAGGAGTTAAAATGAAGCACTCTTTGTACCCACATTGAAGAGAGATCTATTGTCTGTTGCAAGAATAATAGATCTTGGTATGAAGATTGTGTTTAGTAATGATACATGCAAGCTAATAGAAGACAAAACCAACAAGGTCATTGGAGTTGCATCAAGACATGGCAATCTCTGTCAAACGAAGGCCATCAACAATGATGACAATGTTTAGATGCGTTTGAGGTAGAAAATGACCTATGGCATAAGAGATTGTATCATCTGAATATGAAGGCACTACCCAAAATGTGCAAAAATGGCCTAGGTCTGAAAGTCACTAGGACTAACTACAGCTTATGTGAGGCATACTTGAAGGGGAAACAACCCCGATTTCCATTTGCACATGAAGGTAAAAGAGCAAAAGAGGTTTTGGAATCAGTTCATTTAGATCTGTGTGGTCCTATGCAGGTAAACTCTTTCTCAGGGTCAAAGTATTGTGTCACCTTTATAGACGATTTCAGTCAAATGACTGCCATCTATTATTTGAAGTTCAATTTAGAGGTGTTTGGTGCATTCAAGCAGTTCATAGTATTTGCAAAGAGACAGACGTCTAGGAAGCTGAGAACACTTAGGACCGACAATGGTGGAGACTTCACTAGCAAAGAGTTGACAAACTTCTATATTGACAGAGGAATACAGAGACAATACTCATTGTTGTACACACCTCAACGTGGTTGAGAGATGAAACAAGACTCTCGTTGAAGCAACCACATGTATGATGGCACAAGCTCAATTGCCTAAATCCTTTTGGGCAAAGGCAATTGCAACTGCATTGTACTTTAAGAATCGTTCCGTCACATCTACAGTGGAAGCCAAAACTCCATTTGAGGTATGGACATGTCTGAAGCCCAATCTCTTGAACGTAAGAGTTTTTGGATGTGCGGCTTACATGCACATACCCCAAACAAAAGAGGATAAAGTTGGACGAGAAATCTGTTCAAACCATCTTAGTTGGATATTTAAGTGATTCACCTAGCTATAGGATCTATGATCCTAATAGCATAAAAATTCTCAAGTAGAGATATAAAATTTGATGAAAGTTTTTATCTTGGAGCTAATGATTCTGATGGATACAAGATTTTCAGCTCAATAGTGTCTCTAGTTGAAGAGGGAGTTCAAAATGAAGTCTTAAATATGGAGAAAAAGCAAGAACTTCCACAATTGGAAGGAGAACAGGAACATCAAGACAATGAAGACAATCAACCATTGGCTCAGCAAGATCGAATTAACATTCACTTGCGCAGATCTACCAGGATTTGGAAACCACATGTGAGGCTATTTAGATGCCTAGAATCCAATGCAATTGCCAATCACAAACTTGGAATTTTGTGGTGTAGCCATTGAAGGTCCATAAAGCGAATTCTGGAAACATGCCATGTATGAGGAAATGCAATCTATGAAGGAAAATGAATCATGGATTCTAGTGCCATTACTAGAAAACAGAAAGAAGATGAGAGGCATTTGTGCAACCGGCTGATTCTTGAATACTTGGTCTTGTGGCATGGCAGACCTCTTACTGATGCTACCTAGGAGACCACGCATAGTTTGCATGCGTAGTACTTTGAGGTTGTCATCGCAGACGATGTCTCTTGAGGGGGAAGGGGTTTGTGGATATTTTCTGACAATAAAAGCCTAATTGCATTTTGGTAATTATCAAATGGCTTAGACTAGCTTGTGGTGACCTTTTGTAACTACAACATAATTAGTGGATACTGATTAGAGTTGTGCTTAACTTTGGCATGAGATATACTAGGTCTCAAATTAGGACTGGATGGACTGACCTCCTTTAAGGTAGGAGAGTTGACAAGTCAACTGGACACGTCATATGCTCACTAGGGCACTTGGCCTAGTTGATGAGTGAGACTTGTTGGACGGTCCTCCTACTTGATTGCCTATGTGTCAAGGTACTACGAACTTGTAAGTGTCGACTATGAGAGGAGTTTGCCATGTGTTGATGCTAGTAAGGGTTAGGGTTAAGGAGTTCTTGAGGATTGTGAATAAGTGAACCTAGAGAGAGGCATTCTTGTCATTTTCTATGCAACAAATGATGGGTGGAGACATAGTAGCCAGATCCGTTATTGTTGAGAAAAACAATCTATGTACTTGTCGTGGATTTCAATAAAGATTTGATTTGGCAATTATTTGTGCTATTTTTGTTGTGATTTTTGTTAGATCAAGTAGAGTAACACTAGAACTCTTAGTATTAACTTCAAGAATCAAGAACTCATACCGTTAGCTAGATTCCATATTCCAAAAAATCACATGTTATACAATTGGAATCGACCTGTATTCAATAAAACTTCCTCATGGAGGAAGGCATGTAAATCCTCCTCCTCATGTGACCCCATGTCTTGAACCTTCATTACATGGATGCCATTTCGATTGACATGTGTAGTAACCAGTGGCCAGTTTCATGCCTCATGAGTTTAGGGGTCATGAGTCATGACTAAATAGTCAATACTCATTACTCAAGAGTCATGAGTCATGACTCAAGAGGCTAGAGACCTCAGCCCATGCACAACCTTTCATTGTTCAACTTAAAGAAAATAGCAATCACAAACTAGTGACTACAAACTACAATTTACTAGTGATTTTGAGGCTTCAATATGGAGTTGAATCGACAATAATAATGAATAAATAGTAAATACATGGCAATAATGTGCCTACATGGGCTCTCTTATGTCTTTCGATTTTTCAAAAGTCCTCCTGATCATCTGACAGAAG
This sequence comes from Diphasiastrum complanatum, assembly GCA_029204225.1. Classification (NCBI taxonomy): domain Eukaryota; kingdom Viridiplantae; phylum Streptophyta; class Lycopodiopsida; order Lycopodiales; family Lycopodiaceae; genus Diphasiastrum; species Diphasiastrum complanatum. Next base: position 24,945,302 of record CM055101.1, read on the forward strand.
AGAAGATCTCAAAGAAAACATCTCTCGTAATAGCAAACCAACACATCTCGCATCTGGATAGGCAAAGAAGGAACCAAGCGTGAGTGGAATGTCCCGATAGAGACAATGATATCTGCCTCTGATCTCATAGTAAGCTGGACATCTGAAAATAAAGTGAAACTCATCCTCAACCTCCTGTAGTGTACAACATTGACAGATCCGTAAGGGTCGTGGTGTGTCTGTGTATCTGCCTGTCTCAATAGCTAGACATAAGCATCTCTCGTAGTAAAAGGCCGACACATCTGGGATCCTGATACTCCAAAAAGGTACTGAGGGTAATAGGGGTGTCCCGATATAATGATATCGGCCACGTATCTCAAAGTATGTAGGGCATATGAAGATAAAATGGAACTCATCCTCCACTACACCCAATGTGCATACCTGGCATATTCGATGCTCAGCAGCACTGGAGGCCCACCTTTCTTCTCCAATTTCTCTCCCACGTTTTCTCCCTCAGAAATCCTTCAAAAACAAGCAAAATCTGACAATTTCTACACTTTCTCTCTCTAGAACGACGTTTTCTCTCTCTAGAACGAGGCTCTGATACCAATTGTCACAAGCCAGTCTCTCCAAGCTCGTGAATCCTAGAAGCCGATGTGTAGAATGAACCTCCCAACCATAGGCACCCCCTCTCTTGAGTCCTTCTACCTGCTATTCCCGTCAACTGGCACATGGCATTCATCTGTGGGTGATCAATCCACTTGGCATGCCTGGCCCTTGTGACTTGTGAATACTGAGTGACTCATAGGGTACCACCCCCGTGCCCCGCCAAAGACCTGTGATCTCTTGATCACCCCGACTACTTGCTGGCTAGCATCTCGTCACTGACGGCTAGTGTCCCGACGGTCAAGACACACCGCGTCTCTGACAGCTTGTCAGGCGGCCACACCGGGTCACTGCTCGTGACGCACCGGTCCCAACTTGGGATAGATGTCCTCGTCGGTCACCGACCCTTGCCAACACTAGGCCTCAGGCCCTTTGGTAACCGGCCGTGCCGAGGTCGTGATAAGAGTCGTAACTGGACTCTAACACTCCCCATGGTGGTTGAGGCTTTGTTTCAGATTGTGACCTTTCTACATCGACTTGAGACCATGGATACGTGATGGCAGCGCTTACTTCTTCTCAGACTATAGCTGGACAACAGGCTAGATCTTCTTGGTACGGTGATGTGGTGGCTTTCTTTCAGTCATGGGGCTTCTCGATGCTGGATCTCCACAGGGAACTCATGCATTTATCAGATAGCAGCTATATCGTAGATACTGTCACATAGTATGGGATCGTCCTGATCATGGGAGAGTCAAGCTTACCTTTTATGGCACACATATCTTACGTAGAGATAGTTTGGGACTTGACCAGCATACGGGGAGCCCACAAACACCCATTTTGAAGGAGAAAAGGTGGAAAAATTTCTGGGATGCTCCATCGCCTTCCTGTGGCCTATCTCCATCGCTGAAAAAGAGGGAAATAGATTCAAATTTGCAGGGATTTGTGGGCACTCGTTTCCTACTGTTCCAGCGCTGATCTACACATCTTTTTAGAGTTGTTTCAACGATTTCTAGCAGGGAAATTTGGGCGTACCTTGTTCCTGCAGCTCCAGCGCATTTTTTCAGAAGGATTTTCGCTCGTAACTCTCCGAAACCTTCTCAGATCCTGATCAGATTTTGGGAGCATGTTCCTAGTATCCATAGTGATCCTATAGATCCATCATACGCCGGTTTTGGAGCAGATTTGCCTCTGTTTCACCAACAAGTCGGTTTCCAAGCAAAAAACAGGTCAGATTTTTGGATTGGGCGTAACTTCTCTGATTTATCTCCGGTTTCTGCTGTTAAGGTTTCAGATTGGGCCTAGTAGGAGGGCGACCTACTGCCAATTGACCGTTTGTGAAAAGCTTTTGTCGTTTGGAAGAAATTCGACATCAAATAACCCGCTTTATTCCTGTTTTTTTTGACTTTCAAGCTGATTTGGTGCCCAAAAAAGTCTTTTACCGACTTTTGTACCAGCGTAGGACGCAAGGGAAGTACTACCTGTCCTTGGCTTTGTGTTTTCCCCAGAGTTTTATTACTTTCTAGTTGTCTTTTCTCTCTTTCAGTTCTAAATTGTGAATAAGCTGAAAATTTCCACATTTCCCTGTCTTGACTGTGTTTCAATGAGTGCAATTTCTAGCTTGATTTTGTGCTGTCTCTATTTTTGTTTCATAATGGAAGATGATAGAGTTGATATTTCGCTCGGTCCACCCATGGCTCTTCCATCACCACCACCGAGCCCTGTGCTTAGTCCCGCTCATAATCCACCTACAGTGGCTGCCCGTTTGCCTGCTGGTACTTCCCCTTCTGTGCAAGCTCGCATGGATAGTGTGGAAAAGACCGTCGTAGAGATGCGAGCGATGATGGTAGCTGGTGGTTATGCGTCTTCCTCGTAGTATGCTCCACCTTGTCCGTCTTCTATTGTTCATCCTATGTTACCTCCACCCTATCCAGAAGACAAAGATATTAAACCTACCCGTTTCGCTGGAAACACTCCCCAACGCAATACTGATATCGTAGATCAGTGGTTGCATAAGTGGGAAGAGTATTTTGATTCGAAACGGTCTCCAACTGATGAGGGTGGCGTAAATTGTTGAAGTCTAATCAGGCTCCATCCACCTGGCTTGAGTTTAAGCGAGCTTTCAGAGCTCAGTTTATTCCTCCACATGAGCATGTGCGTACGACGGATGCTTGGCTTTTGCATCGTCAGAGGCAGTACATGGTGCAGGAATATGCTGATAGGTATCATGAGACGCTTATCAAGATTCCGGAAGAGATTCCCGAGTGGCTAGTAGTCCACAAGTTCATATTTGGCCTTCGTGAAGAGTTGAGGCCTTTAGTGCTTAATGAAGGGTGCAAGACCTTAGAAGAGGCAGTTGCTACAGCTCTCAACTTTGAAGGTAATGTGCGCACCAAGGCTGAATCTAGAGCGCCAAGCTGGCCTCAGAAGAAGTACACAATGCGGATGAGTAGCTCTGAGCATCCTCAAACGGATGGTCAGACAGAGCGAGTGAATCAGATCTTGGAAGATATGCTTAGGGCATATGTGAGTAGTACGCAAACAGACTGGGTAAAGCATTTACCGCTATTGGAGTTCGCGTACAATGATAAGAGACATGCGTCCACTGGATTGAATCCATTTGAGCTCAATTATGGTTTCAGGCCATTGAGTCCTGCAATCATAGGGATTCCGCATAGGGTACCTAGTGCTGTAGAGTTTTTGGCTCAGATGCAGCAGAAGCTAGAGTTGGCACGAGATAACTTGTCCAAAGCTGTAGCTAGGGTAGAGAGTTATGCTCGTGAGAACCGTACCTATCGGGAATTTGAGAATGGAGATTGGGTGTATTTACTGGTCCCTTCGAAGTCGAAGGTGCTATGCACAGGAAAGTGCGCCAAATTATCTCCTAGGTATTGTGGAACATGGTTGATTATTAAGAAGGTGAGCCAAGTAGCTTATAAGCTACAACTACCTATAGGATGCAAGGTGCATCCATTATTCCATGTTAGCAAACTGAAGAGATGTTTGCACGATGGCGATAGCCTGGTGGAAGGTCTAGTGTCTCTTGAGGAGAAAGAGGGGAGAGTGGACATCACTGCTTGACCCCAACTTTGCGCTGGATAAAAGGCGATCAGCTGCTGCCATCTCTGAAACGTGCTAATACCTTCTCGTATAAGGTGCTGATAGCCAGGATGATATCCTGTGAGAAGCCAAGTGAAGATAAGCGCTAAAGTAGCAGGTGCCATGGAACTGAGTCAAAGGCCTTGCGGAAATCCACAAAGCAGCAATATACTCTCTGTTTCTCTGATGTCGAGCCTCGTCTATGATGCAGCGTAGGACAAATGCATGATCAATAGTAGAATATCCGGGTCTGAAGCCAGCCTGTCCAAGAGCAAATAACTCATTTGATTCCGCCTGGGATCCAACCATAGACTGCTGAACTGAGCCATAAAGCTTCGCCATCGTGTGACTGATCATGAGAGTGTGATAGTTATCAACGTTTATTGGATCACCAGCCTTGAGAATGGGATGGAGAAGATTCGTGCACCAATTGGTTGGAAAGCCAGAGGTAACAACCATGTTAAAAGTGTGGGCAATGTAAGGAGAGAGAAGTTGGGAGACAGGGTTGAGGAAGTCCGAGTTAAGTGAGTCGACATCTTTCGCTTTATGGGGTTGGGCTTTACAAATCGCGGATTCAACTTGGTCAGAGGTAAAAAGAGAGAATGTAGCGGGTCGAGAGATAGGGATAGGGGGAGCATCTGTAGTGTATAATCGAGTAGCATATTCCACCCAAGAGTCGATATCAATAGGTGAAAGTAGCTGTAGCTGCATGTCTTGTACCAAATATAGGACCAGTGAAAAGAACCCCAAGATAAGTGTAGGAGGACACAATCTCTAGCGACTGTCCGTCAAGAATAAGCTATTGTCGCTAGAGATTGTGTCCTCCTACACTTATCTTGGATGTGTTGAAGACCATAACTTTGGTCTTCTCAATGTTAACCCTCAGACCCCATCCAGTGCAGAAATCATGGAGACTGTCTAGCTGCCTCTGTAAACCCTCTCTAGTCGAGGAGACTAAAGCTACATCATCTGCATGTAAGAGAATGGCAATCAGAATATCTCCAAGCCTGCAACCTGTACCCCCATTCTGCTCAATGACTCTCTCAAGCTCATCAATATATAGTCCAAATAGTGTAGGTGAGAGGGAACAACCTTGCTTCACCCCTATGGTGCTCCGTATATGCTCTGAGATACCAGTGTCACTCTGAAAACATCCAAGAACTCGCTCATAAAGTGCCATCATTGCTAGAACTGTGTCAGTGGAGAAGCCAAGATCACATAGCCGCTGGATGAGAAGAAAACGTGGAACAGAATCAAAGGCTTTCGTGAAGTCAACAAAGCAACAATAAACCCTCTGTCTCCTATGTCTGGTTTCCTCAATTAGCTCGGAGAGTGAAGACATGATTGGTGGTAGAATGGTGAGCACGAAACCAGCCTGGCCCAATGCGTGTAGTCTCCTAGTCTCAGCTTCAGAACTGATCGTTGACTGAAGGATATTGCCATAAAGTTTTGGGATGACATGTCCAATCATGATAGTACGGTAATTACCAGGATTCATGGGGTCACCATTTTTGTGGATGGGGTGGATCATATTAGTACACCAGGATTGGGGGAAACCAGAGACGACATCATGATTTAGCAGGGTGGCTAGGATAGGTGAAAGTATATCTACAACATGGATCAGCAGTTCTAACTCAAGGTCTTCTATGTCTCTGGTACGACGAGTCTTCATTTCCCATACCCGGGGGCCCCAACTCCCTATTGGCGGGAGCCAGTAGGTACGTTGTCAATGTAATGAACCTGTCCATCCTGATAAATCACTCGTCGGCCAGACGCTTTGGCTTCCTGGAAGGCTTGGCGTCTTTCTTCCACTTGAATATATGTGATGTCATCGTCCATGAAGATTCGGGTATCTTTCTGCTTAGCCCTCTTACGTAGGACATCTCTACGAGTAATGGACGAGGTGAAACAAATAGTCAAAGTGGTATTATCTCGTTTTGTCTGCCATGCCGTATCAAGCCCTTCACTATGGTGGTCTAAAGTGGTTTCAAGAAAACGTTTTGCTTCTTCAATGGCATTTTGGGTATCCACAATGCCACGTACCTGAATATTGAGAGCTTTGCTGTCCTGAAGTCTTTCCTTCGAAAGAGTGGCTGAGATAACCGAGGAGATAGGTGTGGTAGGCTTACTCCCTTTTTTGAGCACTGCTGCCCAAGACATGGTTTCTTCCTTCTGCTGCTCAATTTTAGCTTCCAGTTCCTCGAAGTAGTTTGAGGATTCCAGTGTGGAAAGAATAGGTTGGGCTCGAAGCTCTTGCTTCAATACGTCCATTTCTGTGTTCAGCTTGTCATTCGCCTCTATGAGTTGGACATCTCCGTCTTCAATCCTTGGAAATCTTGCAAGTCTTTTTTCGCTGTTTCTTGGAGCAGGTCCCGTTTTTCTGTGTCCTCCTCCGCTGCCTCTTAAGTAGCAAATTCTCAGCTTGCAGGTCCCCCATTTTCACTTTGATCTTGCCGTTTTCTGCTTCCAAAGAGCTTATCCGTTGCTGAAGCTCTCGCAATTCCTGTTGTAGCCAGCTTAGGCTGCTGTACGTTTTCTGCTGTTCTGAAACGTCGGTCTCTTGGTTTGATGACAGATCTGCATTGGATATGGAACTGATGACCTGCAATGATGGTAGTTGATGACCTGCTGAGGAACTGTCTAACCAGCAGAGCAGGGTGGAGAGTTGGGGGAGTTACTTCCCCCACGTTTGTGTGGAGCCATGGGGGCAGGTCATGATGGAGCAGGGTAGTAGGCCGCAAATCAGGTCACTCAGGCCACGGACCAGGGCACATCAGGGCACAAGCCCATGGATCAGGTCAGCGGGCCATCAGGACGGCAGTCTGCGGATCAGTCAACGGGCCATTGGGATTCAGTACGGACCAGGGCTGAAGTACACAGGTCAGCGGACCAGGGACAGGTCAGACTCAGGCCACCGTCGCGATCTGAGAGAGTTGGAGGGTGGAAAAAGGGAGCTAGCAGGCAGCCACCATCGAGAGAGAGAGAGAGAGCTTTTTACTGCCAAAAGGCACATGAGACCAAATAAGTACATCTCAAGTATGATAATCATAAATAAGCAACTATTAGATAAATAAACTAAACTAGTGAAACTAGAAGAAACTCTACTCTACTCTCATGAATGATATATCCGGAAGATGATATAGTGGAGTACAGTATAACTAGAACTGTACAACAACAAAGCAAAATTGTATAAATATATCACATCACAATGGACCCCTGCTGAAGAAAGCAAGGATAGATGACGATGCATGTACTGAAAAGGAAACAGTGGGACTCCTTGCATGAGCCCTAGAACGACGAGGTCTCTTGGTAACCATGAAACTTGGTCTCAAAGCATACACTGTCGTTCGTCCCAATGAAGGTCTCTAGAAGGGTTATTTGACTCATCCTCTGACAATGTCTTAGCCCCAAGGTTTTCTCTAGAGTGTCTCCTCGAGAAAAAGGAGGTATTATAGGTCTAGGAGTCCTATTGATCCCTTTGACATATAACTCTATGAAGCTGGAACATTTTGCGCAGCATCAGGGCCACACACCGAGGGTTTACACATGAAATAATTGAATGCAGTGTGATTAAAAAATCATGAAAAAGACAATGATAGCGTCCCATGATCTCACAGTAAACATGGCATCAAAATAAGACATCCTCCTCCGACTGCACTTCCCCCAACATGCATAATCGGCAAAGCCTGCTCATATGAGGAATATCTTCGAAGCGATCAGTCTCCACATATAATTGATGTGAGGAAACTTTTTCCAAAGTAAATTGATGTGAAAGTCCACTTTCTAGCAAGGCAAAACTGAGATTCCGACAATATCCAGCTCTAGGAAACTGGAACGGCTGAAATCTGGTTTGACCCCAAGAGGTCCCTGCCATGCCACTGAAGAATATGCACTTTAAATAACCCCTCTGATGTATTGATGAGATCCCTGTAGTAAATCCGAAATAGCAATGTGATATGTACGTAGGAGACGAGAAACCTGGGAGTATCATGATAACCGGTAACGCTAGTGAGATGAAAGAACTTAGAAGAGCTAGGCGTGGGTAACGTGATTCCGGGAGACACATCACTCTCTGGAATCAATCTGAAAATGGCCTCAACCCAAAGTTGCATGACTGCAAACTCGACAAGGATAATCTGGTGAGGAATGGAGGGCTTGCCCGGAACAAGCATAGTGACCTGTAGATGAAATACACTAGTCCATTTAGACTCGGGAATCCGTGTGCACCAAACCTCTGTTGCATACATAGTTGTAAGTGAAACAATTTGCACTTATTTGGGGCATCACAGACGTGTTTCTTGAAGCTAAACCGCTTGAGACTAACCAGAGAAGCATGAACCTTCCGCAAGCTAGCCGCCCAATGAAGGATGTCCCCAAATAAGTATAAGAGGGCCCAATGGTTGTCCTCCTAGAGTAAACACTTGTCGCTGATAAAAAGGCCTTGGAGGGATTAAAAATCAAAATCTGGGTTTTCTTGGTCCTTAAAAAACCTGTACGTATCCAAATGCCGCTGCAACCCCTTGCCAGAAGGAGAAATCAATGCCACATCGTTAGCATAAAGTAGAATGGAAATGAGTATATCACCTATCTATCCTCCCTGTAATCCATTCTGTCACCTAAATCCTTACTTCTTATGCCCATCATCCTAGACATACCTCTCCATATGCTCGTCTCCTCCTTCCATAAACTCCAAATGACAAGCCTGAATTTTCTCTCTCCTCCCCACTCTAATCTCTCCTCTTCTTTCAATTTTCAAACTTTCTCTCACAAATAGCAAGCAATAGTGGCTGCAAAAGACAAAAAAGAAAAGAAAAGGAGTCCGAATGTGCAAGACTTGTGTCTGTTTGGGTTTTTCTTTTATTATGTTTTATTCAATCAAAATTGATTCGAATTGGTCAATTTCTGTCTGAATCACAATTGTGATTCAATGCTCATTTACATAGTTGCAGCGGAATGCATTCCGCTGCAACAACATTCCAAAATGCTGTTAAAACATTAAGAACCAATCAAAACATCTAAAAAAAAACAGCTGTGTTTCAGGAAACCCAAATGGAATTTCCTGGAACACGGAGTGCAATTATGATGCTCAACGAATTGGCGATTTTGAAACATTGCATGAAGGAAGTGAACACCCAAACATTCAAGTGTCGTATTTGGTTCCAACGATTGAGATACTTATATATATTGTGTTGTGATACTTATATGTGGCTTTCATGGTTGTAATGGTTCAAATGCCATAGATTTCACTTGAGAATGTGGCCTTACTCGAGCTTAAGGCTTGATCTCATAAATGACAATTATTGTGCTATGATTTAAATCCATTTGGTCAATTTTGAGAAGTTTAGGATGTTCTTGTAATTTTTAGTTTTCCATTTTTTTGTTAGATTTGATGTATTTGATACTAAATTGCTATAATGATCCAAATTTGCTTTATGATAGTGAACCGTGAACCTTTTTCCCAATTGCAGTTGGTAGAGTCAAAGCGAACAATGCAAATACCAGATATAGTGCAGAGAGGATTTATTTGGCCATCCAATATGCAGTAAGCAGTTTTCTATCCCAGCTTGTTACATCAGAAAGTTATCATATACACTTGCATGAAAACAATAAAGTTGATCAATAAACTGCACCCATTGAAGAAATTAATCAAATGGTTTGTCAACCTTCAAGAGTGATTCAGAGTGAATGGATGTGACATTGCTTAGAAACATCATGAGGTGCATGTGCGAATAAAGCTATAAAGAAGTGAAAACCCAAGCCCTGAAATTCAAAGTGATTGAGGGAGAACTCTATGGAAAGGGTATCAAAGGCATCTATTGACGAAATGCCATATTAGAGGAGGTATTTTCATTCTGGAGGAGCTATGAAGTGTACGAGAGAGGGACACTTTATGATGAACACCGCAACTCAAAAGATGCCTGGACCCTCAAACTTCCAGAACACAATGTTCCGAAACATGGAACCGTAATTTTTCTCTCTTTCTGGGAAAAGAATCAACTTAATCCTGATTTCAATCAGTATCATTGAGACAATGCTTGTGAATGCGAATTCAAGAAACCAACAGGCACTCCATGCAATGCTATTGAAGAGGACACATGAGGTAGGGAGGCCACTACAAATCTATATTAAGTGATAAAGTTCAAATAACCTGGTAGCAGAAGGTATTTACTTTATAGTAGTAAGCTTGTTTCAAGATAGGGTTTGTGTCGCATGAGTATGAAAAATTTGCAAAATTAAGGAATCTAACTGCTTTACAAAGGTCTTTCAGTCATCTATGGTAAACTTGTACCTCGTTCATCTCTGTTAAGGTTACTTCTATAGTCTAAACTAATATGTATAGAATACTACCTATTTTTAATATTCTATAATTATAGTAACACAGCGTACACAATAATGTATACCTGATTGTTGTAATGCTTGCTCTGATATATATTCTACTATATAGATACATTATAGAGAGCCACAGTACTAAGGTACAAACTTATTAAGTATGAATCAATAATATCGTCTGAGAAAAAATATGACCCTGTCATGGAGGACTAAGAGCATAACATGAGAAAGTCAGATATATGCTGCAAGGTAGATAGATATTCCATTAATGCCATAAGGCAAGTAGATACTCATAGATATATGCCGCAAAGCATATATATCCCATGGACACCATGTGCTAATAGAGTCTGGACCTGAACTCAAGTCAGTAATTCACAAATCAACATTGTTAAAACCCTTCTTAAGAAACATTAGGCAATGCTATGCACATGTCAATGATTGCAAAGGAATGTGGGCTTAAAATTGTCCCATTCCCAAGCACTATATGAACTTTTATAATGGTCTATTTTCTCCCAAACAACTACTCTCCAACCCCCCATGACAAACTACCACTAAAATAAGCCAAATTTTTTGAAGGATTGCTGTCCGAAATGCCAAAATTTTGAAACGTTTTCAAACCAGCGTTTTGTTCACATTCCAGAACTTGATGCAACTATGGAAGTTGTTAAGCACAGGATATTGGTGGCCTGTGGTGTTCAGGGGTTGTCATGATAATTGCACCAAAGGTGATGTGTGACAAATTCCAAGGCTTAGCATAGTAAGCACACTATGAAAGCTTGAAAAAACCAGCTATGGAGTGGAACACAAAAGCAAGAGAAAGAGGACTTCAAAGCTCACACAACTTGAATGATTATTCAAAGAGTAGTAGGGTGTGGAAACCCCTCCAAACTTTGGGCTACATTTAGCATGTAATGTATAGAGGTGGTGTCTTGCTAATTCTAACTCTAGAACCCACATGGATCCTCAACCTACTTGTTATTACTTGCCTAATTAGCACAAGTGGGGTGTACATAAATGTTTTACCTCCATATCTTATGCACAACTTACAAGTTACAAGTATACAAGCCTTAAGGGGCAAAATAGGCATTTATTTCAACACCCCCCCTCAATGGCTATTTTGTTCATACCAACACCTAGCATGCTACGAAACTTTTCGAATTTTTCTCTACTAAGTGCCTTAGTAAAGATATCTGCTGCTTGATCGTTGGTATCACAGTACTCGAGCTGAATTTCTCCGCTTTGTATCTTCTCTCGTAAGAAGTGCTGATCCACCTCAATATGCTTCGTACGAGCATGGTACACAGGATTTTTGGCAAGCGGGATGCAACTCTAGCTGTCACACTGAAGAATAGTAGGACCATCCTGTGGAATCTGCACCTCCCCAAGAAGTCTCCTAAGCCATATTGCCTCGCAGGTAGCTTTTGCCGCTGCCCTGTACTCTGCCTATGTCGATGATAAGGTAACTGTGGGATGTTTCTTGCTGCACCAAGAAATGGGCCCTGAACCAAGGTTGAAAGTGTTACCCGTGGTCGACTTTCGATCATCCCTATCACCTGCCCAATCCGAATCGGTAAAGTCTCCAAGCTGAAGCTTTTCGTCATCTGTGTACTCAATCCCATAGCAGGTTGTCTCTTTGACATACCTCAAAACCCTCTTGGCTGCTTTCCAATGTGCTTCAGTTGGAGAACTAATGAATTGGCTTGCTACACCAACCGCATAGGAAATGTCTGGTCTCATAATGGTGAGATAAATCAGGCTATCCACAAGCTGCCTATAAAGAGTCTCGTCCACAAAAGGAGTGCCATCATCTCTAGATGGCTTACTGCTGGTATCAATGGGCGTGGAAATGGGTTTGCAATCCTGCATGTTGAACCTGTTCAAGACTTCACATGCATAGTTAGCTTGGGAAATAAATACACAGTTTTCCTTTTTCCAAACCTCCAAGCCAAGACAATAGTGGATTAAACCCAAATCCTTCATCTCGAACTCATTTGATAAACGAGCCTTCACCTTTTCAATAAGCTGCCCATTGTTACCCGTGATGACCAAGTCATCCACATAGAGAACTATCAAAACAATGTTCCCATCTTCCTCCTTCACGAACAGGTTGCAATCCGACTGACTCTTTATGAATTGCTCCTTGGGCAAAATAGTCGTCAATACGACTATACCAGGCCCTGGGTGCCTGCTTCAAACCATATAAGGCCTTCTTAAGCCTGCATACTATAGTTTCCTTGCCCTTAGCCTCAAAACCTTGTGGCTGTTCGATGTAGAAGCACTCTTCACGTCCATTTGATGGACCTCTCAACCAAAAAATGCAGCCAATGCTAAAACCAACCTGATAGATGTCATCTTAGCTACCGGTGCAAACGTCTCAACATAGTCCAAGCCCTCCTTCTGTGCATAGCCTTTAGCAACCAGCCTTGCCTTATGCTTTTCGATGCTCCCATCCGATTTGTATTTGGTCCTGTACCCACTTACAGCCAATAGGACGCTTCCCTTTTGGTAACTTCACCAAATCCCATGTATCATTCTTGAGAATGGAGTCGTACTCCTCTTGCATAGCATGTTGCCATACCTTCTCATCTGCTGCCTCAACGAATGTATGCAGATCTTGTGAATCCAAAATAGTAGTCATAAGTGCATAGTTTGTCTCCTGGTGTTCATGCTGCTGGGCTTGCCTTTGAGACCTCCTAGCTCCTGGATTGCTGCTCTCTTCCTCATCCAATATCAAACCATCCTGCATAGTTTGCCAATACCACTTGGGAAACTTCTTCCTTGCAGTTGGTGATGGAGACGGTGAATAGGACTTAACAGATTTGCCCCTTTCCTTCCGCTTCTTAGCCTCCTCGGATTCTTCCTCTTGATCACTCATATGATCATCCGGAGGCTCCCCAATATATGGATGTGGATCATCAAGTATTGGCACAAATTCACTGGTACCATCCTCCATCTCAAGTTCCTCTATAGGAGGCGTTTGATCTTCTTCAAAGATCACATCTCGACTTATGATCCTCTTCTTGCTAGTAAGATTGTAAAGTCTGTAAGCTTTGCTTTCTTCATTGTATCCCAAGAAAATACACTTTGCTGATTTTGCATCCAGCTTCTTCCTGTTATCCTTGGGAATATGGGCATAGGTCATACAACCAAACACTCCACCTTGGGCTTGATGCCGCTAAATGCCTCTTCTGGAGTCTTGCCTTCCACAGCTTTTGTTGGACTTCTATTCAACAGAAACACTGCTGTGTGCATTGCCTCGCCCCAAAAAGAGTTGGGCTTGCCTTGAGCATGCACCTTGCACACTCCACAATAGTTTGGTTCTTTCTCTCTGCTACGCCGTTTTGCTGAGGGGTATGAGGAGTTGTAAGCTGCCTTTCAATCCCATTGGCCTTGCAGAATTCCACAAAGACCTGAGCATCTTTATCTTCTTTCTTGAATGTTCTTTTACCAAAGCTTTGAAATGCAGGAAGTACTTGAATGCTTCAGATTTTAACTTCAAGAATTAAATCCAAATCTTACGGGAGAAGTCATCAATATTGGTCATAAAGTAATATGCCCCCCTTGCATATTTGGTTTGGGTTGGCCCCCACAAATCTGAATGTACCAAGTCAAGTATGCCTGCTGCCTTGCTGGTGCTCTCCTTGGGAAACTTATGTCTTTGCTGTTTCCCCATAGCGCAAGCCTCACAAACTGAAGAGCTTGGCTTAACAACTGGAAGCCCCTCCACCATATGATGCTGGTTCAACACCTGCATGCTTTGGTAGCCAAGATGTCCATACCTCTCATGCCACAACCTATCCACATCACTTCCTTTTGCTGTATAAGCATGCTGACTAGGGATAGAAGTGTACAACCTATATAGATTATCTTCCTGCAATCCTTTGGCCACAACCTTTATATTATCACTGAAGTCCAACACAAGACAAGAAGTAGCATCAAATTCTACTTTCATATTTTGTTGAGTGATAGCTCCTATTGAAAGAAGATTTTTAGCAAGTCCTGGTACATATAAGACATTCTTAATGACTTTGACTTCTCCTGATGGAAGCTTTACAAGTACTGTGCCCTTTCCCTTGACCTTGCGTGTTGAGTTGTCACCTAGGCACACCTCTTGTCCATCACAAATCCCCACAAAGGTATCAAACCAATCCCTATGAGGGGTCATGTGCTTTGAAGCACCTGAGTCAATGTACCAACCACCTGTTGTAGCTTGTGAGGCCAATGCAACAGAGAATAACTCAGCTTGCCTTATGTCACTCTGCTCCTCTCTTGCAACACTCTCAACAACATTTCCTCCTTGCTTCTTTGTGCCCTTCTTTTGCTCTGCAAGCTTCTTCCTGCACTCGAAAGCAAAGTGTCCATATTTACCATAGTAATTGCAATTCCCCTTCCTTCGAGGTGTGGAAGAAGTATTCGATGAGGATTGTGCTTCTGACATCTGCAAGTTCTCCATTCCTTGCTCAAGTGTTTGTGGTGCTCCTTTGTTCTTGCCTTTACCTTTTCTTCTTATCCTTGGCTGGATTTTGCTTCTTCTTAGAAGCAAAGGCATGCTCCTGGAAATCTTCCCTCTTGGAGAGATTAACTCTCCTCATCTCGTCCTGTAGCAAGAGACCATAGACTTCTTCATAGGTAGGGATCTTCTCTCTCACAGATATCATCATCACAAAGTTCTGATAAGCATATGACAAGCTATTCATAACTATGGGCACCAAGTCTTTGTCAGCAATAGACTCTCCAAGTACAGAAAGCTGATATCTATCTTAGTAAGATGATCAGTAACTGTCTCCCCTGTCTCCATTCTGAGAGTATACAACTTGTTCTTCAAGTAGAGAAACCTACTTGTACTTGCTGTCTCATACAATGCACAAAGAATGTGCCATGCATCCACAGGCCCTTTGGCTGACCTGATTAGAGGAATCACATTATCCCTCATTGACATGTTGATGATCCTGTGTGCCTTTTCCCCTCTCTTGATATAGTCCTTGAGTTCAAGTTCAGATGTTGGATCAGGCTCCTCACCTGTCACAAGCTTCCAACATTCTTTGTCTTCAAGAATGTTCTTGATCTTGAATTTCCATAAGTGCCATCAAGCCGGCTGGCTTCACTCAGCATGCTCTCTGCAAGACTAGACATAGCTGGATAGAAATAAAACACAAAATGCAAATTGGGGTTTTCACCCAACTAGGGTATGTAGCCACTTGCTCAATAACCCTCAGCTTCTGGATTTGAAACTATCCCCCTGTATGGCTGTCCTAGCCCTTGTCCAAGATCCACTCACAGAACTTTCACTGAAGTCCCCACTGTAGAAAGCGCCCTCCTACAGTCCTGGCTGTCCAAAAAGACTCAAATTTTTTTGTCCCAAATTAGAAACTTTTTGGCTCCCTGTACTCCCCTTGCCAACAGTACTCCAACCATGCAGATAGCACATAGATCAGATGCCCCTACAAAAAGTGCTCCCTCCTCAAAGGTAAGCTGCTCTCCAGGAATGGCAAGAATATGATCAAAACAGGTCCAAGCTTTCACCACACCACATGCAACATAACCTGCTCTGATACCATGACAAATTCCAAGGCTTAGCTATGGAGTATCATAACAGCATAGTAAGCACACTATGAAAGCTTGAAAAAACCAGCTATGGAGTAGAACACAAAAGCAAGAGAGAGAGGACTTCAAAGCTCACACAACTTGTCACATGGGTCCTCAACCTACTTGTTATTACTTGCCTAATTAGCACAAGTGGGGTGTACTATGTACATAAATGTTTTACCCCCATATCTTATGCACAACTTACAAGTTACAAGTAGACAAGCCTTAAGGGGCAAAATAGGCATTTATTTCAACAATGTGTACCATAAGATCAATTTTTGGATGGTCGATTGTGACCCCTACATTTGATCACGACTTAGTTGTCGTTGGAGTTAGAAAGACTGTTGCATGGCTTTTCCTAAACCACTTTGGAAGAAAGTATTCAAGTGAGTAGTAATGCCAAATTCTGATGAAGGCAACATCATGAGGTGAGTTTACATGAGCAAGAAATCAAGTTTCAGAGATGCGCGACATATATGGATAACAGGAATTCTGACCCAAAGGGTTCGTTATGTTTTTTGTGTGGGGCCATCATCGGCACAGCCGTTCAGAATTACCAAGGAAGACCAACAAATTAAGCATGGTGAATAATGGAATTATCATTTCTGCCACCAAGTCTAAGTCTCATTAAGCCAATCAAATTAGGGGTCGCCCAGCCTCCCAAAATAACAATGAAGATGTGGAAAATGAAGGAGTCAGATGGAAGTGATTCAAATACTTTGCTGGCATGACTGAGTCAGATGCTACAGCTGAATCAAAGAAGTCTGTATGACATAGATTGCAGGGCAAGGCTAGGAGACATCTACACCAATTAATACCTAAAGGAGACAGCTGGCTGAAAGTATAGTGACTTGTTGCTGAAGGGTTTTGGCTACTGATTAGCAAGAAAGAACTCATGAAGAAGCTGCAGGTCATCGAAGCCAAAGATGAATTCAAATCAGCCAGGGCATCTTCTGAGTGCAAAGTCTGAGCTCGTAGCCATGAAATTCTGCAAAATGTTTAGAATCAGAAGCCAGAATATACAAGGTAATATTGGAAAAGACTTGAGACCAAGTGAGCTCCCTGGCAGGCGTGGCCATGCAGGTCAGACTAGAGAGATCCAAGCCATTCAGCAACAACTTGACTATAAACTGGTAGTTTTGGAAGTTGTTGCCTCCTCAGTGCCCCTTGACCGGTTGGCATAGAGTATTTTTCATGTATTCCTTTTTTGACACAAAAGCTAGCGAGTGAATATAGATAGGAAGGTGTTGACCATTTGTATCAGGTGAAGAAAAACTCTGTTTATGATCCTTGATAACTGATCATTTCAAAGAGCTGGACTGACTTAACTATATTTTACATATGCAAAATGTCTTGTTTTTTAAACTGACAAACTGACTTGGCCATTGCATGCATTTTGGAGCATGCTTGTAGACCATCATCATCATAGACACTTGCATGTTAGATCTACAAAGTGAGCAGAGTTGACCTTAGTATTTCCACAACATGGCAATATGCAGATTGTCGATTTGTTAAAGGAACTACTTGCCAAAACTTCTATAATTACTTCAAGAAACTATCAAATGAAATTTAGAACCTCTTTGTCCCATAGCCATCACAGATGCAACAAAATGTAATGGATAAAAGCAAGGTACTATTCATATGAGAGAGAGAGAGAGAGAGAGAGAGAGAGAGAGAGAGAGAGAGAGAGAGAGAGAGAGAGAGAGAGAGTATCCACCAACCGTCTTGTAGTTAGTGAATCCCTTCGGGGGCAGTTAGCTCTCCGTAAGGGAAACCTAACTGCCCACCAACAGACTATCAATATTTTCTTGTTTGAGAAGATTATTAATGATTAAGCATAATTTATCTCTCATAAAACTGTTCTTTTGAAAGACATCAATTAGAGTTCATACTTCATAAAAGTTTTTTGCTTGTTACAATAGTACATAGTTGCAATGACTTGCGAAATGATAACCTTGTACGAGTTCTAAATAGGTTTATTAGAAGCCAGATGTATATACTGTAAGAAATGAAACGATCATTCTCTGCTTTTGTCAAATTTGGAAAGGTGCATCATACCCTAGGGTCAAAAGCAATCAAAATGTTTAAAAAGTCAACATTGCCTTCTGAAGACTTTTTTTATCTCTAGATAATCCAGTGGGTATATCCAGAAATGGTTATCCAACGATCTTACCTGTAACTTGTCCATAAAGTATTCAATGTGAGAATTATTAATGAAGCAAAGGTCATCTATGTATGTAAATGAATGCTTGAAGTCAGTCTAGCCAATCTCTTTATAAACTGTACTTCAAAAAGGGATAAATACCAGTTACACCAAATGCGCGAACATGAGAAACCCATAGGTATGCCAAGAACTTGTCACTAGGTTCGATTACCCAATTTGACAATGCAGTTATCTATCAAAAAGGCATTCCATTGGCATAATAAATTCTTATCAATACTTTTTCATTCTTCAGAAAGTTTTCTAGACCAAGTCCATTTAAAAATCTCAATTTCATGTACCCATTTATATTTGAGTTGAGTATGCTTGACATGTTTGAAGACAGAAGCGCTCAACTTGTTCATAATAGTTTTTAGTCGGTCTGGACCGTCTAAGGGAATATTCTCATAACATTTAGAAATATCTGCAACCCACATACTGGTGATTTTCTTAGGCAAATTCAAATAGAAGTCAATGGATGATTCACAGTGTCAAAATAAAGTAGTATCCATTTTAAGGATACTCTTGTGCCTTAAGGCCTGTCTTGTTCATGAGGAATGGAGACAACATAACAAGAGCTCCCGTGATGAATTTAGCAAGTCTGGTAAAGCAATAGTCTTGAGCATCAGTGATCCACGTAAAAGATTCTTTGTGGGCTTTTTGTTCAAAGTAGGTATTTGGATTGTTGAGGTTGAAATTGCCCGTTCTTTTGCTCGTAGTTATGGAAATATTTATCTTGAAAACATCACATAGTTCCTCTTGACAAAGCAAGACTAAATCCTCTGAAGCCTTTATTCATAATTCAACAAGATGAAATACAATTGAAAATTTCATACATACTTAATAAAGCACCATACAATATAATCTATGTAAAGACATCCAGCTGGTACCTGCCACCATCCCACAACACAAAATCGCAAGGGTTAGTAAAGTGGGGAAGACAATTGTCATAGTTGAATGTCAGTTGTTATCCATGTCCAAAACAAGCTATACCACTTAACATCATAAGTAGCACCAGTAACTCATAGTCCAATCTTCTCAAATAGTACAATATTTCTAAGCGATAAGCCAACCCCTAATATCACCGTATCAGGGCTTGTGTCATGCTGATTAGTATACGGGTTATTGGACCATATCATTCTAGTTAAGATTTAAAGACATCGCTTGATATCAGCAAATCACGCACTGATGTCATTACTCTTGAGCATATGCATGTTTTTCAAGTGTATATCAATGAAAGACCTAATTACACGGGCTGAACACCTTTACGGGCACAATGCATTCATGCCATGATTGGCAGGTACGAATACACAAGTATTAGGGTATGTCCATGCCATACTTACCCTTACAACTGTCTGCTTACGCAAAACTGGTTATGTATTGCTGTCATATGTTCTGAGCATATCCATGCTTTCCAGAAACGTTCAAGTCAAGACATGGTATGTCAATTCTCATTGGGGGCAAGTTTTGTTATTTCTCATTAAAGTTAGTCAGGACATCAATTCCGGTATTAGGGCAAATCCATGCCATGCTAATCCTTATGACTAATGTCGTAGCTCTTATGCAAATCCATATTGTCTGAGAGCGTTTGAGCTAAACCCTGAATTTGAGAATGGGTGTTAGACACTTGGCAGGTTTAAAAACAACTCTAAGTTATATATGCCATGATATTTTCACAATGTATGCATTCTCTTTAAAAGTCAAAACGGTTTATATTATTATGTCCTCATAAGAGATTATTACATCAAACATCCTAATTTTGAAGCCTTACAATTGAGCATAAGATCTTGCTAACACTTATAGTGTTGAGCTTAAAGTAACACATTCCCTCATTCGAAGTCATGGTTAGCTTATATACAAAAGCATGATCCGATATCTTACATGTATTGACTTTTGTCAATCTTATGGTTCGAATTTGAATCGAACGAAAAGAGGTTTCAACTGTAGACATGAATCGAAGAAAAATGTATTCCTCAAATTTGGATGCTACATAAGCCATGTAGCAATAGAGGTTTTAAGCATAAATCACATTTTTTTAATAAAAGTCGATGAATTGACGAAAAGACTATCTATGATGACCTTCATCTTTCGAAAAGATATCATATCAATTTGTGCTTATAGATGGGAACAAATCGTAGTGTGGATTGCAAGAAAAGCATATATTGCAAAGTGGAAAAACAGGTAGAAACCTTGTCATCAAATTGACATCACCATTCATGTGGTCCATCGTTGGACAGGTAGAAGAAAGAGACATTTTTCTAGAAGTACCTAGTCGCTGTTCAAGTAGTGCTTAAAAGCCTCGATAGACAATGTGTAAACAACCCTAAAGATGTCAATGCAAATGCATAACATATAACAGTAGCCCAGTGCTGGCCAAATCCTCATTGAACTACAAATTTTCAGCATCTACAAAGCTCCAAAATGTTGTTGGGACAACAATATACAAGCAAAATATAGATCAATCTTAAGAAAAGCATTGAAAGGATGTCTTACCAAGTAGATTTCTGCATTGGGAGAGTGAGAAATAGGGCGTTGTGTGAAAACACACTCCGCATTACCATCATCAACAACAATAGGCCAAAGTCGACGTGAAAGAGAATATGTCGTTTGTATAGTATATATAGCTATATGTTACTTACCTGAATGTGCAAGGTCGAAGCTTGTAGAAGAAGCTATAGTGAAGATTGTAGAAGAAGCTTTCAATCTTGTCCACAAGATGTAATCGAGCTTATCAACATCGTAAGGCGTGTAACCTGTAAGACAAGCCATAAGAATATGATGTTAGCATAGTGCCTTAAAGAGAAGAGGGTCTAGCAGAAGTAAAAGTAGTAGACCTTCGAAATTTAGGACCTCTTTGTCCCATAGCCATCACAGATGCAACAAAATGTAATGGGTAAAAGTAAGGTATTATCCATGAGAGAGAGAGAGAGAGAGAGAGAGAGAGAGAGAGAGAGAGAGAGAGAGAGAGAGAGAGAGAGAGAGAGAGAGAGAGAGAGAGAGAGAGAGAGAGAGAGAGAGAGAGACCATGCTGAGGGATAAGAATCCCTTGTGGGATCACGTTACCATCACTCCGGCCTATGGCGAACACAAAGAGATGGACATGCAAATATTGCCACATTAGTTACATAGGTGGGCCCTCACCCATTAGGGTGCATTTATTACATTTGAGGAAGTACAAGATTGCCCCTTGCCTGCATGCTCTTGACATGACACACTCCTGCTGCATCGGACGAGGCTGGCCCTTTGAGGTTGGGACTCAGAGTGAGAGGTAACCACTTGACTCTCAGTTGATTCTTAAATGTTGAATGTTCAAACTTCTATTTTCAGATGATTATTGATGTGTGACGTCAGACGTGTCACGTTGTCGATTGAAGGTTGCACATTTCATTTCTGAAATTTGATAATTGATTTTTGTCATCTTATCTTTTCAATGTTTAGACTCTAGGGAAATTAAAATGACTTGTCACTCCGGCTGTTATCTGATTTCTGCTGTGATGAATATATTTGTAAGAGTGCCTTTAGTGAACTGGCATAATGAAAGGATAAAGGCCAGCGTGCAACAAAAGCAGGGTGGGACCAGATTGGAGAACTATTTGGATTTTGAAAAACATGTGGAATTGAAAGTGGAGAATACTCGGAGAAAACTTGAGCTTTAGAACCTTGCAAAAGTTACTATTAGAGACTTGTAGTCCTCTGTGCATGCAAAAAAAAAAAAGGTTCGAATTTTTTTTTGATTTCAACCGAGCTAACTGGCTCAAATCGATTCGAATCGGCCGATTTGAACCGGCTGATAACCTTGATCTCATGGTCACCATGTTTTTGTACAGATGTGCATGCTTGGGATTTGAGATAAGAAAGCTGTTAAGGGTGTGAATTTTGGTGCACTTGGGCCATGCTTTTGAGAGAATTGTTCAAGACACAAGATAATAATTGAAGGAGAATACGAGAGAATGACAATATTTTATTATTGGGTTACAAACCTGGCGAGGGTAGGTTTTAGAACCTCCAGGGTGGAGTGTCTCCTATACATGCACAATGCCCTTGGTCTCTTGGTGATGAATCTCACCAAGGACCTTCTTATGTCAAGGACTTCCTTGCCCAAGATATTGTGGCTACTTCCTTGACTAGGAGGTCAAGCTAGTGTGCAGCACAAGGTTCGACAAAATGTGGGGATAGATCTTATTAATGAGCCTATCCATGACAACAGAATTTGTTGCATTATCCTTGACAATTTGTATAGTGTACAAAATCCAAGCGATTGGTCATTGATCATTTAATTGTGAATATTGTATAAGAAAATCAAAACCTTAGTGGTTATTGATAAATTATGACTTATGAAAATTTCAAGATATGCTAGTATGGCGTACTGATCAACGGTTGACCTCCTATATTTTGCTCGTACTTTTTTTGTAATGAGTAATGTAGGGGTAGCGTCAGTTTTCCAACTCTCTTTCACACATTTGTAGGTTCTGTTTGCTTCTTAGAAAGCTGTGTTAATAAGATGTTGAAGTCCAGGCTTTGCTAGCTGTTTGGAGTCAGCGTTTTTTGACCAATTTTATCATGTCCTAACAACGGTTTGTCTGCTATTGGACCAATGCTGGTTCGCTGACAAAATATATACATTTTTTACATTGTTTTCCATTTTTATTCGGTCACAACTTAGGTTGTATGTACAACGTTCCATTGAGTAGCATAAACTACTATTAAACTCGAAATGCTATATCTATTTAACATGCCTTTTCTATCATCTCTATATACCTATGAACTGATCGATATGACTTACGTCTTGATATGGTAACGACATGGTACAGCCTATCACTAGTTGTGATACCTAGATGAGAAGATTGGACTAAAATTTGTATAAAATGTATATTATGTTGTTAAGATATAGAACTTGTTTTGTACATGGATAACAACTGATGTCCAACGTTGATACCTATCTTCCTCACTTGTACTAACTTGCGCGATTTTGCGTGCTGGGATGGTAACAAGTATCAATTGGACATTTTGAAATAAGTTTTAGTTTACTGTGTTTTTCGAGTACTATATGATCTTTTTAGGTTTATTTTACCTTGCCAATTTATGAATAAGGGTTTCAAAAGATTTGGTCTTGACTTGTCAAGAGAAACTATGTGAAATTTTGTAAATCCCTCTCTAAGCATCCTTGGGCTATAAATTCGACTATCCTTTGGCTGATATAGTACCAAAATTTTATCTTACTTTGATTCATAGGCTAACTTAGGTCTTTTATACACTTGTTCAATCCTCAGGTTGGTTTCAAAATGCAGTCACTTTGGGTTATGGGGAGTCCCTTCCTCCTCCAAACCTTTTTATTTAGACTTTGATTTGTTGTATGAAAAAGGTCGTTAATTTGCATGGTTTCATTATCAATACTGATAGAGCTACTTGTTCTGTTGTTGGACCTAATTTATGTGTCTTATCGATTTACTTCAGAATTTGGATTAGGTTAAAATTTATAAGGACTTTGTTAAGAAAAGAAATCTTCTAGGTGTCATTAAAAGTTTATACAATAATTTGACTGACTTCGCTGAAAAATTTGAAGATGAAAAAAGATTCTTCAATTTGCAGATCAGAAAGATTTTCTCTTGCCTTGAAAAAGAACAGGAGTTGCTCTTACTGAACTTGCTCTTCTTTCTCCTAAAGCACCCTTATCTCCGCACTCACTTAATTTTTGTTGATGACCTAGACGAGAATGATGTGTTTCAATTAGAGATCTTCTTCTAGGATATTTGTGATATCGGCGACCAATCCAAACTAAAAGCTGTCAAGTTCCTACGGTATCCAGCCGTACTATTGAGTTGAAATCCTCTTGTACTTCCTATAAATTTAGGAGCTTTCCTTCTGTCAACTCCTCGGCCTCTTCCCTATCGATCTTTGGGTTGTTTTTGCGCATCTTACTGAAAAGAGAATAAAGACTTGCAAACTTGTCGCTCTTTACAAAACCTTTGCTCTTGAGACTCCCATTGCTTTCGATAAAGTTATTCACATGAATAAGTTTGAATCTTTTCGTTGCCCTTCTGAGCATACCTGTGCCAGAATTAGAAAACGCTTTGAAACTGAGCTTGAATAGGATAAACCTCCACCAAGCACGTATCTAAAAATGGAAGAGATCGTTTTTCAAATGTAGATGTGGAGATAAATGTAAAAATAAATTTTCGATTATTTGGTTTGATTACACAATATGGTTTATGATAAATAGCATGGGAAAGCTTTTTTTTTCTTGGGGGTCTCTTTATATAATCAAGTCAACACTTTTTTTTATGTGATTACACAAGCCTGCCAAGGATGTTGTCAAAGTGCATCTTATGTTTTGTTTTATCAGACAATATATTATCGATGCCTCTATAATACTTGCCATTGACCCCTTTACCAATTTTTTTGCTAAACTAGGTGATGTTGATAATATTCAAGAAATTGAGCTTTTCTTGAAAAGACCTACTTTTTCTACTGTTCAAGAAGTACTTTTAGAATTCAGGTAAGAGAACGAGCCCATGATTGGTATTTTTCTTATGAAATATTTTGCGATTTTGCGATTGATTTAAAAGCTTATGTCATTGTGGTAGCCTTGACTTCAAACAATTTAAAAGCTTTGTATCTGACAATTTTGGACATATTGTTTCTACTGATTTTTCAATTTTTAACAACTTAGTTCTACGCAATGCATTGGATAAAGGTCTGAATCACATTGTTTTACGACAGTCTAATATTAATATTAATGATGTTACTTCTGAATTGCATGATGGTTGATTTAAATTTATGAACCTTTTACCTTTGTATGCACACTTAGATATCGATATTATTAGTAAACATGCTATGATCTGCAAGAATGATGCGTTTAAATTTCTAAAAGAAAGAAAATGAATATATGGAAAGACCACTCCTATGTCAAACGAAATATGCTAACAACAAATGACAGTGGCTTACTAAGCATTTTTATATAAATGGTATAGATAAGGCACAACATAATTATTGTTTCATGTATATCTAGTTTGTAAGAAAACTAGCTATTGACAGATTAAAAGGGCTTGATTTTATCCCATTTCTTGATGATACAAACAACTTTGTTGCCCGTTCTTTATAATTTGTCTTAAATAAGATTAATATGATACTACCTAAGGTTTTTATGTGTAATGATACACTACCGTACCTACTCTGTACTCAAACAACTTTAAATGGTCTTGGTTTAAACAATTATTCAATGAATAGAACTCTGTCAATAAGGATCTACTTTGCCAATGAAATATCTTTCTGATAGATAATTGCATTGTTAGGCTTGGCGATAGAACTTGCCGACCGACTCGAGACATATATCTATAGGATTCTCATGCTCACCCATGTGGTGTAACTGATACTTATCTCTTTTTGAGATGCAATTTATTCAAAGGCTTGCTAAGTTCGGATTAGTGACTTTCATGAATGGTTTTAAACATTCTTTCAAATACATTGATGATATATATTTTATCAATAATAATAGGGTGAATACTTTTTAGATAAGTCACATGTTAGATCATTGGATGATCCTTTATAGATTTACCTTCTGATTTTTTTTGAATTTGAGCATAACAACGCTGATGGCAATATCACCAACTTCCTAAACATTACGACTACTTTAAACCCTACTATAGATTTGATACACCTTTCCAAGTATGAAAAACAAAGAGAACTACCATTCACTTTTTGTAGTATATACATTTGGCATGCAATAGGCCAGTGGTTAATTCATACTAAGTTATCATTTTATAAGTCATTGCAATTATGTACTGTTCTAACAAAAAAGAAACTTTTCTTAACGAAGTCAAAACTTTGGTTGATTCCTTTCAGAAAACGGTTTTATGAGGGCTAGACTGTGTTGTATCATGAACAAGATTCTGGAACAAGACGTGTTTCCAAGCTTATCTTTCGAGTTATCCACTAATAATGACAATCTTTTGATGGGCAAGGGGAGCTAACTATCCCCTAAGGGACTCTCTCTCTCTCTCTCTCTCTCTCTCTCTCTCTCTCTCTCTCTCTCTCTCTCTCTCTCTCATAGTATTGTATTCTAAGCTACCATATCATATTTAGTTTACAACATTGTGGAAATACTTATATAAGTCAAGTAGACCTATTTACGCAAATAATCTTGTGAAAATCCAATTGTGTTTTAAAGTACTTATTTAATGACGAGGATTCATTCACAAACCCTAAATCTAATGGACATGATTCACTACTAGACGTTGCTTCTTCCATAAGCCAGATCAAATGTGTCCATACTGACCCAGAAAAGACTATATATACATGACATTTGACTCCTGCTTTATCCTACTAGCAATTGAAGAAAGTCCTACTACTCTTTGTGCCCTTCTCTTTCGACGAAGCTATGAATAGCTATTTCGGTAAGCCTTGTTGTACTTTACTTTTTTCTACTTTATCAATTGCTCTTTTCTATGACGTTGTATGCTAGTATGGCTTACTAATCAGCGATTTACCTCTCACATTTTGCTTGTACTTTTTTTCGTAATGAGTAATGTAGGAGTAGCGCTATTTTTCCAGATCTCTTTCACACATTTGTAGGTTCTGTTTGCTTCTTGGAAAGCTGTATTAATGAGATGTTGAAGTCTGGGCTTTGCTAGATGTTTGGACAACGATGGACCAGTGTTTTTCAACCAATTTTTTCATGTCGTAACAACGATTTGTCTGCTACTGGACCAGCGTTGGTTCGCTGACAGAATATATACATTTTTGACATTATTTTCCATCTTTATTCGGTCATCAGTTAGGCTCTATGGACATCGTTCCATTGAGTAGCATAAACTACTATTAAACTCGGAATGTTATACCTATTTAACATGTCTTCTCTGTCATCTCATACAAGGGTCATCATTGAAAGAAAACCATGCTAAATTGATTAGTAATGAACAGATACGTCACATTGATGGCAATCAAATGTACACATCCCTTGCTTATACTACTATTTTGGAACTGAAGTTTATCTTCTTTCCACGAGATTGAGCATTGAGTTCATTGCAGGTATTCCACTTAACCTTTTGTCTTTGCAAGTGTAATATTGTCGTATGTATCCATTATAAATACATTACGTTTTATGTTTTGTAATAGACAAAGTAAATAGAACAAAGACAGTTTTAGTGTAAAGCTTTTTGCAGGATGCAAAGTTTGTGAAAATTATGCAAAATCTAGTTTGATGATTTTACATTTTGATGTACATATGTAAATCACACATGTGTGGAGCATGTTCCCAGGTGTGAGTAGTAGGCCTATTTGCATTAGCTAATTCATGCTTTAGTAAAGCTTGTTTTTTAAAGTTAGTCATGTAGAAGCATGCTAAGTGTTATCATGAGGTTGGGCCAAAATCCACTCATGACTTGTGCAAATCAAATTGCATGGTTAGGATAGGCAAGTAGACATCCATCTCGAGTTCTATGAGGTGTTGACACAGTCATAAAGTGTAGAAGTGCAAAATTGCAAGTAGTGTACCATTGGTAAAAAAACTGATTACATTTTGAGGTACAACTCATGGATCCAATCATTTTTAGAGGTCACCACATGCCTAATGGAGTAGGAACTCAATTTACCACTATAAGAATGTGGACTATCATTGTACTTTTAAGAATTTTGAGAGATGTTTGTGTTTTGAGTCAAATTCTCTTGTTATACTCTCTCTCTACCCAAGGGCTCTTGGTTTTTATCTCTCTACTCGAGAGTAGGATTTGTGGATGACTCAAATCTTGTGTAAGATTTGGTTTTTTCATGAATGCGCATGGAAATGGCTTGTCTTTGATTGATGATTACTTTTTGTCTACATGAGCTCTTGCCTAGTTCCAAATCTTGATTGGTAGCTCATAAAAATCCGAGTTGATCAAGATAGATTTGGTAGTGTGCAACTTCTCATGCATGTAGGTCGTGGTAGATCTCTTCAAGATCCTTAAGCACACTCTCTAACATAGTATCTGAGCTAGATCCATGCATGCTTGAAAGTAGATCATTTCAATCAAAGTTTTGAGTGAAAAAATTAAGATTAGAGAGTGCTTTTGTGTCTCAATTGCTTCCTAGCTTCAAATTGCTCAATGAAAGCTATGTTTGGGTGATTTTTTGGATCAATACGTGCCTTTTGCTGTGTGGAGTACTCAGACCATGTGCAAGTTGCATCCATTTTGAAAATTGTAGCAATCTCATCTTTGAGCCATAGAGGCCAAGTGACCACTTGTTGGAAAGAGCTAGAAGTGTAGATTGAGATGCATAAGGCTCCAAAGGTTGTTGATGCACCTTTTTGGAGTTTGGATTTGATTTTTGAAGTAGGTAGACGTGCCTACCTAGTGGATTTTAGATTAGTAACTTCCATTCATGTGAATCTTAAAAGATTCGGTCAAAATTGTATGTTTCTCTCAAGCTAGTCAAGTGATAAAAAAATCTAAGACATTGTTTGCAATCAAATCCTTTCAAATCCATTCCAATTCTAAAGAGATAGAGTCATTGTCTTTGTGGAGTCCAACAAGGGTGATTAGATCTAATTTGGTGTGATTTGATTCAAATTTGTTGTGCTTTCATCTTGGTGATCAAAGCAAGGCCTAATTTTCAATTGACTAGATTTTGGTGTGGTGTGATTTAGAGTTTGTGATCTACATCTTGGGAGATCTTGCTAGTACTTTGAATCTTGTTCAAATCTAGTTGTTGTAAGGTCACAAAGTTATTATTAGAATTCTTTCACACGTGTGTACTTTGTATACAAGAAAATTTGAAGTGTAGGATTGGCATATGATTGTGTGAAGCTCAAATAGTCAAGATTTTTTTTGTGAGAGTGTGAGGGTCAAGTTGTGATCCTATTGAGTGTCTAGAATAGGGAGGAGTCCATATTTGAGTGTAAATCTTGGTTGAGATCTAGGTGAATCTCTAGATGTCAATTTCTTCAAATTGTTCAACTTAGTCAAGATTTGTGAAAATTTATAACATAGTTTGTTGTCAAACCAATTCAAATTCAATCCAACTCCAAAGGTTAGAGTCTTTGGGTCAAGGGTGAGTCCAACATGGGTGATTGGGTCTGATTTTTATCTGTTTGAAGCAAATCTTACATGTCAAGTTTGTGTGATCTAGAGGAGATCCATTTTTGACGTTGACTAGATTATGAGTGAAGATTGATTTTTAGATTTGTGATCTAGTTGTTTTGTAGATTTTTTTAGATATTTGATGTGTTCAAATCTAGTTTGCCGAGAGTCACAAAATCACTTCGATAAATCATTTCACAAGTTTGTACTTTGTGTACAAGTACTTTCTCATCATGGCATCAATAGGAGACAACCTATTGGAGGCAAGTAAGAGATTTAGTTGCAGTTATTGTGTCAAGAAAGGACATTTGGCCTTGAAGTGCTACAAGAAGAAAAATGATGAAAAAAAGCAAGAAGGAAGTCAAGGAAATTTTAACAATCAAGGGGGAAATGACTTCAATGAGGAGGAGTCACTCATGGCATGCATGGGAGCATCATCAATTTCTATGGAGAAAGATCCTTGGTGGATTGATAGTGGGGTGAGCTCACACGTCACAAGGCCAAAGTAGTATTTTTCTTCATCTTCATCATGTTCTAAAATGTCTATTATTATTTCAAATGGTGCTAAATGTGAGATTTATGGGGTAGAAACCATTTCTATTTGGCTTAACAAAGCTTTAAAATGTCTTGTATGTTCTTTCAATGATTAGAAATTTGTTGAGTGTAAGTCAATTGATTGACAATGTGATGTACTGTCAAGTTTGATTGCAATACTTGCTTTATCATCATAGATCAATAGGTGCCTTTTGTGGTGTGGAGTACTCAGACCACGTGCAAGTTGCATCCACTTTGAAATTTTTTAGTAATCTCATCTTTGAGCCATAGAGGCCAAGTGACCACTTGTTGGAAAGAGCTAGAAGTGTAGATTAAGATGCATTAGGCTCCAAATCACTTGTCTAAGCTCGTCCTATTTGTTTTGCAAGTATTAAATGCGGTTTACTTCGATTAGGAAGAATTGTTGTTATTTAACTAATATGGGCATGTATCTTGGGAATTGATCAGTATGGCTTACGTCCTGATACGGTGCTGAATCTTCCAATCCGGCTCCTTCACTATTAGAACGCAGAATTCCATGTATAGATGCACCAAAGTACAATGGAGAATCTGACCCAGTCCGATTTTCCCAAGACTTTGATAATGCATGCCGTTTCTATAAAGATACCTCTGAAACTGAAAAGTTCCGACTATTCCCAATGGTACTCGATGGAACAGCCAAAGAGTGGTATCTTAACCTCGAAGCTCCTGGTCTTGCTTCTTGGACTACCCTCAAGGACGCTCTCATCAAGCGTTTCAAACCATCCAAACTGACTCAGAGCCCATTCATCCAAATCATCCATATCAAGATGCATCGCGAAGAGTCCGTTCGAAACTACATTGAGCGTTTTAAACGTCTCAAAGTCGAATGTGTTGATGAAAATATCACTGAACGTATGGCCATCAAATTGTTCTTGGTTGGACTGCCTAAAACATCCGTCGCGAACTAAAACCAGTTGACCTTTATGATCAACTTAAAGATGTAATGACTGATGCTATCCGTGAAGAAGATGAGGGTTCTGATGACGACTTTGATAATCATGAAAAGAAATCTAAGAATCCTGAACGTCTTAACCACCCAAAGCATGACAATACTGCCCAATCTTTTGAACTTCTGCATCAAATGAAAACTTGGTAGAGGCTCAACAATCTCATATGGATAAACTCACTGCTGATTTCCAAACCGCCATGAAAAATATCGCTGAGGAATTTTTTCCAGCAAGAGAGAATGTCTGGTGTTCGATCAGTTGACAACGTCACACTGCTAATAAATGCCCTCAATTGAAAAATCATTTTCCATCAGCACCCAGACCCATGTATTGAGCGTACCGCCCCTACCTTCCACAACCCATGTCACGACCATGGGTGTACCAACCATGACCAACTGCACCAAATCAGTACCAACCGTATCAACAGTTTGTCATTAACCAACCCGCTCCAGAACAAGCTGTCCACTATCTTGATCCCAATACCATCGATCCAACAACTTATTATGTGGAAGACACTACTCAACCGAGGTACACTACTAAGACAATTGTTTATTATGCATATGATCCTAATGCTCAAGTCGTTGATCCCAATGCCCAACCTTACGATTCTAACCAAGCTGTGTTTGCCACGCATCAAATTCCAGCAATACGAGGATGTTTTATCTGCACAGGTAAACATCCTAGTATTCGCTGCCCAGGTAAACTTCGCCTTCCACCAGCTTGTGAAAATTGTGGCATTGAACATCATGTGAAGGATTGTCCTTCCGGATCTAAACCAACTATTCATGTCTGTTCTGTGCAAGTAAAAACACTGCCAGTCGAAACTCATCCAACACGGGTCTTGACTCGTGCACAAACCCAACACCAAACCCCTACAATTGCACCCAACAAAAACCCAGCAGCATGTACCTCCAAGTGAAGATTTGATATCCATTGTCTATCTTCACCCATCTGAAGAAATCAGGCTAAATCACCAGTATCGACAACAAATTCACAATGTAGACCAACAATCTTCCACCTCTCATAAAATACCTCACATACCTTTTGAGAACAAAACCCTTGAAGGTATTGAAGTCTGGGGGGATATATTACAAGCTAATGTGACTCTCCCCTTCCACGTTCTCTAAAAACATGCAGGTAAGTGAAAACAACAAATCCAATCCATGGACACCACCACCCTTGACGAGCTGCCCGAAATGCCATTGCACCTAACAAATCCGCTCAGTGAAAGGGCAATATCAAGATTCTAGCTACCCATCGCCAATCTCGCGAAGTCCTAGTTGTTCTGGATGGTGGCTCAGGTGTCAACATCATTTCCACCTCCCTCATGTTAGAATGGAATCCGCGAGACAAACTCACTAAACCCACTTGTCAGCTCAGGATGGCTGATCAAAGTGTGGTCCCACCTACAGGTTTTCTCCCACAAGTCCTGATCAAACTAGGAGGCCTGAAATTTTCTATCGACCTAGTCATACTCGATATCCCTAGCAATGCCTATTCCTATGAGTTACTACTTGGTCGCCCATGCACTGATGCAAGAGTCGTTTACGACTGGAGCAAAGGACGAGTCACCTTTGGGAATAGAGACAGCTCTGTTACCATCGATTCATCTGGCAAACTCAAACCCGCACGGTTTCACGACGAGAGATCCTCTACTACTAATTCAGTGTTTGAGCCATACCAGTCCACCCACAAAAAAAGTCATTATGTTGAATCTACTGATATCATAAATTGAAGTCATAGTTTAGCTACCATTGATTGTGTGAATGCCGACTATTGTGCCAACATCAGGATGATTGTACCTATACTCCTCTGACCGATAACGAACAATTACCTGATCTAGATATACCTATTATTAATATCAATTTTATTGATATTCTTCCACACAATGATGAGTTGTTAAATGTTGCAAGGCTATCTACTGTTGAATTAGAAATTTTATTCGTAGACGACGAAAATGTCTTATGAATTCAGAATTGCCCAGAAGAATTGGACATTTCTGATATTCAGATCCTCAATTACATGGAAGCACTTGCACTCAAGGCTTTTTCGCAACAATCATCCAAAGTGGAACCAGTTGCCAAGGTTACGGTCAAAAAATCTGATACCAAGCTCTACCGTGTCAAACAACCAAATTATCCATGGGACCTCTGTGAGGAGGAAACAATATTTCAAATCGACGATGAGATCTTCCACGATGTGCCACCACTCCCTCATTTGCACACCTCACGTCCTCCAAAGCCACAACCTCGTGGCCATACCATGAAAGAAAAGATGAAGAAACCCCTTCAAATTTAGCCGCATGGAGACCTTACTACTGCTAAGAAAGTTCCCGAGATCGCATCCGCTCATACGCCAATCCCCGAACCTCCCAAATCACTATCAAGACAGTTGAAAGACAAGGCCCCCCTCGAATCCCCGAACCTCCCAAATCATTATCAAGACAGTTGAAAGACAAGGCCCCCCTCGAATCCCCAGCCCATGATGTGCCTGCATATTTTAAGGACTATACGATCGAGGATGTAACCATCCAATTACCCCAAGCTCAATGTGAGCCCAATGGTAATTCACCTTACAAAGGCCCTGCCCGAACCATCACTCTCTCCTTGAATGAGCCCAATGAAAGTAACGAATACACTATCCACATCAGGGCTCATCTCAATCGGGAACAACGCAGAAGGCTTGAAAAGCTTCTGCGCAAATATCGACATGTCTTTGTTGGTCTTATAAAGACATGAAAGGAGTCTCACCCCAGGTAGCGGTGCATCGTATTCCCCTTAAACTGGGTGCGAGACCAACCGTCTCTAGCCGTCCTTACAGATGCAATTTGATCTACAAGGCCAAAATCAAAGAAGAATTACAATGCTTGTTAGATGCATGATTCATCTATGAAATCAAACATACTGAGTGGGTCTCTCCAATCGTTATCGTTCCTAAGAAAAATGGAAAACTTCGAATCTGTGTCGATTTTAAAAAACTTAATGCCGTCACAGAACATGATCATTTTCCATTACCTTTCGGAGAATCCATCTTAGAAAATCTAGCAGGAGATGAGACCTACTCCAACGTGTTATGCAAGTTGCATTTTCTTAGCAGATGGGAGATACCCCTAGAGGTTTACTTGACGATTTAGATGCACATTCAGAAGAAACACGTCATCTGTCTGTGCTTGAGAAATTTTTTATCCAATGTCAACGCTTCGACATCTCTTTGAACCGTGAAAAATGCCAGATCTGGGTAACACATGGTATTGTGTTAGGTTATATCATTTCAAAAAACGGCATTGCAACTGACCCGAACAAGGTCCTAATCATTCAAAATCTACCCGAACGCACCATTTGCGAAGTGTACAAATGGACTGATGAACATTCAACTAAAAGAAGCCCTTACCAATGCATCTATCCTCCGGGCTCCTGATCACTCCAAAGAATTCCATGTGCATACCGATGCATCCAAGTATGCCATTGGCGTAGTGCTCACCTAACCGAGAGAGTTCAAAAAGGATTATCCAATCCGCTTTCTCAGTAGACAATTGATACCTGCTGAAGTCAACTATACCACTACTGAGCGTGAAGCTTTGGCAATGGTATATGCGGTTCAGAAGTTTCGCCATTATCTTTTGGAAAAAGTTTTTGCCTTCTTCACTGATCATCAAGCACTCTTATATTTCATCAACAACGCTTGCACAATCGGTTGTATTGCTCGATGGATCCTATTACTGCGAATATTTGAGTTTAGAATCGTGGTTCGAAAGGGAGTTCAACATTTTTTGGCAGACCATCTATCTCGAATCCCTAACCTACCAACTCCAGATCAAGGCGTCAACGATGATTTACCCGATGCCATCTTATTTCAAGTTGACTCTACACCCGTTTGGGCCAAGGAAGTCACAAAATATTTAACTTCAGGTCAGATGGATCCATCCTTATCTAAACCCAAACAACGTGCATTAGTCCTCAAAACCAAACCTCATACGTTAATTGCAGGCCAGCTTTACAAGCAAGGGTTAGATGGAATTATCCGACGTTGTCTTATTGAAGGTGAAATACCCTCTGTTATCTCCCTCACTCATGAAGGTGTTGGAGCATGTCACTTCTCTTCCGAAATGACTGTTGAGAAAATCCTCTTGGCAGGATTTTGGTGGCCAACCCTCTTTAAGGATACGCACACCTACACTAAGGCCTGTGATGTTTGTCAAAGAACCAAACGATTTCAAAAGACCGACTACATGCCTTTACACAACTGATCAAGCTTTCCAGAAATGGGGAATTGATTATGTTGGATCCATTAGTCCCGCTGCTAGACACACTCAATCACGATATATCATAGTAGCTACGAACTATTGTACCAAATGGGCTGAAGAAAGAGTTGGTCGCAATGCTGATACTCGTTCTACCACAAAATTTCTCTATGAACAGGTTACAGTTCGTTTCGGATGTCCAACCTAAAACTTATCAGCGATAGGGGTACACATTTTCTTAACTCTGTCATAGCAGATCTAGTTTTCAAATTTTTTGTGGTACATCGCAAAAGTTTCCCGTATTATCCACGATGCAATGGCCAGGCGGAATCCACAAACAAAATCTTATGTGGTGTTCTCACCAAAACCGTCGAGTCCAGCTGATCCGATTGGGAACTAAAACTTCATGCTGCTCTATGGGCCTACCGCACTACCCCAAAGCGAGCCACAAATTTAACCTCTTTCTAGCTAGTATATGGCTAACTGCCTATAGAATTCCATATTCCATCCCTTCGAGTAGCCTATAATCTCGAGCTAGATAATCGACAGATACTAGTGAACATGTTATTTCATATGGAACAATTGTATGACACACGTCGGATCAGCATCCATGCTCAACAAGTCCACAAACGTTGACAAAAGGCATGGCATGATCGATCCTTAAAACTCAAAAAGTTCAAGGTTGGAGATAAGGTCCTGTTATACCAAGCCAAAACATTTAAAAGAAAATTCAAATTTTTTGGCCAAAGACCTTATGTCATTCGAAAGATTTTGCCTCTGGATATGTACAACTCCAAACCTTACAAGGCGATATCTTAGACATTGTGGTCAATGGGAGCAGACTTAGAAAGTACAATGAGCCTTGTTTTTATCTTGATATGTATTAGTTGCTTTATTTCCTAAATTTTGTTCTTTAATTCTGTTTTCTGCCTGCTTGCCATTTCAACAATTTTTTTAGTATGTTTTCTTGTTTCAGAACATCAGGATATCATCAGAGCATGCATACAATCAATCTTTTTCTCTGCAACCACAAGAATCATTCCTTTCCCGAAATTTGGTCTCACAACCACATCAGATAGAATTCGTCCAACCCCTTTTTTAGCATGCACGATTCATTTATTACCTCCACGAATTTTGCCTCAAAGACAAACTTTCCAGAAAGAGCAAAAAATTAATTTTTCGTGTTAGATCCTCACTGACAAAATTCGTGTATAATTCGTCAAGCCTTAAAATCACCTCCACAATTTCTCTGTCATATCCGCGAATCCTGATCAGACCAATCTCAACAATTTCACTGATCAGCAGAGTGAGAGTCTGGTCTGAGCAGCCTATTCCACATATTTCGATGAGTTCCATTCCTTCAAACTCACCTCCAAGGATGATAGTTACAATATAATCGACATCTCCCTAGAAGGCTTACAATGCATCGGATTTCCAAATCTGAGCGAGACGATTCACGACAGAGGAACTAGCTATGATTTCAAATATTTCACGAAGTTCCTGCAAGAAGACAACAAAACCATTGCCCAGACTAATGACGACATATCCATCAAGCTGATCAAGGATTCTAAGCTCCGGATAGCTACAGAACTCCTCGTGCACATGGTAGAGGTCCACATCGCCAAGATGGATCACATCCCACCAAGCGATCTGTTTGCATTGACTATGACCATGGACGACCCCACCAACAATTACAAGTGGGCAAAGAAAGTTGCTGACAAACTATGTGTGGCGTTGAAAGCCAGGAAATCCCCTACCAAGTGTGGCTATCTCTTGCACATGTTGGTCACACAACATCTGAGACAACGAACGGCCGCCGTACTGAAAGAGCTAGAGGAAGTCTATCCTAGCACAAAGAAGCGGGCCACCACCCAATAGGTATCAACAGAACCTGTCTCACCTGCACCTCCCACGAAGAAGCAGAAGGGTAAGGCAGTGAGCACCGACGACACCATCTCCCTTGTTATCTTATCCAGTGATATAGGGGCAAAATATGCTGAATCCGGAGGGAGTTTGAAATCCTCACAAGTCCCAAAGGAGGTTCTCACGCAGTAGGAGGCCCTACTCCAACAGGCCCAACAAAGAAGCAAGCAGTCGCAACAACAGACAACTCTATGGATGTAGGAGCTTCTGGCTCAGGTTCATTTGGAGGGGTCCAGCCAACACATGTAACTTCAGCAGTTCAGGTCACCTCTTCAACTAGCCTTACCATACTTCCGCCATTACCTCCCCCATTTACTACCACATCCACTCTCTCATTCACACTTAACACGGGCTTTGATTCCATAATCCCACGAAAGCCCTCACCTATACATTTTTCCACCCTACTTGACTCTACAGTCAATGTAGACAACTTTGCATTACAACTACTAACACAAACCACATCCACTACCATCACCACTAATCTACTCCACACGTCTTTGACACGCATTCAGTCACCACCACATTCACCTCCTATCATACCACAATCACCTCCCCCTGCATTTTCCCACTCTCCAACATCTCTCCCCATTCCAGATTTTCTTCCATTTAATCTCATGCCATATCCTAACTATATACGCACACTCCCCTGGCATTGACCCTTCCTTGGGAGCAATTACCCCTGGTGAATGAGCTCCAGTAAAATCTATTCGGCACCTTAGGTGGTCAATACACCATGAAGCAGTTCGACGATGGAGCCATGGCAGATTTCCAGAAAGAAAAGGCAAAGTTGGAGGCGGAATGCAAGCAACAGCAGCAACAGATTCAAAATCTCACTGCCTATAATCAATAGCAATAACAAATGCTTACCCATCTATGGAGCCAACTCCAGCTGAAGGTCTCTAACCTGCAAACTGCCATTGACAATCTTACAGCAGAACGAGATGAGGCCTTAACAGATGCACAAGCAGCACGTTCCGCTATGAAGGAACAACAGAAATTGGTAGATTTCAATGATTTCGCACCACCAGCTATTTCCGAGAGAACTCAGATTCCAGTGGTACAAAAGTTGGCACAAAAGTTAAAAGCTACGATGGAGCAACACTCCAAAATGCAACAATCATATACTGCTTCCGTCGAGGCCCTCAACCAACATATCGCTACCCTGGAGGAAAGATTGAAGGCAGCTGCTCAATCAACACCTTCTGTCCATGCAGAGCATGCCCAGTTTCATGACTCCGGGCCTCACTATGATGGATCAGATGGTGGCGATGGGGCATGATTTGAACAGCCTCCACCAACCAATTAAGGCTCGTCGTTTCAAGGACCACCTCAGATGCCAACAGCTCAAACACCAATCAATCCTCAGGGCACTGGTGGTACTTCCTCCCAACACCATTTCACTTCTACCGCTTCTAACCCCATCGACCAAACTAACTTTCATTTTCCACGCCATTTCTCTCCAGAATCCCAACACATTGCTGCATCTAACCCTTCACCTCCTCTATTCCCTGAACTCGATCCACAAACTGAACATGCCTTAGTTGCTGAAGCACCAACAATAAGGCACCTGATCTCTCCAAATGCACCGAGCAAGGAGCAACTCATCTCCCAAGAGTTCGCCAAAAAGTATTTACCCAAGGAATGAGGCGGTTACATTTTGCCAAATCTCGACCATTGCAAAACTCACAAGAAAGTAGTAAAGCTCATGGACCCACAACCTGCTTGGCGCCATCAGCTATTTTTACAAAGCAAAACATCCATGGAACGGTATCTCGAAGCACCTGCATATATGCGCATCAATCCATACTATCATCCTTTGGCGCGTCGAGAACCCTTTCCTGCCAAGAAGCTGAAAAATAAGATCTACTGGCCCAAGCTCACAGGTGTAAACACGAGCAACCCAACAGATGATATGATTACCAATTGCCGTGTATTTCACCAAAAGCACATGGCAGCCTGGATCGCGACGTACGATATTTTGCAGACAATTGCGGCATGGTAGCATTTTTGGCAGAACT
The DNA here is from genome assembly GCA_029204225.1 of Diphasiastrum complanatum. Taxonomy (NCBI): domain Eukaryota; kingdom Viridiplantae; phylum Streptophyta; class Lycopodiopsida; order Lycopodiales; family Lycopodiaceae; genus Diphasiastrum; species Diphasiastrum complanatum. The sequence goes on from CM055101.1 coordinate 24,983,860, forward strand.
CAAAGGATATTGGGATAGGGGGCTCCCACCAATTGCCATCGACATCAACAAGCCCTTGCAGACCGAAGACGATCATATCAACGTTGCGCGACTTTATTACCGAGCAGCCCTCACTTCGACGCTTCATGTCGACATGATCGAACTCTGGAAAATCTATGGATTCCTGCAAGGCATGCTCCATTTTTACAAACAATTGCCTTTCCTTAATAAATTACGTTGGCAGATGATGGAGGGTATCGACAACAAAATCTATCAAACCCTCCAACAACAGCCTCGCCTCCAGGAAGCTCAAAAGATCCAGGACGAAAAAGTTTCGATTGGTGTGAGACTACCAATCTAAGGGATAATGTTAGCAACTGTGCAAACACAGTGAAAATATAAAAAAAGAAATGAAACTTTGTGGTATGTGTTTTGTAAGCTAAACTTCTACTATAGCATGTGTTTTGTAAGTCCATTGATAGAAGCTCAAAATAATAAAATAACTTAAACTTAGGATTAGAACTTATGAGAAACTTAAGCTTGGAAAGATTCTAAATAATTGTCATAAAATGGCATGGGTCTGATGGTGAGTCAAGAAAAGGTCCAAATCATAAAAAAAAACATGGGCGTGAGTAAAAAATGGCGAGTCTGCAAGAGCGCGAGTCAGAAAAAGTAAGAATGTCCCTTGACTCGCACTTATTTATAGAGGTATGCTTGACTCACCTACTGTTATTTTTGGAAGTTACTCCTATCAATGTCAAATTATCAGTGTTTGCACTATGCACAGTCCATTTTTCGATTGGCTATCAAATTTATGAGATTTTCTAATCAGAAACCCGTTGTTTACCAAAAATGACAGTTTTGTAAAAAATCAAGCCTAATTGGCCGTCAGGCTGGAATTTTTCTGGACATACTTGGTTAGAAACTTTTTAAAGTTCTAAGTTCTAAGTTAGAAGTTTTAGAGACCTTAGAATGGCTATTTTTAAACTAATCTCATAAGTTAGTGGATACTTATGGAAGGCCCTTCTTGCTATAAAAAGAGAGGCATTTTCCTTGTAAACAATAGCTTTATTGTCATTCTCTAATTTGAGATTGTCTTTCTATTTCACTTGTGTTCCCTTTGGAAAGGTGCATAGCTTGAGGGAAGGTGCTCGAGCCTCCTCTTGCCTCCTTTTCATCGGTTTTTTCCCTGTGGCATGCTTTTATTTGCTTATTGCTTAGTATTAGCCGCAAGTCATATTCTCTAATCCCTTTTGGGTGTTAAGTAGGATTTAGATTAGACACCTTTGCTAGTTGGATACCACCTTAGCAAAGTTTATTTCTTAGTAGGTATTGGCTAGTTGGGAAACCTTAGCCGAACCTTAGTTGTTTTTTTGATGGGAAGCCTTGGTGCTCTCAATTCTCTTTTGTTCTTCTTTTGCTAGAAAGCTTATAGATCTTAGAAAGTGGACAAACCCTTCTACACTATACTACATCCGTAAGTAGATCTAGCCACCGTACGAACTAGTCCAACATTTGGTTTTGATTTGTCAAGAGGAATTATGTGAAATCTTGTAAATTTCTCTCCATGTGAAATTTGGATTTTAGCTTGAATTGGACTTTTTCGCCGTCAGGCTAGTTTGAAACGTTGTCCCAATTGGTTCAAATGATTTGAATAGCAATTTGTGAAAATTTTGTATTATGTTCTGTTTCTAAATTATGATTTTCCATTTCCCAAGGGGTCCATGTTTCCTAGGTGAAAAATGTTTTCAAAATTATGCTTATCTAGATCAAAATCTAAGGCAAAGAGGCAAAGATAGATGCATAGATTGATAACTAAAGTGTTTCTACATGTAAGAGAAGTACTTCATGAAAAAAACTAAGTAAAATTAAGCTCCTCTCCTCGAGTAGAGAGAGAATAGACCAATTGGTCTCGGGTACAGAGAGAAGATAATACTCACAAATACTTGATTACACTCAAATTTGCTCAAAACCTCAATTACATAATGATTGGTAGAGAGAGTACATATGAAACTCATAGAGAGCTTTGCTTACTTCCTATTGGACCCCTAATCCTAGCCTCTCTAATTCTATTAGATGAGTGATGCAACCATCTTGCAATTCTATTGGGCCCTTTATGAGGATTTCTCAATTTCTATTGGACCCCTTGACCAAAGCCAACATTTTGACTTGATCACTCATCAAATTACATTAACACAAGTGTCACAAGCCTATTTACAAGCCTAACTAGCTCAAGATTGCATCATAAGCTACTTTTGGCTCAATAGAGGCATTACATGTGGATTTGACCAATTTGCCATCTATGCCAATTTTGGCCCTAACATAACTCTACACCAAGATGTTGGACATAAAAACTTAGGAAACCCCTAAAGCTCTGATAGATAACTTTTTATGATTTTCACACTACTCCTAAAAGGATATCTATTCTAAAAAAGCATTAATCTTGGAATCATTCCAAGATTGGATCTATGTTTGATGAAGGAACTCTTGAGTAGAGGCTTGGTGAGTAGATCGGCAATACAAGATGATGAATCAATATGCTCCAAATGGATCTCTCCTCCAATAAGCTTCGCTCTCACAAAGTGGTGTGCCACTTCTATGTGCTATTATTTGCAAGTGCTAGGGCCGAGATATTATCACAATATAACAATGGTAGCTTTTCCTCTTTGATACATTTCAGCTCCAATAGAATCTTCTTGATCCAAAGCACTTCTTTTGTTGATGTAGTGAGTGCTTTATACTCGACCTCACAAGAAGAAAGAGAGATAGTATCTTGCTTTTTGGAAAGCCAAGATACGAGATTTCCTCCAAAAAAGATAGTATATGCACTTTTGGACTTTCAATCCATCTTGTCACTTGCAAAGTCCGAATCCGAGTAGCCAATAACAAGTAAATCTTCACTCTTGTAAAGTAAACCATAATCATGTGATGAAGATATATACCTTAGCACCCTCTTGGCCATCTTCCAATGTTGGATTTTTGGATCTTGCATAGATTGGCTCAACTTGTGCACACAATAGCTCCAGTCAGGCCTAGTGATGGTAAGCCATATCAAGGAGTCAATAAGACTCCTAAAAAGTGTGATGTTCTCGAAGGATCTTTCATCACCTTTATTAGGATCTTTTACAATGTGCTCCATAGGTGTGTCAATGCCCTTACAACCTTCCATATGAAACTTTTTCAACATAGCAAAAGCATATCTAGATCAACAAATAAAAGCATAATCATCATGCAAGTCAATCTCTAGGCCTAATATGTAATGGATCTCTCCTAGATCTTGCATCTTAAACTCTTTTCCAAGTACTATTTTGGTCTCTTCAACCAATTTGATACTACTTCCACATAGGATAATGTCATCTACATAAATGAGAAGAATAACAATATCACTAGCGAGATAAGAATAACAATATCACTAGAGTGAATCCTAGTGAGATAAGAAAAGAGTCGAGTCTCTTATACCAAGATCTTGGTGCTTGCTCGAGTCCATAAGAACTCTTGAAAAGCAAACACACCTTTGATTCATCCTTGATGAATCCGTGAGGTTGTTTCATGTAAATTTCCTCTTGAAGATAACCATTGAGAAATGCATTGGAAACATCCAATTGGAACACCTTCCACTTGAGATAGGTAGCAAGAGATATAAGAATCCTTATTGTCACCATCTTTGCCACGAGTGCAAAGGTCTCTTCGTAATCAAGTCCATGGATTTGAGCAAATCTCTTGGCACATGATCTTGCCTTGTACTTGTTGATAGTGCCATCTTTATTATATTTGATTCAAAATACCCACTTGGATCCAATGATGTGCTTGTTGGATGGAGAATCCACAAGCTCTCAAGTGTTGTTTCTGATCAAGGCTTCATATTCTTGCTTCATGACATCATACCACTCCTTGGTATTGAGTGCATCTTCAACATCATTTGGCTCTTTATGTGAGATGAAATATGCAAAATTGGTATAATCAAGCTCCACTTGCTTGCCTTTGTCATCATAAGAAAGCCTCTTAGGATCGGATCTCTCTCTAGATGTTCTCCTAGGTGTGTAAACCCGAGGAGACTCCTCAAATATTGATTCCGACAAGTCTTCAATAGGCATGATAGGTGATGGATCTTGAGGTGACTTGATCTTGGCCCCTTCAAATGATGGATGTTGATCTTCATGGAAAATAACATCTCTACTTTCAATCATTTGAGAAGTAGAGAGCACAAAGACTCTATAAGCCTTTTTAGTGGATGAATATCCAACCATGATCCCTTTGCAAGAGCATGGATCATCCTTCTTTCTTGTTTCCAAGGGAATATGTGCAAAGCAAATAGTGCCAAATACTCTATGGTGATCAACCTTAGGCTTCTTTTTGCATAAGACCTCATATGGTGTCTTTCCTCCAAGAGCAAGATGTGGGAGTCTATTGCAAAGATAATTTGCACAATTTATAGCCTCTCCCCAAAAGTCTTTAGGCAAAGATGCTTCAATCCTTATGGCTTTTGCACATTCACATAAGGATCTATTCTTCCTCTCAGCCATTCCATTTTGAGATGGTGAATAAGCATAAGAGAACTCCCTCTTTATACCTTCTTGCTCACAATAATGATGGAATTTGTTGCTTCTCAACAAATGCTTTGAATATAAGGAATTGATCATACACCAAAGATTTAGAAGAAAGAAGATACAGCCATGTATATCTTGTGAAATCATCAATAAAACCACAAAGCAAGTGGCTCCTCCCTTGCTTTGAGATGATGAGAAGTGCACATCCGAGTGTATCAACTCCAAAGGATGAGTGCTTTTGATGGAAGATCTTTGATATGCTTTCTTGTGTGATTTTGCAATAGCACAAGCCTCACATGGCTTGATCTCTTTGGAAAGATTCTTTGGTAACTTTGCACATAGAAAACATGGATTTGTAGTTGGGATGTCCCAACCTCCTATGCCATAACTCCTCCTTGGAAAGCTTTGTCATAATAGCAATATCACAACTCTCTCTTGGATCAAGCTTGTATGTGCCTCCAAATCTTTATCCATGTGCAAGGATCTCATCATTTCTCTTGATGATACAAGTATTAATATTGAATTTCACATCAAGGCCACCATCAATAAGCTGGCCAACACTTATGAGGTTTTTGGTAAGATTAGGCACAAAAAGAACCTTGTTGAGATGAAGAATTTTAGAAGATGAGGTTTTCAAGGGAATACTCCCTATGCCTTCAATATTGCATTCTTGGTCATTTGCTATATAGATAGTCTTCTTAGCTCCTCCATAAGGCATAATAGATGTGAAGGACTCCTTGGAGCTACACACATGTGAAGATGCTCCACTATTGATGTACCAAGATCCATCCTTCTTGAAAGGTGTAGATGAAAAACTAGAGACCATAAGAGATCCCTCTCCATCACTTGCAATAGAGTCTTCTTTTTCATTTGAAAGGTTGGCTTGCTTGCATTGATTCTTCTTCTTGAAGCAATTTATAGCATAGTGCCCCATCTTGCCACAAAAGAAACATTTGATATTTTTCTTCTTCTTCTTTGAGGTAGAAGCATGAGAGGTGTCATCCTCCTCTCCATCTTGGTCTTTATCCTTTGCTTTGTTCTTGGAGAAGTGTTGGTGTTGCTTTTTGCTCCCTTTGTGCTTGGCAAAAAGAGCTTTGTCATCACCATTGTGGTTGAGTGATAACGTCAAGCTATCTTTGGCACGTGGGAAACACTCCAAGAATCCACAAATCACTCAAATACAAACCAATTGTATGAAAGAAAGTGGCTATGACCTCAAAATGATGACTAGATCTCAAGAAAACAAGATTGGCAAGCCTAGAATTGAGATTTTTGATCAAACAAGCATGATAGAGTCAAAAGTAAAAGTGTCCACCCAGGTCGGGTGCCCTACCCACCTTGATTCAATTGACTATAACTTTTGATTGGGAGATCCAATCCGTATGAAGTCAATTGCTATACAAACTAGACTCGAATAGCTTTGAAACTGGCTATCAAGCTCTAGATTTCGATCAAACATGGAAGAGAACCACCAAATTGAATTGAGTTGTCCTTCACACGTGTCTGAGCCGAAAAATTCGTACAATCTTAGAAATGATTCAATCCTTATGATGATGAACCCTTTTGATCCAAATCTGCTTGAGATAGCATGGAAGATGCAAACTACTCTCTCTAGATCTTGATTTTCATGAAGTTTTTGAAACTTTGAATGAAACAAGCATCAAACACTTAGGTAGGCTCTGATATTATGTGAAATTTCACACGTGTGGGAATGCCCTAATGTGTGTGAATGATCTCCTAAGTCAAGCTTATGCACTTTAGATCAATACTAGATTAAAATCCAAGATCTAGATCGAAATCTAAGGCAAAGAGGCAAAGATAGATGCATAGATAGATAACCAAAGTGTTTCTACATGTAAGAGAAGTACTTCATGAAAAAAACTAAGTAAAATTAAGCTCCTCTCCTTGGGTAGAGAGAGAATAGACCAATTGGTCTCGGGTAGAGAGAGAAGATAATACTCACAAAAAATTGATTACACTCAAATTTGCTCAAAACCTCAAATACATAATGATTGGTAGAGAGAGTACATATGAAACTCGTGGAGAGCTTTGCTTACTTCCTATTGGACCCCTAATCCTAGCCTCTCTAATGCTATTGTATGAGTGATGCATCCATCTTGCAATTCTATTGGACGCTTTATGAGGATTTCTCAATTTCTACTGGACCCCTTGACCAAAGCCAACACTTTGACTTGATCACTCATCAAATTGCATTAACACGTGTCACAAGGCTATTTTGACATCTATGCCAATTTTTGGCCCTATCACAACTCTACACCAAGATGCTTGACATAAAAACTTAGGAAACCCCTAAAGCTATGATAGATAACTTTTTATGATTTTCACACCTATTTTATATGTTATTTCAAAATAAAACTCATGAAAAAACATGAAGCCAAACAATACTGATCATATTTTATGCAAGCCAAGCTTTGTAGCTTTTAATGGTATGGAAGCAATGCTAGTCATGCTTTATTCAAGGCTTTCAAAAGTGACGAGTTTCACATTTTGAATTGATGAAAATAGCATTCGTTAGTATTAATTTCATATTTTCAGGTGTTTGTTGGGTAAGGTGCTATTTTGTAGGATATGATTGAGAATCCATCTTGCAATACCTTGTTAATTTTTCTAGCATTAGTAGAGAAGCATATGTCAAAATGTTTAAGATGTTAAAGGAAGCATTGGCACAAGTATAAAACAATTTTCAATCCCACGATTGTTTCATCTTAAAATAATAAGAGACATGTTAAGGCATGCAAAAGATAGTGGGTATTTCATTTCATACCAATGAATTATGTTACTCGAAAGAATTTTTTTATCTTATGACAATTAATCAGTTGCTAATATTCATAATAAAATTATGTAGTATTACAAACAAGAATGTAAATAACAAGTTGATAATTGTTCTAAAGTATATATGAATTTAAAATCATTGAAGAGTAAAAGAGAGAATTAGTCTCATACTCATGAAATGATCACTTTCACATGTAGAACATTTTGTAGGATTTTAACTTCAGTGTCCAATCAAAGAATGATATTTGGTGGTTGACAACTTTTTAGATATAGTTAATATTTTGTGAATTCCATATGAGTAATACTTTATGCTAATATTATGATTAATTTTTTTTTTTGCTATTTTTTTAATAGGTGTTGAAAAAAGACCATAAATTTTTTTTATTGATATTTAGTAGAACATCCTATCTCACTATTATAAAAAATCACATGGAGGGAGTTTTACTCAATGTTTTTAGAATTGGCAATCCCAACATAGAGTGGCATTGGGCTGGAGATATAAAGAAGTTAAAATGTATGTTCAATTTTTTAATGGAGACCATTCAAAGCACCCTCGTTGAAAGCATGACGAGGAGTACAAGAATATCAAGGGACCAAGAAAATACAGATTGAAAATAAGTATTGTAGATTTCTTTTCATAATGTGCATATTTATATACTCAATCCAAAGGAGCGTATAATAGAAAAAATAATATTATTTAAATATAGTCTAGGTGAAATATCAAGCCAGAGTCATTTTTGAAACAAGTCATTTCTAGATTAAAAGATGTTGTCTAAAGTAAAGGCCATGTTGAAGTAAAAAAAGATGACAAGCTTTTAGGTAAATCAAGAAGTATTTCATGCAAATCGAGTATTGGAATATAAAAAATTCATGGATTTTTATCAAATTACTCTAGAAAAAAAAAAATCCAAATTCAAACTTAGTTTTGAAAGAGATAATAGTTGCAACTCAAGATTATGAGGAGCGAGATTCTACTCAGTTACTTACAGTGAAAATTTGAAAAAATCTTGCTATTATGGTAAAATATTTAAGAAAATATAAATTTTCAAATGTTGATGTGCAAATAATACATAAAACAATTGTTGAATTTGTTGATACAGTTCAAAGCGCATGGGGAGCAGATCACATAACACATTACATGGTAAGATTAATCTGCAGTATTTTTGTACTAGTAATTTAGATTTTTTTGCTATCGACTTATATTCTTACCTTTTGAAATGCAGCACATATTATGACATTAACCAACATTCTTTGCAAGAAATAGTGAAAGTCGTAGCATATGGTCATCACAAAGAATGGAAAAATTTCATTTGCAAGCAAGAGCGACATTTCATAAAAGTACACAATATGGTGGAATCAACACAAAAAAACAATAACATTTTATCACACTTCTAATGGTTTTATAGACAAGTACGAACGCGTCACAAGAAAAAATCCACAATTAATTAAAAATTTTAAAAGCATGCAAATTAATATAGGCTACTAGGCAATAGATATATATATTTTTTTTTGTATTTTGAAAGGTGATATAATGTTACAATCAAAGGTTATGAACCTCATTTGAATTTCTAATCATGAATAAACCATTAAGGATTGCACCTAGATTGAATTGCTAGAATTTTATACATCAAATCTAGTTATTTTGCATCTAGAATGACAATTGCCTTTGAACATTATAATCAAATTCGCATTTACTGATCCCCACAGCTTGTCACATGTGGAAAGTACATTACCATTATCAGGTTCAATTATACTCAATAGACCCAAAAAATATCGCATTAATCATGCATGTATTCCATTTACAAGAGCAAAATTGCCAAAATCAACATCAATCTTGATCTCCAAAAAGTGTGTATACAAACGAGCTCTAAATCCATATCTAATGAGCTGGGATCTGAGATTAGGTCTTAGTGCATTTAGGGTAGATTCTAACCCTAGCAATTAATGCCTCAAATCAAGCATGTTAGGCTCAAGATGCCTCGCGTCAAGGTGGCCCATCTTGGAGATGGCCAACCTCAAAAATTCCTATAATCTAGGACCACGATTTTTGGCCTTGACATAAGCACAAAGTTTGGCAATCAATGGTGACTTGGTTTATCATAATCTAATTCTAATTATGTACACGTGTGGAAGACACTTGTCTATCCATCAAGATGCCACATGACAATAATCTAGATGCTAGATTTTACTATTTTTCACACCTTCTAGACTACTCCATATTTGACACTTTTTTCAATGAAAGTTGTAGCTTTCATATAATAATTTTCTTACTCAGATAAATATATGCAGCATACAATGCAAAATGTGATGACTTGAGCATGGAATTCACTAGTCCATATTCTAATATTTTAATTGCAATTGTTTTTTTTTTTTTGATAAATATTATTCTATACACACTTGTAAAATTATCTCTGCGAAAACAATGAGAAAGCGATTTAATTGTTATAATCATTGTTTTACTATGGGGATGAAAATTTGAATGGGCAATGTTTATCTCCTTATTTTTGAAGAACTTCAAATAATTTCAAAGTGCATGATCTCTTTGAAATTCACCAACAAAATATTTTAGTCCTTATTGACAAATTGCAAACTCATCAAAATAGAGAGTTTCTTATTGTGAAAAATAGCAAATTTTAGCCTAGTTTGTATATACATTTTGATGTGCATTTGAATCTACACGTGTGAATTCGTGTTGCCACGTGTGAGATCTATTCTAAAATAGGTTAGATCACATTCATAGAGTTGGTTAAGTTTGTTCGGTCATGATTCCTAAATTATAGGACCAAACTCCTTAAATCATGGAGTTGGTTGATCAACCTAGCCATCAACTTGGCAAAACTCAAGGGTTAGGTTAGATTGACAAATTAGGACAAAAATACTCAATCATCTTCCTTATTACATGCTGGATTTTCACCCAACTCGAGGTGGAGAAGAGCTTCTGTACATACTATTCATCTCTCATAGTAATGTCGTAAAATTATTGAGAGCAATTTCGCAATCTTGACTTCTTTCACTGTGCTTTGTACCTTGCACTATGTTCATTTCGCATGGAAATCTAAACTCATCATTATGCAAATTTGTTTATTAAGCTCATTTGTTTCAAAGACATCAAAAGGTTTGCCATTTCTTTTTCTTTTGACTTAGGCATTTTCACAATAACAAAATATCACTTGCATGTGAAATTAAATAAGGAGTATTCCACAACCAAAGTCGCATGGGTGTATTGTTGGAGATTAGAAGGCAGGAAAAATATCAATCTATGGGTAAAAGGCGATTTGTATCCACCCAATCCATTCACAAATGTTTCTCCTCACTTTTCTGATGTACATAATTTAATAAGATTTGTTGCGTAGGGTACTAATGATCTTCTTGGTTATTGTAGAGCTTCGGATTCTCGAAGAATTCAAGCTGAGACTTTGTTGATACCGCAAAGTGTCATATATGAGAGAGTTAAATTTTTGCAAAATCTAAATAATGCACTAGTCGAAGAAGTAACAGGTCTTAAAAAAACAAATTGAAGAATTGAAATATTTAAATAGTTCTCTTCAAAAGACAATATATAAAAAAGGCCCCCTGTCAAATGTAAAAGTCAACATAAAATGTAAGTGATCAAATGAAATATGTCAAGTATTCCAAAAAATTCCCTCTTACTTTTGCATCAAGGAGTCAAGTTTCATGCTATTCATATTTTTAGCCAATTTTTAGACTTTTTGCTTCCTACTTATTTCAAACTCAATCGGTAAATTTTAAAACCAGTCGGTTGGTTATAGGACTTTGACGGTTCTCTGTGAGCACTGGTCCAAGGAAAGTAAATTTTCATTCTTCACGTGAAATCGTTAATTAAGGGCCATTTGACCTCCTTCAAAGGCCATTTGAAAGTGATTCTTTTCTCTCTGAAATCACGATAATGCACAGAAATCAGGCCTTCTCAAAGATGAAAATCACACCGAAAAAGAAAATGTTTTCTGAGGCCAAAATTTTATTTTGTTTGTTCAAAATCGTGATTTTTAGCCATTTCACTTCATCAGAAGGCCAAAAAGAGCGTTTCGGAGCCCAAAAAAAAAAAAAACAAATTTCGGAGGCTAAGTTTGTATTTCTTTTAGTCTGAAATCGTAATTTTTGGCCGTTTCAATTTATCAGAAGGCCAAAAAAAGCCTTTCGGATCCAAGTTTTGCCCTTTGATCTAGTCAAAGGACCCAAATCCGTGCCTTTCTATTTTTTTTTTTTTTTGGCTCCGAAAGGTTTTTTTTGGCCTTCTGATGAATTGAAACGGCCAAAAATTGCGATTTTTGACAAAAAATATGAAAATTTAACTTCCGGGATACGTTTTCTTTTTGGGATCCCAAACGCTCTTTTTGGCCTTTTGATGAAGTGAAATGGTTAAAAATCACGAATTCGGTCGAACAAAATGAAAATTTTGCCTCCTAGATTAGTTTTGGTTGTTTTTTTTGGGCATGATTTTCATCTTTGAGAAGACTTGATTTCTGTGCCTTATCGTGATTTCAGAAAAAAAAAAATCACTTTAAGATACAGTAGGCTGAAAATTTGGGCTATTTGACAAAATTAATGTACACATTATATCTAGATTGCAATGCTAATCATTTATAGTGTTACTTGAACTTAAGTTCATCATTGAAAAGACATAATTACATTATGACAATAAACATTTAACCAAGAAAGAGTGAGAGTAATAATAGAATTAGAGAGACTATTTGTTATGTAGCGAATATAATCAAAGGGGGATAGGCGCGCATGCGTGCGCGCACGCATGTGCACTCATAAAGTAATGTATATATGCAATATATGCCTCTTATACAATACATCTGTGTGTATATACATACTCACCATAACATAGGTTCCTCCTCGCTCATGGTGCTTAAAAGGCACCGAGGGTTTTTGGTTCACAGGTGCGATCTCAACCACACATCCCCCTTCATCCTTGCAATGTTAAGCCTTTTGCATGGAGTGTTTGTCATGGCATGCATTCTCTCAGAGTGTTTGTCATGGCATGCATTCTCTCAAGTACATTAGATTTGTAGCTTTAAGATTGGTTCACTCAGCTTTTGGCCCTATACTTTTTGCCACGTAAAGTGGATATGGTTTGGGTGAGAGATAAAATGTGCTCAGCCAAAGCCCCATATAGCGGCTTTTAAGAAAAGTGACTAGAGAAGCAAGAGACTTCTCACCCTACAATACATACCATCCTTCCTTAACGTGAGCTCTTTCTTCGTCTCTCAACTTAGAAGTTGAACTTATGCAGCAGCTAATCACGAAGTGAATGCCGTGTGGAGGCCATGCGTCACACTCTCTCTCTCTCTCTCTCTCTCTCTCTCTCTCTCCCAAAAGATGAATATATATATAAGCATTTGGTATCATGGTGCAAGCGTCTAGACTACTTGCTTTTGATAAATTGTAGTTGGGTTTGGTGCATTAACAATGTGTATCCTACTACCATGTCCTGATCCCACTACACCCGGCGTTTGGTGGAGAGATGATGCATCTTGGGTGCTGTATGACACGACCAGTGCACAGAGAATCTTGAGCGCAGCAGCAGCAGGTTCTAGAAGAGTGGAATTGGGGAGGATAGTTTCCGCAGTCCACACTAACGGAGCTACATATTTCGTTGATTTGACAAACATGCGACAAGTGAATGCAAGCAGTTGGCAAGGCCGAGATATTAAGATCGTTGAGGAAAATGCTGTAAGTATTTTCTAGTGAAAGAATGAATTTAATTTTGTATTGTGTGGTTAAGTGTGCATGCATCTGACGTTACTTTATTTAGTTTTGTCGACCTAAGCACTGTATTTTTATTGAATTGTTGTAATTGATGCTCTTGTTAGGCACCAAATACTCCTCCGCCAAATACTCCACCAAGAATGCTGACAGTTCACTACAAGGATGATACTGGCGAGCTAAGGAAATACGATTTACACGTCGGTGACGCCATTTTAAGATCACTTGTGACAGGGTCCGTGGGCAACTAAAGGGTTAAATGAATCATCACGTGTGGGTAGCGCTGTGATGAATTGAAGGCACTTCGCTTGAGCCACGATAAGACTTCTCGTTCATATCGGATATAAAAATAAAGAGTATCATTCCACTTTCCAACTTCTTATCCTCCAAACTTTTTGGATAGTAGTGATGTACTTTTTGGATGTAGTGATGTACAAGGCAAAATTCCTGAACAGCTGCTTAAGTTTTCATGCAGGATGTGCTGTATTATGGCTAATGAGCAATTGCCAATCGGAAACATATGCGTAGTTTTCCTGCTATAGATTTTGGATGTGCTTAGAATCAGAGCAGAGAAAGTTATTCCTGGTGTGTGTGTACGTACATACATGTGCGTAGCTTTTTCTTTGTTTACTGGGGAGTGGGCCCGGGTGGGTTTTTATTTTCAGAGGAAAATCTTGCTGTACCGCAGATCTCTCTTAAAGAGTTACAGTAAAGCACTAACTCTTTTTAAGGACCGACTGCCACAAACCTTATTAATTTTCTACTACTTGATACTTGGTCTCTGTATTTTGAATATCTTACGTGAACTGTCACAGATAGTCTTCGTAACTCGAGCATCTTCCAGTGGTACTTCCAGTACTACTTCACTGCCTTCATATTCAGCCTTTTTTTGTTCATCTTCCAGAACCTGCATATCTTGATCACGATCTGCAGCAACAGATGATTGCCCATAGGGCCATCCATATCTATCATCAATCTGACAATCAATGAAGATTCAATGATCCACCAGAGAGGTACGATGCATTTAATTCTAGTGGTCTGTATTAAGTTCATGTCCACATTTAAGTGAGAACTCACTAGCATTCAAAGCATGTGTGCATGGTGAGACCCAGCCGACACATTTTATGTAATAAAGGATTATTATTTGGGAGAGTACCACGCCATTATTTCATACAATTTGGTCATAAACACACATTAGCACTAGCATACACTATCAAGCACCATGTGTGTTTAATCAAATATGCTCGATATAGAGGACTTTGTATTTTGGGATTTCATCGAGTGTTCAAAAATTTCTTTGGACTTTCCCTCTAATATCCTGCATTTTTTTTTAAGTTGGATTGGTTTTTGAAAATTTTTGCCTTCCAGATTTGGCATCGCATATTTTTTTCTGACAGAATATTACATTATATTTTCATTCATAAATTATTTTATTAGCTCAATAAACCTATTACTTTAATATACACAAATTTCCTCCATATAAATATGACAAACATAAACTTCCCTACTTTTGAAAAAAGTTATCGATTTTTTGAAAGTCAACTTCCTTGTATGTTTTTCATGAAACAGATTTTCGACGAAAGATGTCATTGAGATGTTGGCTTTCCGAACATTGGATTTCATCCATTTTAGAGGTTTGCTTTTGCAAGGTTCCATGTCCAATCATATTTGTAGAAAAATAGCAGGTCTCATCTATTATACAAAGTTGTAGATTTTTTGGTGTGTTTTTTTTTAATATTTAAATATATTGGTTATTATTTTGTATGTGTTTTGTTAAGATGTCACACTAATGAAATATAGTATCTAACTTTGAAGTTCAATGAAAGGAGGTATTACTTATTAGTTACTATGCCACATTTTGTTGGACATTTGGAAATAAATTAGATAATGGGTGTCATGCATAATATGGACATTAATGGCACTCACAAGTGCCAAAATGAGTAAATGAGCTATTATATCCATTATGTGCTAAATTCAATACGACTTTTTCGATTGAGCATCATAAAAATTGTATTGAAATTTTGTTTGGCACTTCGCAGCATGAGATGATATTATTTATCGTTCCATCCAAGAGGGGCATTGTATTTTTGGATAAATTACAATCGAATGAGATTTGTAGGACAACATGAGGTTTAGTTAGTATAGACTAGATAGTGGGAGTTTTCAGACTTGATCTCACCATTCATTCATATAATAGAAAAAGGTTTTTTCATGACTGATTTTTGATTTTTTGGTGGAAAGAATAATAACAAGATTTGACAAGGATAATGGCTGAAAATGTATTAAACCATTCCATGAATGCAATTAGTGACCTCGATTGATTGTTAAAAGCCTGGTTGATCAATATTTTTTATTGTGGTATGCCATATCTTGGAAGTACAAAGCATTCTTTGACCATTGAAAGGTTAACATCACATGTGAACTCTAATTCTCATATTTATTATTATTAATAGATAGCCTTCATTTGTTGAAGTGCTTGTGCATATTCAAAACTAATTGTTTTGATTTTAGTTTTGTACACAATCTCCTTTGGCTGAGCTCCCTTTGCGGACGAATATTCTCCTCACATGGATGAAAAACGGAATTGGCTGAATAATCTCCTTCTGGCTGAGCATTGATCCCCTTGTGGTTGTGCACTCTCCCTTGTGGATGATAAAGTCTCCCTTTTGTGGATGAGCTAGCCTGGGGAAATACTTTTTATTATTTGAGGTGGTGCGGCAAGCAGATTGTTTGTTGATCAATTAAATAGATCAATTGTATTAATATCTTCAAAGTTTTGATTGGAGCTCTTTCTAGAAAGGTTCAACCATATGCAAGTGTGTGTTCAATGTTTTTTCAGATCTTAGTTTCATTCCATTGGGAGATGATTGAGAATCTACAAAAACGTACATGCTAGTCAACTAGTTTCAAGAGAGAAAGAATCGAAAAGTTCAAAATAATTCTGATTTCATTTCTCTTTCATTTGTTGAAAGCCACATGAGTGCTAAGTGCATAAGAAAATGTCCAACATAAAATAGCAATCATATTTCATCATGGCTACTCATGGAGGAATCATGTTGGAAGTGAATAAGCCTAACTCAACAAATTACTCAATCTGGATGGTTAAGGATGGAGTCCTTGGTGAAAATGAATGATCTTATGGAAATTGTTACAATTTTGGAGGAAAGACCACAAGTACAAAATCAAGTAAACATTGACAAGGGGGCCAAGAAAGCTCTTCGTGTCATTAAGATTGTCACCAATGAACTTCTAAAAAAAAGTTGGTAGGTGCACATATGCAATTAAGGCTTGGGAGACTTTCAAGACCACCTCCAAGATCAACAATGGATTTCAAGACCACTTTCAAGGGTATTGACTTTCAAGACCACCTCCAAGATCAATATTAGGATGTCAAAAACAAGAAACAATGGAAACATATGGTTGCTCAAACTATCCAATCAATCTACATCAAAATAGATCTAGCCCCCAAACTATGGGACAAGAAAAAAATAGGGAGAGATGTCACACTGATAGCATGTACCTACCAAACACTGAAATCGAACTCACTCCAAGGGAGGCCTATGGGCATACTTATACCCTCCAAGGCTCCTCCACAATGAGGAGTGAATTGTGAAACCTCATTGTGACACGTTAGCAGCCAGACTGGGCCACATCAGCCACCCCCCCTATGAGTCATTGCTAGTTTTAGGCCTCTAAACCATTAATTACGACTTTTTTACCATGAGGCCCCAACCCCTGATAGCCATAATTAATTTATGAGTCAAGATAGGCCTACTGAGCTCCTTCTAGACATTTGTCCGAGATTAGATCAAAAATATGAATTATCCGCAACTGCAAACAATTTTTTGAAAGTTTCCAGCAAATCGTTCTAGAATGTTGGTGGAATGCTCAAAAGAAAATACTAAGAATTCGTAATGGCCAAATTTGGTACAAAATCCAATCTTTTGGACATCTTCTGACTTAATTCTTATTTGATAGTATCATGTTCTGAGATCAATCTTAGTGAAGTATTTAGCCCCACTATTATGTCCATGTCTTGTACATAGGATTCGGAATAATCCTAGACTTGGATAGTCGGCACTCCAATGTATAATGTTATTGGTTACGCCTCGTCATTCCAGAATTGGCCGATAATGTTCATCCAGGTATAGACAGGACTTTAGCCTTGGTCAAAAGAGAGTTTTATTGGCCAAAACTCAAGCCATTTGTTGAGTCTTATCTATGGAGGATATGTTGAGGACCTCACAGGCAGTCTCAGTGGGAAGATTAAGTGAAAATTGTCAACTAGTTTCGACATTTCAATTGGCAATTTTGGAGGCCAAAGTGAAATCTCAACTTAGAGTTAGTTTCATAAATGTCAATAAGGCTCTAAATAGTGTTATTATTATTTTTAGCATGTAGCAAAGTGGATGAGTTCATGTTTGGACCCGCCGCTCTTAATTTTGGTACATTGCATTTGGACCATAATTTCTAGGTTTTTGGTTAAGTATCTGAAAGTTGTCATTTTAGGACATAGTTGGAGAATAAGGCCAAATGACATTATGGATGTTATAAATAGTTGTACCAACATGGAGAACATAATCATTTCTTGATCATACATGTTGAGATCTCATCTTTGTTGATTCTATGTCCATCTCATGTCATTTTCTCATGTATCTTGAGTTTCTATGTGTAGAATGTTGATTTTCTTGTAGATCTTGAATCCACACGTGTGAAAGATAATAGGCTGGTGTTGTTGTACAGAAAGGGATAGTACCTTAATGTATTTTGATGTTCATGATCATATCTAAGTGATTTATGCAAGACTAGCATGCTAAAATTGTTGATTTCCACCTTCTAACTAGTTCTAGTTGTGTTGATCAAATTGACCCAAGATCAATCCTACAAAATTTAGGATTTTTCCAAAATTGCAAAACGGCCCCGAAACCCAAGCAAAACAAATCTAACAAGTGTAAAAAGTAGTTTTTTGATGAACTGGAAGCAGAAGCATACCAACAATCAAAGAAGAAGAAGAATAAGAAAAAACTGGTGGTCAAAGACAAAGCACGGTTGGCAGCGCTTAAACAGAATTTGTGTTTCCTCTGCAATAAACCTGGGCACCGTGCCAAACAGTGCCCCGAATGGAAAGCAAAGTTGTCAAGTTTCATGACTGTGAATTTACCGGCAGGTAAACTGGAAGTCAATTTGTTGAATAATTGTGACTGTACTTGTAACTTTAGTGCACTCTCTTTCAAGCCTAATGAATTGTTTTGTGTGAGAGGCAATATTTTAGGGAAAGACGTGAATG
Source organism: Diphasiastrum complanatum (assembly GCA_029204225.1). Classification (NCBI taxonomy): domain Eukaryota; kingdom Viridiplantae; phylum Streptophyta; class Lycopodiopsida; order Lycopodiales; family Lycopodiaceae; genus Diphasiastrum; species Diphasiastrum complanatum. The sequence goes on from CM055101.1 coordinate 25,002,199, forward strand.
TGCTATTTGATTCAGGTAGTACTCACAATTTTTTGAATGCTCGACTTATGCAGAAGCTCCGAGTGCCCACCATGGCCAATGATCATCGTTACGTAGTTCGTCTTGCCTCAGAGTCGGACACTGAGATTTGGGATGTCAAAGTCTCGAACTTAGAGATTCGGATGCAGGACTATGTTGAGTCGTTGGATCTCCATGTCATGAATCTAGACCGAACTAATGTTATTCTGGGATATGAATGGTTTTTTGGCAAATCAGACTCTTTAGAGATAGATTTTAAAAATCATTCTATGGTATTTAAAGATAAGTTTGATCAGATTGTCTCTATTTCTGGAGAGACTGATGTACTTCCATCGCCGATGATTTCCTCAGCTGAATTAATTGAGAAACTTCATGATTCTGAGTATGAACTCTTTCACTTGCTTTTGAAATCTTGTATGCATTGTGATGTTGGGGATGTGAATGTGTTTTCATGCTTTAACACCGAAAATTTACATCAGGAACAACGGCTTTTGCAAGATTTAAAACAAGAGTTTAGTGAAGTTTTTCCGAAGCAACTACCTTATGGACTACCACCCGCTCGGTCGGTGGTCTCAGCTCCAATTTTGAGGATAGCGGATCCAGATTTTTCATTCGTCATTAACACTGACACGAGTGATACGACTATTGGTTGTTCTCTTTTAGGAGGGTCAGTCCGTTGCCTTTGAAAGTAAGAAACTAATCGATGCACAGATCAGGTATACCACTCAAGAAAAACAGCTTTTTGTTGTGATCCATGCATTGAAATCATGGAGGCATTACCTGTACGGTAATAAATTTGTGGTTAATACGGATCACCAACCTTTAAAGTATTTTTGTAATCAGAATGATTTGCGAGGTCATAAGGCCAAATGGGCAGAACTCATGCAAGAATTTGACTTTGACGTGCGATATATCAAGATCTCATCTAATCAGGTGGCTGATGCACTTAGTCGAATTGGTGAAGTGAACGAACTTTCCTTCTTGTGGATTTGTTGCAATAAATCTCCCAAAAAGCATGAAAAAAAATAAAATTTTTAGCTCTTTTTGGGCCTCCTACATCCTCTAGGCTCTGATTTCTCTGCTCTAACCTATTGGATAGCTTCAAAAGACATTTATTAACACTCATGTAAGTTCTACATGGCAATTTACAGCAATATGTAATCAAATCTATGAAAAAACTTGCAAAAATCATCAATTTTGGCAAATTTTTGAGTTTCTTCATCTACATAAAGCCAAACTCTACCTCATGCATCCACATACTGATCACATGCAACTCAAATTAATCCATAATACCCATCGTTTTTTTTTATTTTGCTAGATCATAGCTCTTACTACTCTTTTCTGTCCAAAAACCCTAAAAAACAAGCAATTTTTGGCTAACTAATAGTCTAGAACTGTAAATCTTGCAAAATTCTAGCATGCAATCATAAATTTAGCAATATATGAGACCCTAGCTGAAGGTACACTTGCTAGAAATTCATATTTATCATAAGTTATGAGAGATACAAGTAAAATTCTGAAAAATCATCATAAACTGACTAACATCGACAATAATCCATAAGACTCCGGAGAACGTCGAAAATGATGGATCTTAGTGAGATGCAAGTGAAAACATTGAGAGAACACTCACTTGGAGGTTTTTTCTTCACTAGGAAGAGAAAACTGATCGATCAACTACCAAAAATTTGGTGAAAAGCCTCACAACTCCAAGTCCTTCGATCTTCATAAGCCTTGCTCTGATACCACTATAAGGAAAAGCTCATCAAGATCCTACTTACAAGAAAAACACAAAGATACAACAACAGAGCAAAAACATTCAACCAATGAGAAGCCACTGATCAATCTCCTGTAGCATCACCCCCCGAGCCACGAGATATGATGCATGTGTAGAGAGAGAAAACTGGTAATGAAAACCACACAATGGAATAGTAGTAGTCCTACTTGGATGTATAGCCTCAGCCTCTCCTATGCATGTGCTTGTGCAAGCAAAAAATATTCCCAAAAGCGCTTTTCATTAATATTGATACCCTATGTGAAAGATTTCAGATCCTTAAGATCCGATCTACTCGAATAATCTTTGGTTAGAAAGAGAAATACACTACCAATCTCACCAATGTAGAAAAATCAGCATCTACACACAAATTGAGATGCAAACACCAATAGAACCTGATCAAACTTGACTGAAATGATTATGTACTATTTTTGTCCGTACAAAACCAACAAGATACTGTATTTCACAAATGGGGATCCAAAAATAACAAATATAGATCATTCTACACATAGAATTGCAAGCAATCACCAAGATAGTGCACCAATGGATAGTAGAACCCAAGAGAACCATGTATAAGCATGAAATGAGATAGAGAAGAGTGAAGATTGCTCTCTCCATGAGTTACATCCTTTTATAACATGTCCAAACCCTATTTGGCCACTTGGCTTTCCCACCAAAATGCTAACCCTACTAATTTTGGGTCTAGATTCAATGTACCCAACTATTCAAATTGAATCTACTCAAACCTGCATTCTAACTTTCCCACACTTTCAAAAAGTGTTTATTCAAATGAAATTTAGACTAATGAACATTGAAAAGTCAACCTTTAAGTCTAAAACAAGTTTTGGCCACAATATGCCAAATATGAAAATATAGCAAAATGTGATGAAACTAGTTGAATCTTTCACACTCCCTCTTCAACTAGTTTTAGCATAGACTTTGATAATACTCCAAGTGAATTCCTATGCTTCATGAACAAGTCCCTGTCTCACGTCAGAATATTTGACTGTGCAGCATATGCACATATTCCTGATAAGCTTCACAAGAAGCTTGATGAGAAAGCCGAGCAAGGATTTCTAGTAGGTTATGACAATAATGCGGCATACTACATAATCTACATGCCAGACATGAACATTGTGAAAACAGTGAGGGATGTCAAACTCGACGAGAGCAGGACAATGGCCAACAAAGACCCTGTTAGCTATGAAGTTCTGGAAAGACAGTACTATGACCTGCTGCCAACGTCAGAGGGAGCAGAGGACAAACACGAAAACGAAGATTTTTGAGTCATCTCCCATTCGAATGACGAATCAGACGAAGAAAGATTTGAGAGGCAACCTGCCACCGCAGTTCCTGTAAACCAAGATGGTTCCGGACCGAGCAGAGCAGACAAGGGCAAAGGCATAGCTATTCCGAGAGGATCTCCCAGAAGGTCGACAAGACCATGAAGAGCACCAGCAAGATTTGTGCCAGACAGCTCAGCTTCCACATCAGAAGAATTCTGCGGGTTCAATGGCGAACCATAGACATCGAGGAGGCGATTGAAGGTCCAGAAAAGGACAAATGGATCCAAGCCATGAACAAAGAGATGGAGTCCATGAGGAAGAACCAGGTATGGACGTTAGAGCCATTACCTCATAAGCGCAAGACTGTGAAATGAAAATGGGTTTTCAAACTCAAATATGGACCAGATGGGAGTGTGACAAAATACAAGGTCCCAATGCTTTGGTGAAGATATCAGCTACACATTCCCTTGAAGACATTGTTGAAGTTGCACCTCCTTTGCAATGACTCTCTCCCTCACAAAATGATATTGTATCTCAATATGCTTGTTCCTAGCATAGTTTTTGACAATAGAACTTTGATCCATCATAAGAATGATCTTCTTCCTAAGAACAGATCTTATTTCAATGATCATGTAATGCTCAAAATAGAAACAACCATAATTGATATAGAGAATAGTGACCACTTGGGATGCTTCACTATTTCTTACATCAATTTTACATATCAAGATGTAACTAGAACAGGAAGAATCAAATAGAATGTAAATGAAATGATTCCACCATGCTTCCAACTCTGAACTCTCTAGAAAAATACAGCAAACAAACAATAAATGTGAGTGATCAACTTTTGCTTGCATGTCTCGTCCTCCTCTGTCCTTTGTTGCCATGTATCTACCATGATACTCCATGAATGAGCCTCCATCTTCATCTTGCCGCGAGATACCATCATACCTTGATGACTTGACCATGAATGAGTGACATAATGAACCTCCAATAGCTTCATTTCCATCAGCAAAATCAGCCAAGAATGCTAGTACAAATCCAACATAAAAAAAATGCTCACCAATGTAGCTAGTTTTACCATATCTTGACAATTTGCACACATCCACATGAACTTGCTCAAACATGAGAGAGAACAGGTAAAGTAAATTTGAACAACAATTTCTTGCTGCTCCTTTGACCTTACTTGAGTCTTAAATATGCTGCAAAAATAGATCCATAACATCTTTGCCAATTACCTCTCCTTTGATGCTCTTGACTAGCTCCAAATTGTCACCTTCCCTTTTGACTAGTTGAAGCGCTTTGATATCAACTTCTTAATCTTCAACTTGATCATCAAAGTCCTTGAACAAAATTTGTTTTCCAGATCCAATACTTGATTTTACAGCAAGATAATATCCATCCACTTGCATAGCTCCATGTACACAAGAAGATCCTCCAAAAGATGTTCCACTCTTCATAAGAGCTTGATACTCAAGATCCATTGCTTGGATCTAGTCCTCTTCTTCCCTTGCTTGATCTACACTTGTAGGCTCATCCAAAGAGGTTAGGAAATATAATTTCCAGAAACTACTTGCTTACCCTTTTGATCATAAGTGAGCCTTGAAGGTATTTGTCTTTCTCTTGATGTTCTCCTTGGCTTTTGACTTGATGAAGGTCCATCATCACCACCATCCAAAGTAAGATCCTTCTCATCAACATCAAGAATGTTAGAGCCATCCACTCCATCAAGCTTGATCCCAAAATGATTTGTCAAGATTAGCACTTAGCCTCATAGCTTTAGCACTTTCACATAAAGTCCTATTCTTCCTTTCATCCACTCCATTTTGTTGTGGGGTCCTTGATGTTGTATACTCCCTCTTGATCCCATGCTCATCACAAAAGGCCTTGAACTTGTTAGATATGTACTCACCACCATCGTCACCTATCAAGCACTTGATCTTTGTGGAAAATTGGTTCTCCCTTGCATTCTTGAACTTGACAAAGACATCATACACTTCGTCCTTGCTCTTTAGTAGATAGATCCAACAAAATCTACTAAAATCATCAATGAATGTTACATACATCTTAGCTCCAATATTGCTAATTGTAGTAAATCCATGAATATCTGAATGTACAAGTTGAAAAGGCTTTGTAGGTCTAGAAATAGATCTAGTATAAGGTAGTCTATGTGACTTAGACAAAGCACAAGACTCACAAACATGCTTGACATTACTTAAGTAACTTGGAAGACCAGTCACAACCTTTTTCCTTGCCATTACCTCCAATGACTTGAAGTTGAGGTGTCCCATCCTTTTGTGCCAAACCTCTTGAATAGAAATTTGCTCCCTTGCAACACATCCAACTTGGTTAGCAATAACACAAGCATCAAGTTTGAACAACTTTCCTTGCCTTTTACCTTTTCCAATCAAGACATCCTTCATTTTGATCAAACAAGCATCTCCATCAAACTCCACCTTGAGGCCCTTACTTAGCATTTGACTCACACTAAGCAAATTCTTGGTAATAGATGGAATAAACAAGACATCCTCCAAATGAACATTCCTATTTGTAGAGAGAGAGATAGGAATTGTGCCAATCCCTTTGATTGCACACTCACTATCATTGGTCGTGTAGATCACCCTCTTGTCATCTCCATATGCCAACAAAGAAGTGAAGTACTCTTTTTGAAAGGTCATGTGTGAACTTGCTCCACTATCAATCCACCAAGGATCTAGATCTCCATCATTAGCTAGCATACATGAAGACATCACAAAAACATCATCATTTGCATCTTGTACATCCAAACCATCCTCATCAAGAGTAAGATTACCTTGCTTGCCTCCTTAATCTCTCTTCTTCTTGTAGCACTCACTTGCAAAGTATCCTTTGATGCCACAATAGAAGCACTTGAGCTTTGATCTATCCTTATTTTTGCCACTTGAAGAAGCATCCACTTGATCTTGCCCTTTAGACCACTTACTTTTGGTTTTGCCCTTGAATTTGCCCTTTGTGAACATAGCATCCTCTTGAAGTGTCGATGTAGATCCACCTCTTGCTTGAAGCCTATATTCCTCATTGATCAAGATCTCTTGAAGATCCATCAAACTTGGCAAAGTTTTTTGAATAGCAATACTTTGAACAATGTTAGCATGAGCATCCAACAAGCCATTAAGAATCACTTGAATAAGCTCTCCTTCCTTAATGCTTTCATCTATGCAAGCTAACTCATCATTCAATGCTTTCATTCTCAAAACAAAAGTACTTGGACTTTCTTCATTCTTTTGCAAACAAGAAAAGATTTGCCTTCTTAGAGTCAACACTTTAGAAGTAGACTTGGACTCATAAAACTTCTTTAATGAATTCCAAGCTTCTAAAGATGATGTGCACTTACCAACTTCCTTGAGAAGTTCATTGGTAACATTCATCTTTATCATGTGTAGAGACTTCTTGGCCCTCTTGTCATACCTCAATTGATCTTGTTGTGTTGCTGGTCTCTCCTCCAAACCTACAACAATATCCAAAACATTATTCATCTCAAGAAGTGAGTCCATCCTCACTTTTCACAATGAATAGTTACTTGAGGTAAGCCTATCATTGGCTTCCATCATGACTCCAATTGAGGTTGCCATGTAGCAATGACCTGATCTTCTCTTTCAACCTGCTTCAATGCACAAAGCACTCCTTTGAGCAACAACAAATGCTTTCAAAAGAAATCACCAAGATTTGAAACTATCTCACAAATTCTCTTCTAGCACTTATCCAAGTAAATCAACACATAGAATCATGGAATCTTGATCAACCTATGATCTATCCTCAATCTAATGACTTTTGCCACTTCCTAAGATTGAAACACACTCAAATGAAGTCTAGAAACCTCACTATCTAAAGATCCAAACAAAATTAGGGTTTTGACAGAATCACAAAAAATTCACTATTCCAAATCTACATGCAAATGCTGAAAATTTGATATGCAATCTATAAGCCACCACTTAGGCTGATCCAATGATCCAAAAATTGGCCAAATCCAGTATGTGAATTCAAAAATCGGAATTGAACAAGTATATTGACCTATTTAGTGTTTTGAATTACAAAAGATTCAATCTACAAAAGCAAAAAACTCGATTTTGATGTAGAATCCTCTCTAGCATGCTCTAGACTTGATATCTTCACCAAATCATTGATAGATCTTATTTCCTCCTTCATAACCTGAAACACAAGCTCTGATACCATGTGAAAGATTTCAGATTCTTAAGATCCAATCTACTTGAATGATCTTTGGTTAGAAAGAGAAATACACTAGCAATCTCACCAATGTAGAAAAATCAGCATCTACACACAAATTGAGATGCAAACACCAATAGAACTTGATCAAACTTGAATGAAATGATTATGTACTATTTTTGTCCGTACAAAACCAGCAAGCTACTTTATTTCACACGTGTGGATCAAAAAATAACAAATATAGATCATTCTACACATAGAATTGCAAGTATTCACCAAGATAATGCACCAATGGATAGTAGAACCCAAGAGAACCATGTATAAGCATGAAATGAGATAGAGAAGAGTGAAGATTGCTCTCTCAATGAGTTACATCCTTTTATAACAGGTCCAAACCCTATTTGGCCACTTGGCTTTCCCACCAAAATGCTAACCCTACTAATTTTGGGTCTAGATTCAATTTACCCAACTATTCAAATTGAATCTACTCAAACTCGCATTCTAACTTTTCCACACTTTCAAAAAGTGTTTATTCAAATAAAATTTAGACTAATGAACATTGAAAAGTTAACCTCTAAGTCTAAAACAAGTTTTGGCCTCAATATGCCAAATATGGAAATATAGCAAAATGTGATGAAACTAGTTAAATCTTTCACACCCTACACATGTCCTAACCCATTCATTAGCTCCCCTTATGTGACTGGGCCTGACAAAATTTCCAGTTTTCACACGTGTGGGGAATGTCCACAAGTATGATGGATCTAATTAAGCTTTGTGATTGGCACAGTAACCTGATTCTAGATTGATTAGCAAGATCTAGTTCAAAAGAAATGGCTTAACCACAATCTAGCATGCTAAGCAACTGAATATGATAGCAATGAATCAATAATCAGCAAAAGTACAAGATATCAGTGTATAAGCATTAGTTTCAACACGAGTTAGAGAGAGAAAAGTAGAAAGATAACAAGCAAAATAGTTTAGATCCAAAATGGCATGAGATAGCTACAAAACTTTGGTTCTTCATCATTGATTGTGAGGAGAGCTACACATATTTATGGAGTTTGAGGTAGCTCGAGGTAGAACCACATCCATCTATTACAAAATGACATCTAGAGTCCATGTGACATTTGTCACTTGCCATGCATGAAATTCTACCAACTTTTTACAAGTGTACTAGTTCTAACTAACAAAGTACAAATCATCATGCATGTGTCCATCACACTTTGTGCATGCCTTGCATGTCACTATTGATCGCTTACAATTAATGCATGTGAATTGCCACGAGTTTCTACAAGCATGACTTTGCTAATTCTATGTCTACAAACTATATGCAAGTTGTATTCATCAATCTAGATATTACATAACCATGTAGCTTGAGTTCTATGTAGGCCAAACTTGGCATTTTGCATTAATGGGCTACATACTTGCATGGTACAACATTTGTAGCAAGCCAAGAAACCAATATGGATTGTTTTTCAATTTTAACAGGGCCCTCACAAGGTTTTTAACTACATTTTTGGCCTGGTTCGAAATAACAAGATGTAACCAATAATCTCGCGTATTGGAGTACCATGTATCCAAGTCTAAGATTATGCCAAATCCTATATGTAGAATGTGGATGTAATAAAGTGCATCACCATTGTGAAGTGGTCACCAGATTCTTAAAGTATTATATCAGTTATTGACAAACTTCAAGATTGTACTTGCCTTCAATGAGCTATTTTATGTCACTATATTATTGATCATAATATGACTCATCGTTATTGAAAACTTACAAATAATATGCAGACCCAAAATTTAAAAACTCAACCAAAAAGCTGACTACAAAGAAAATGGGGTCAATTGCACATCATTCTCAACATTACAAAAATCTAAAAATTAGTGGATAATACATAATCCAATAACAACACAAGAATATCTAAATAATTAGCATCAAAGCGCATAGCAAATAGCTAAAAATCTTAGTGAACTATATGCTACTCATTTTTAAATAAACTCATTTGATAAGTACATCGCATCAAACAAAAAATTCACAAAATATGTCACTAAGCTTATTGCAATTTGTTCTCTCCCTATCTATGTAAGCTCAAAAAATGTTACAAAAAATACTATAAATGATTAATAGATATGCCAATACATACTTGTAGTAACTATGACTGCATATATCCTAAATGCCAAATTTGCAAGCTCTCACGTGAAGAGAAAACTTACATATCAACAATGGAAACCTTATTAAATTTCATAGTGACAACCTACTTATATACACCAACACCCCAACTTATATAGATCAACTTATATACACCAACACCCCATATAGAAGAGGTGTTATAGTCATAATACAATAATTCCAAAAGTCATGTACCCTACTTACATGTCAAGATAATTGCACATACTATTACCAATTAAATGGTCGATGGCACCAAGACTTGCATTTGTACAAATATGCGATCACACATCCCTATATGGAAAACTACATAGATCTATACATGAAGCATGGAATGCCATCAAATGACACCTCTTCAACTCCTAGAAATTCTATTACAATTTTGTTTTTATGATTCATTGCATTTGTTATCAATTTAGCAAAAATGGAGAAGATGTTACCTTGGAATTTAAATATCATGACTTGGATTATGACCAAAGAAATCATGAAAACCAATGACAAGATAAGTCGAATCTCCAGCATATTTTATTACCTTATGATCTGCAAAAGTAAATGGACTATTTAAAATTGAAATAGTAGCAGATTGAGATGATTTTGAGTCCATTTGGAAAAAAGCTTTAAGCACCTTCTACAAGTCACAGATTTCGTAGCATAAATTCACAGTTATGCTATACTACAAAGTAAAATTTGACATTGAAAATTTTGGTCTTCGACCATGACGATTGTATACCTAAACTAAGTTGGTCAAAGTCGAAAGTTCATTCATTCCATAGCACATTTCTCAAGTGAATACTTACCTAAAACTCGACATTGTCTCAAAAGATTCCCTATACTATGAGGTGTGATAACTAGATTACACTATGGCAAGAATAATTTATGAGAGAGAATATTATTATGAATTATTTTATTCAATTTTTCTTATTCATATTTTGTAATTGACCAAGCTTAGTAGAGGTAGAATATGAATTATTTTATTCAAATTTTCTTATTCATATTTTGTAATTGACCAAGTTTAGTAGTTGACCAAAAAATTATTTTGAATTTTACGTCATGTAAAGAATGTAGTGCGGCCATTTTGCTAAAACAAACTCAAGCTAGAACTTAAATTCCACCTCATATTCTAGTTGAAAAAAAAGCACATCTATAACGATGATAACAATCATGGGACAAATAAATATCTAGTGTTGATAAAGTTGTAGGAAATCTTAATGCAAACATCATCCAACAAGCTAACAATGCAAATGATAATACAATCCCATCTCCATCTTATATTCCTCCCTTAATATGTGCATGATATAAGATTTCAAAGTAGATGCTTATAAAAAATCTTTTGGTGATAGAAAAGTAAGACACTTTTCATAATTTCAAATTTGGAAATGTATTAAAACATTATTTTGATCTGAAAACCATGACTAGAGAGACCCACATACATAAAGCAGACCATGTCCATGACAACAAACATAAAGATCATGAAAACTCTTTTTAAAATTTCAAATTTGAGGTAGTCAACATGAACATGGCTTATTTGAGCTGATAATTCTCCAATACTTAACCACACGGTTTGATAGTCAAGTCATGTCATTCATAGAAAAATTCATCACATGTACTAAAACATTACTTTGATTTGAAAACCATGACTAGAGAGATCCACATACATAAAGCAGACCATGTCCATGACAACAACCATAAAGATCATGAAAAGTCTCTGTAGAATTTCAAATTTGAGGTAGTCAACATGAACATGGCTTATTTTGAGTTGATAATTTTCCAATACTTAACCACACGGTTTCATAGTCAAGCCATGTCATTCATAGACAAATGCATCACACATATTAAAACACTACTTTGATTTGAAAATCATGACCCGCATATATAAAGGAGACCGTGCCCATGACAACAAACATAAAAATCATGAAAAACTCTTATTGAGAAATACTTCTACTATGCAAGTTTTTTCTGACAGATATCCAACCACATTTGATACAAAGCTAAATATCACAAAAGGAAGATACACTTTAAGAATAAGGCAGATTCAACTTTAAGTTAATAAATTTTTTGAAATGAAGTTGGTCGTAATTAGAAAATTAAAGTCCATGTGATAATACCAATCAGGTCAATGAAGACAATAATGAACAACAATACTATTATGTTATCTAACAAGACTTAATACTATGTTATCCAACAAGACGTAAACTAACATCGAGGAAGAATCCATGAGAGAGAGAGAGAGAGAGAGAGAGAGAGAGAGAGAGAGAGAGAGAGAGAGAGAGAGAGAGAGAGAGAGAGAGAGAGAGAGAGAGAGAGAGAGAGAGAGAGAGAGAGAGAGAGAGAGAGAGAGAGAGAGAGAGAGAGAGAGAGAGAGAGAGAGAGAGAGAGATGTGAAAAATTGCCTACATTGGCAAATCTAGCCATGTAGAATATTGTACATTTTGTCAATATTGTTTGTTGGTTACTTGAATGGCCAAAATGCCACTTGTACATACACACCTAAAGTAGGTTACCACGAGTCAAGAGGAGTGGTTGTGTCTATTTGGTAGTGATTCCTACTTTGTAGGATCTAGACCATGATTTATGATGAGAGTTGTACCTACCATGCACCTACCAAGCATGACTCTTGGATTTAGGCTAGGGTTTTCACATTAGGGCAAGAAAGTGGAGTCTACTTCCTTATTACATGCTGGATTTTCACCTAACTTTGCAAAGGAAGTGTGTTTTACTATGTATTTCCATTCTCCATAGTGAGAAGATAGAAACTTTTTGGAGCCTCAAGGAGAAACTCGAGTTTCCTCTCATTGTATGGTGATTACTCTATTTTTTCAATGAAACCCAGCTTTGGCACTTTGTAAACACTGTCTACAGGCCGTACTACAGCCTTATTTCCACACGTGTGGAGTTGGATTAGACTATTTGATCAATGCTTTGATTGTCTCTACTTGTTTCCTATCAAGCTGCTAAACTAGATCTTGTTTTCTGATGACTAGTTTCTGATAGATTGTTTAACAAGCATACAATCACCTTGTGGATCATTCAAAGATCCATTTATGGTCCTTAGTACTGTACTTTTCACAAGAGAGAGAGAGAGACAAGTACAAGGCCATTGATTAGTGTTTGAATCTAATCCAGTTTTAGCAGGTTTTGGTGCAAAAAGCTAGTATTGGAAGGGCGAGCTGGTATCCAGGTTTTGGTGAGGGGATTTGATCCCAAACTTTTTCAGGATCAAAATCCGTACTGTTCACACGTGTGGGCATCTCTGAACCAGCATTTAATAACCCATATTCATTGGATCATAGAAAATTCATATGGTGTCAGTTTGATGTAATTTTTGGTGCAAATCCTAGGATAAGCTACCAAGATCACTTGCCATTGATTAGTTTTGAATTTGTTTCATGAAAACTAATTAATCTAGGCTGATTTCAGACCTTCTTAAAGTGGAAACTAGGTCTTGAAAGTACATCAAAGTGAATGAGAGAGATAGAGTCAGTTTTTGTCCAAGAATAGCCAAGATTGGCAAGATTTGCTTGAGTGTAGTTTTCATCTCATCTTATCTTCATTCCAGCTTGTGAGGGAGTGATAGAACTGTGATTACAAATCCATCTGTTGGATTAGAAGTCAACATTTGAGTGAAACACTGCAAGTTAGAAACCTTTGTGAGTTTCAGGTCCAAACAAATCTATATCTTGTGTGTAGAATCTTGCTAGTAAGATGGGATCAGTGGGAGCCTACCTTCTAGAAGCTAGTGAGAGGTTAAATTCTACCAATTATGCTATTTGGAAAGTGAGGATGGAGTCACTAATGGTGCTCCAGGATCTTTATGAGTTTCTAATAGATGATGAAGATGAACCTCTAGGTGCACAGGAATTAGTGAGATACAAGAAGAGGTCTAGGCTTGCACTTCACTGTATTAAGATGAATGTAAGCAATGATCTTTTAAGGGAAGTATCATCATGTAAGAGTGCTAAAGAGGCTTGGGAATCTTTAAAATCTATCTATGAGTCTAGTAACACTTCGAGGGTTCTCATGCTTAGGAATCAGATTCTACAAAGCATGAAGAGGAGTGATGAGAATGCACAAGATTATGTGCTAAGAATCAAGTCTCTTAATAGGGAGTTAGCTTCCATTGGAGAGAAGATTCAAGATAGTGAGCTTGTTCAGATTGTCCTAAATGGTCTAGGGAGTGGCTTTACAAATTTGGTCCAAAGCTTTGCAATCCAAGACACTTTGCCTACTATAGAAAAGCTACACAGTGTATTAGTAGCTGAAGAGTGTAGGATGTTGCATACCAATGCAAGAATGAATGCTATTTCTCTGCAGGATGGTGATGAGAAAGCTAATTTCTCATTCAAAAGCAAGAAGAAGACCAATGGCAAGAAGAAGCACTTCAAGGAGACCAAGGAGGAGGATGAGGCTTCAAGCTCAAAGGGCAAGATCAAAGACAAGTCCAAGTACAAATGTTTTTTCTGTGGAAAGAAAGGACATTTTGCATCAGAATGTCTCAAGAAGAAGAAGGCACAAGAGAGCAAACAAAGCAACATTGCACATCAGGAGGAAGAGGAGGATGAAGAGTCATCCTTGATGGTTTCCAACAAACCACCATCATCCAAGAGCAACACCAATGATTCTTGGTGGATTGATAGTGGGGCAAGTTCCCACAGGACATATCAAAAGGACATATTCTCCACCTTACTTTCTTACAATGACTTAAATAGATCAATCTATACTGCAAGTAGTCAAGAATGTAAGATAAGTGGAATAGGAACAATTCCCTTGTATGTGGGATCATCCAAAAGGATGAATCTAGATAATGTTCTTTATGTTCCTAAGTTAACCAAGAATTTGCTTAGTGTTGGCCAGTTAATGGATAATGGCCTAGATGTACAATTTAAGCATGGAGTTTGTTCCATCCTTAGAAATGATGAATGTATGGCCAAAGGCTTTAAGCAAGGTAGATTATTTAAGCTTGATGCTAATATTGCAGTGGAGAGTGTTAACTTGGCAAAGGTGGAGCTATCAAAGGAGGTCTTGTGGCTCAAAAGGCTATTGGTGGAGCTTCATGTCATGGACGAGGAGATCCCTATCATCTATTGTGACAACCAATCAGCCCAATCACTTGCAACTAGTCCTACATTCCATGCAAGGATCAAACACATCGAAATTGCTCATCATTTCGTGAGGGAAAAAGTGCAAGCTAAAGAAATCAAGCTCCAACACGTGCCATCATCAAGTTGCTTGGCTGATTTGTTTACTAAACCTTAATCTCAAGATTCATTTGTCAAGCTTAGATCTTCAATTGGAGTTATTGATAAAAGCATTGTGATCTCCAAGGCTAGATTTGAGGAGGAGTGTGAAAAATTGCCTACATTGGCAAATCTAGCCATGTAGAATATTGTACATTTTGTCAATATTGTTTGTTGGTTACTTGAATGGCCAAAGTGCCACTTGTACATACACACCTAAAGTAGGTTACCACGAGTCAAGAGGAGTGGTTGTGTCTATTTGGTAGTGATTCCTACTTTGTAGGATCTAGACCATGATTTATGATGAGATTTGTACCTACCATGCACCTACCAAGCATGACTCTTGGATCTAGGCTAGGGTTTTCACATTAGGGCAAGAAAGTGGAGTCTACTTCCTTATTACATGCTGGATTTTCACCTAACTTTGCAAAGGAAGTGTGTTTTACTATGTATTTCCATTCTCCATAGTGAGAAGATAGAAACTTTTTGGAGCCTCAAGGAGAAACTCGAGTTTCCTCTCATTGTATGGTGATTACTCTATTTTTCCAATGAAACCCAGATTTGGCACTTTGTAAACACTATCTACAGGCCGTACTACAGCCTTATTTCCACACGTGTGGAGTTGGATTAGACTATTTGATCAATGCTTTGATTGTCTCTACTTGTTTCCTATCAAGCTGCTAAACTAGATCTTGTTTTCTGATGACTAGTTTCTGATAGATTGTTTAACAAGCATACAATCACCTTGTGGATCATTCAAAGATCCATTTATGGTCCTTAGTACTGTACTTTTCACAAGAGAGAGAGAGAGAGAGAGAGAGAGAGAGAGAGAGAGAGAGAGAGAGAGAGAGAGAGAGAGAGAGAGAGAGAGAGAGAGAGAGAGAGAGAGAGAGAGAGAGAGAGAGAGAGAGAGAGAGAGAGAGAGAGAGAGAGAGAGAGAGAGAGAGAGAGAGAGAGAGAAAGCGTTATGTATATCACAAGTAGACTCCCAACTAAAACTCATAGACAACCAAATTCTCCATTATTTGGGCTTTTTGTCCTTGCCTTGAAAAGGTTAGACTATGTGTTCATGCTAGTTAGTGAAGTTTCTTGAAAAAGTCAATGTTAAAGAGGGCGCCTAAAACTTTGAAGTCTCACTCTAACTTATGGTTTTAAATGCTAAAGATGCACTCGATGTAGGGATGAGAAAAACATGGATAGACTGCCTTGCATATGATATGAGACCTACATGCCACCAAATAAATTTTAATATAACAATGTCATTACCTTGTGCTACTTGGTGAGGGGGAGTGCGAGCAATTGGTGTCACATAGCACATGCTGGAGTTGTGTCAATTTTGATCTTGCTTATTCATAAGAATATAATTTTTATTTTATTTTCCAACATGAATGCCACAAATATTTGGATATCCCAGTCTATAGTGAGGGAGGAAATTAGGTTTTGCATATAATATGCCTACTATCAATAACACCTCGATGACATTCTTGTTGGAATCAATCTTACTCCTCCTCACCATCCTCCTGGAGAATGAAAATTTTCACTCTCTATTACAATCTAAAGTTTTACTCACATAATCAAACAATCTACATTTATACATGGATATTCAAAATAGAGCCAAGTCAACTCGACACTCACTCACAACATCACCATCGACATCGACTCGACCAAGTCAAACGGTCAACTCAACTCGACTTGACAATCTGACAAACTTGACTGTTGACTGGTATTACTCAAATGGAGCTCTTTTTCTGTTGAATCCAATATAGACTACATCACCGTGTTGATGAATACAAACAGATAAAAACAAAATTCTCATTAAAGGATCTCGAATTACTTACAGAACGGAGATTGTGAGATGTTATTTTGTGTTGAATAAGATTATCAGTGTAGGAGTCTTAGACTGCCATGAAAGAGAGATTGCAAAAACGATTAGGCGTCTAAGACAGCCATGCAATCCTCTAATGTTGATAACCTGATATGAAGAGAATGTAGAAATAACTCAGACGTCAGAGACAACCATACATTTTCTTATAATGATGTTTGCATAAGAGGAGTGAGAGTTCATTTCATTCAACAAGAATACAAAGATGTAGAATATTAGCGAATCTGTATAATAATGTTGCAACACGACAATCAAATCATAATACAATTGCGTTGATAAGCGCATGATACTACTTACAAACTCAAATCAAATGCTAAAGTTCTGAATATCTCTCTCTCTCTAAAAACACTAACCCTAAGGAGTCAGCTACTAGAAGACCCGTTCTGGTCGTTTAATCTCTGCTGGAGTATCCACATGCATCTACGCATGCTTGTTCACATGCATCCTCTCCTAAATCGCTCATTTACATATATATATATAGCAACTGGAAGATCTTGTATTATTCTATCTTTGCATTTACAAGATCGCTTAACAACTGATTAAATGACTAATTAGAACAGTTATTATTGGAGCATGAAGACGTAGACAGTCTGTACTTGGGATCCCTTGTAAGTCTGTAGACGATCGTCGCGACACTCTTTGAAGGGAACTGTCGTCTGTGTGGAATCTCGTGTATTTATGCAGTGTCGCATTTTTCACTTTTTGTTGTCTGTCAGAAATTGCATGTAAACATGCAATGTCGCATTTTTCACTTTTGTTGCCTGTCAGAAATTGCATGTAAACATGCAGTGTCGCATTTTTCATAATTGTCACCTATCAGAATTTGCATGTAAAAATGCAGTGTCACATTTTTTGCAATTGTCGCCTGTCAAAAATTGCATGTAACACACACACACACACACACACACACACACACATACACACATGTATATATGTGTGTGTGTGTGTGTATGTATATGTGTATATATATTGTGTATCTATACATACATATAAATATATATATATATATATATATATATATACTAGTAAAGAGTGCCCGTCGTTGACGGGCGAGCAGTGATGGTTTAGGAGGAAAACCGATGGTCGTTGACGGGTGGCCGATGTATGTGTGTGTATGTACGTGGCCGAAGTACGACAGGTGGACGTCTGATTTTGGGTATCAAAAAATTTCGAATTCTCTCTAAAATAGTTGTATACTATATAGATGTATGTGTGTGTGCGTGCACGTGCGCACACACATTCGATGTGTCGAAAAAAAGCTCTCCCCTACTATTTTTTTTCTTTTTATTATCTCTTTTGCTCCCCTCATCCCATCCCTCTTTTTTTTTGAACTATGTATTTTTTGGCCCATGGATAAAAGCTTGTGGGTAATGATTTAGGAGTTAAAGCTAGTGAGTTTGGGCTTGTAGTTAAACATTCATGAAAATGGCGGGCCAAGGTAGGGATTTGAAGGATTGAAAAAAAAAAAAAGCAGTTTAAGGTAGTCAATTTTTTTTTTTTCTATTCATGATTTATGGATAAACTTTGGTAATTCAAAATAAATAAGAAAGCCATGTCATAAAGATTATTGGCTAAAGTTTAAAGCACATTGAAGTGTGTGAAGAAAATAAAACCTGAACTTCAACTTCAAATATTTGAATTTATAGAAAGATATTTGAATTTAGTCAGTGGGAGGAAAGGGGTGAGGAATCTTTTTAGGGCCCACCTCTCAATGCACACAATGTGCAAATGTATGGGAATATCCTGCTTCCCCATACATGCATCCTCCTCCCCAAGTTTTTTAGATGAAAAAAGTGCATGCATGGGTGAAGGGAAGAGCATGCATGGTGCACCCATACACATGCGCAAAATTATACGTAAGTTTATATATATATATATATATATATATATATATATACATATCTAATAATTTTTCATTTATTATTGCAGGTGATTTCAATATGTATCTCCGTTCTCTCGATGCCTTGAAGTGTATTTCTTTTGCTAAAAGACTTGCTTGAAATTGCTTTTCTTATGTCTTTAACTAAGTGGATGTTCTCAATATCTGCCATTTCCCTAAGAACTAAGAGCAAACCTTCCAACAATGGAGAGTTAAGGTGTAGTTGTAAAAGGAGAGTTGCATTTTAAGACATCTAGATTGCGTAAATCTTGATAAAATTGGATCGCCAGAGTCAAGAGAGCAAAGTTAGCAAACAACATCTAAAAAAATATAAAATATCTCATATATATCTACTGAGGTAAACAAAAATAAAAAAAACAAATACTGCTTAGTCCATTCATGTAAGTATCTCTGACAAAGACACGAATACAAAGTTGATCATTCATCATCTTACAAGTATACCAAAAAAATCTCAACATAAAATGTAGATATATAAAGCTTTTACCAATATTATCATGCATTCCAAGATACATACATGACATAAAACAAAATAGTCTCAAATTTCAAGGATTTTATACTCTTTGAAATATTTTTTTTGATGATATTGTCTTTTTTAAAAACAAATCAACATTGTAAAAAAATGGATAATATCACTAACACTAGAAAACTTATGAACTTTGGTGAATTGTTGACTATGACACTAATTCAAGAGAATTTCCACAATAGTCAAACATGTAACAATATGCTTTAAATCTAAATAAACCTCATGTTTGACATACTAATGATGCATTCTGTCTTATTGACTAGTAAATAAAACATGAACACCTCTTGGAGTTGTATGCACGAAATCATTATACGTAATACGTACTATTAATCTTGTCATATAAAGCTTGGACGCCCTTTGAAATTTGTATATATGCAATTGTATAAGATATCATTCAACATAAAGGTCCACAAATTTGTATGAATATGATTCTATAACCATTCCAAGAAAAACAATACCATCAACACTATCTTGAAGAAAAAACAAGTTATGGTCTACCAATTTGTGAAATAACAACATTTAAGCAAACGATTGTCTGTAACAAGAAAAAGCCTAAGATTTTTTTTTTTTTTTTTTTTTTTTTTGTGTTGCTTGCAATAAGCTCTTCAAAAACTTATTACAACACCAAATCTCAAGATCTTATGTATTACGTATATTTTTCGTAGCACAAAAAGCCTTCACTTGCATTGTATCTATTTTCCTATAAGTTAAAATGGCCAAATTCTATATACGTAGTAGGAATCTTGTAGGTGTTCATATAATTATAAATTTTATGTTTGCTATATGTAGACAATATCACGTGTACGATGGATTTGTTAAGTTGAACTACAAAAACTTAGACGCTAACTTCTTTTGTATAATGTAGAAAAACATATTTAGGCTATATAAGTATGTAAGAATTTTTTCAGCAACTCTTAATAGACTTGGAGTAGCAATGCTAATGCATTTCATAAAAAATGTTAACACCAAAATGCACATTCTACAAAAACATAGTTACTCTCTTTTTGTGTATAACAAAAAACATATTTGTGCTACATAAGTATGTAGAAGAATTTTGAGCAATTCTTGGTAAAGTTGACTAGCAATGATATTGCATTTGAGTGAAACATCAACACTAAAAAGTATGTGTGGCTAAATTTATACAAAAATATCATGTGACATAAAGTAGGATCTTTTATTGTTTTTTTTTTTTTGGTTGGAACAAATGTCAAATTAGACAAACAACTTGCAAGAATTCAATTTGCATGACAATGCCATAAGGTACAATATAAAAAAAGTAATGGATTTGTAAGATATTACATTATGCCACATTGCATCATGCCAACAAATACTACCCAATTATAGGATGTTCCAAATATTGTTCTAAGTATATACTAAAGCTTGAAATGTGCTTGCCAAAAATATCTTCTATGAAATGGCCAAGCATGTAAGAGAAAGCTCCTTACGATCTTGCTCAAACCAAAGACCCAAAAGCGGAGCGAAATCACCCAACCAATGAGAAGCCATCGATCAATCTCCAGTAGCATCACCCCACAGCCATGAAATAGGATGCAGGTGTAGAGAGAGAAAATTGATATTGAAAACCACACAATGGAATGGTAGTAGGGATATATAGCGTCAGCCTCTCCTATGCATGTGCTTATGCAAGCCAAGAATACTTCCAAACGTGCTTTTCATTACTATTGGTACTATAGTTCCACCTAATCAAACACTCAGAGAGAGAACAATTTCTCAATTGTTTATCTCTGGTTCTAAGTACTTTCTCTGGTTCCAAAAGTACATTAAGCGATAAATCTTGTATATGGGATAAATCCTCATCAGATCGAATTGTATCACCTTCATGTAAACTTAATTTTAACTAGCTTACGTGAAATACTGGGTGTGCAGTAGATTTTTCTGAATTAGCTAGTTCATATGCTTAAGAACCAATTTTTTGTACAATCTTGAATGGTCCACAATAGCAAGTAGACAGTTTATAATGCTTGCATATACATAATGTCCTCGAATCTTTTGGAATTCTAAGATATACCAATCATCAGCTTTAAAATCTCTGGGAGGTCTCTTAAAAAGCATAGTGCTTAGGTCTGCCTTTAGCACTATGGATACTACCCTTTTCCACTTGCAATATTTCTTGAATATCATGTGGGAAATTTGCAACCTTTTGGATCTTAACAAATTTCATCGCCACATTAACTGGAGATCTAGGTTGAAGATAAAAAAATAAGCATAAAAGGACTGCTACTAGTAGCGTAATGCTTTTTACTATTGTATGCAAACTCAATCAGAGTGGAATGTAATCTTCCCAATGAGATTGCCTGTGAGAAACATATGTCCTCAACATATCTTCCATAGTCTGATTAGTCCTTTCTGTCTGGCCATTTGATTCAAGCTGAACAGTAGAATGAAAACTAAGGAAAGTTTCATGACATACTTCTCTCTTAATCGAGTTATACTCTTAGAACTTAAAGTTAGAAAAGTGTTTTCTAGGTTTATCCCTCTATTTCCATGAGTCATCATCTTCCTTATGGCCCTTCCATCAAACTAGATATTGGTAACTATATGATTACACAATCATTTAGTTTTTGTGTCCAAGATCTTCTCGAGTTCGAAACAGGTTATATATCAGATGATTTTTTTGACAGGTTCGATGGATGTTAAAACCAAGGTAATCTTCACATAGACTTTTCTTAAGTCTATGACATAAAATATTGGATGCACTTTATGCGAGTTCTAATTGATAAGCCAAAGGTCCAATCTTTTGCAATATTTTATAGGGTCTCCTATATAGAGTGGACAATTTGTAATGCTTGCCAGTATGCATTACTTTCAAATCTTTGGAGATTCACAAATATCCCACCCGGCTAAGAGAATTGAGACAAAAGTTTTCAAACCTTTGAGACAAGAGTGACAAACCCTCTGCATGTGCCATTAGGGGGAGTATTAAGAGTTCTTTGCATCTTATTAATATTTGGTGAAGCTTCTCCAAATGTTCTTTATGTGAGCTAAAAAATACAAAAATCATCTATAAATATTTCCAGAAATTTTCTCAAAAAGTCTTGCAATATAATTATTATGTCCATGATCAGTACATAAGATACAGTATACTCCTAGTCTTGGATACACGGTACTCCAATGAAACAAGTTGTTAGTTATGCCACGTCATACTGGACGTGACCCGAAAGTAACTAATATCCTTGTGAGGCCCAGAACACACTAAATGGAGATTAGACAAGGTATGAGACAGTGTATGCATGTGTAGAGTTATCAATAGCAATTCTATGAATAGTTGGTCCATGCTTAGGACTCTATTTTAGGTGAATCTATGTATAGGGAACTTAGGGCTATGCATGGCTATGTGCCCATGATGCTTTTGGCTCTATATATTGCGTCCAAACTCACCCTACTCCTCATTATGGTTTTGGATTCATTGTCAGGCTCTCACTCTACTTTCATGCTTCTTGTTCCTTGGCTTGGGGGTGAGACTTCTAGAGTTGATTGGATGCTTCTACTTGGTTGGGTGGTTTCTTCATAGTGTCTTATCCATTGTATTTGTGATTTGTAAGAAGGATCTAAAGAGCTTCTCTTATAGTGGTATCAGAACAAGGCTTACAAGCTTGGAGATGTGGTGCTTTTCATTGGAGCTTGGTGGTAATCAACTAGTATTCTCATCCAAGGAGAGGAGCAAGGTTGTAAGTTGGTGGATCTTCCCAATTTCAATTTGCATGATCCATATCTCTCTCAAATTCATTGTGGTTTATAGATAATTGTGCTAGGAAATCAATTTTGGTTGTCTTTTTGGAGTTTTTAGCATGTGTAGCTCAAAACTAGTTATGGATCTAAAATTTCCAGCAAGTTAATTCACTTTGAAGTAGTTGAAATTCAGGATGCATGTTGGATCTTCCCATGTATTTGGATTTTAGACTCTTTCGTGGCCAATTTGGCTTGTTTTCCATGATTTTGGCACAAAAGTGATGGTAGAATTCAAAATCCAACAAGTTCAGATCAATTGGTTGGTTATAGCTCTGTATATTGGATTGCATGTGGATTAGGAAAATGTTCTTGCCATTACATTCCAATTGGTTAGTCATTTGAAGCTGTCCTAGAAGTTAGAGCCAAGAATTTGAGCTATTGGGTTTGTAGGAAGTCAAAAAGTGTCAAAAATTGACCAATTTTGGTGAATTTTTTGGGAGGGTGGATTTCTCTAGATCCATAAGGGGACCATTCTGAAATTTTTACAACATGATTTTTATTCCTTTTTACCTTCCCAGCAAGCTATCAGACCTGTAAATTGATGGGTAGAGGCTTATGTTTCAGTTCCATCAAGTTTGTAGCAATTTTGACTTCTAAAAATCAAGAATTCATGGTTCTCAGCCCACACTGCTTCATAGGATCTGTGTGAAGGCTTCATGGAACTCTTAATGACCATTTAAGACTATTTGGATCATCACTTTTAGGCTTGGTTGAGTGTTTGCAAGCTTTTAGGCAGATTGCCCTCCTATAGGTTTTTTGGCTGTTCTGAACTCACACATGTGAATCCTAGATGGCAGGTGACATGGCAAGTGTCTTCTTCACTAGCTCTCCCTCTGTACTGAGCTTTACAGCACCCAATTTGGTGTCCTATAGCCAAAGATATGATCAGGTATCAGAGCGAGATTTACCTTACGTCGTGAGAACAGACGCAAGTGATGTTGTAGTTGGAGCGGTTCTCTTACAAATGGATAGCCCACTAGTGTATGGTAGTAAGTTTGTAGTGTATACGGATCACCAACCTCTTAAGTATTTTTGTAATCAACATGATCTTCGAGGGAGAAAAGCTCGATGGGCTGAATTGATGCAAGAATTCGATCATGAAATCCGTTACATAAGAGACATCTCTAATCAAGTTGCAGATGCTCTTAGTCGGATCGGTGAACTGAACGAGGTGTCATTCACCCAAATGTCTACGGATCTATATCTTTCGCTGAGAGAAAAATATGAATCAGATTCTCATTTTGGTCACATTTGGAACGTTGTTCAGACCGGAAGAAATGTGGACAGTATTGAGTCAGAAACACAAGGGACTCAACTAACTAAGAAAGATAAGAAGATTGTGGAATAGTTCACCATTCGAGATGGATTATTATTTCGGAATGAAAAAGTTTGCGTACCTGGTGATGATGAACTCAAACGTAAGATTTTGTTTGAATGTCATGACATACCCTGTGAGGGACATCCCGGTATACACAATACTCTGGACCTGGGTAAGAGAGAATTTTATTGGCCAAAGCCCAAGCCATATGTCGAGTCATATGTTGTTAAATGCAAACTCTTGTCAACTAGCAAAGGTTGAACGCCATAAGGCTGGTGGTTTGTTGCATCCGTTAGATATCCCAGATAAGAAATGGAAAAGCATATCTATGGATTTTGTAGTTGGACTTTCAAAGAACCAATGGCAAAATAATTCTATTTGGGTTGTAGTGGATCGGTTAACTAAGTTAGCTGCATTCATACTAGTCAAATCAACTATAAAGGCTTCTGATTTAGCCCAGATCTTTGTTGAAAGATTATTTCGGTTGTATGGTCTGCCCAGTGACATTTTTAGTGATAGAGATCCTAAGTTCACAGGTCACTTTTGGTCAGCAATATTCCATAAACTTGAAACTTCTTTGAGTTTAAGCTCTTCTGATCATCCTGAATCAGATGGCCAGACAGAAAGGACTAATCAAACTATGGAAGATATTTTGAGAATGTATGTTTCTCACAGGCAATCTCATTGGGAAGATTATCTCCCACTGGTTGAGTCTGCGTATAATAGTAGAAAACATTCTGCTACAGGTCATAGTCCTTTTATGCTTATGTATGGTTTTCAACCTAGATCTCCAGTGAATGTTGAGACGAAGTCTGTTAAGATCCAAAAGGTTGCTGATTTTCTAAATGATATGCGAGAAATTTGCAAGTGGCTAAGGATAGTATTCGAAGTGCTCACGATAGAGCTAAACATTATACCGATCTTAAGAGATCTCCAAGAGATTTTAAAGTTGATGATTGGGTATATGTTAGGATACCAAAAGACTCTAAGATGTTACGTATAGGGAAGCATTATAAGCTGTCTACCCATTATTGTGGACCTTTCAGGATTGTATGTAGAATTGGTTCTTTAGCGTATAAACTCGATCTTCAAGGAAAATCGACTCTACACCCAGTATTTCATATAAGTTGTTTGAAACTAAGTTTATATGATGGTGATACAATTGGATTGGATGAGGATTTATCCCATTTGGAAGATTTATCGCTTAGTGTACCTTTTGAACCTGAGAAAGTGCTCAGAACCAGAGAGAAACAATTGAGAAATCGTTCTAACTCTGAATGCTTAATTCGGTGGAAGGGTCGTACTGAGGATGATGATTCGTGAGAAAGAGTTGATAGCATAAAGAAAAATTTCTCAAATTTTAGTTTCTAAAGATAGAAACAGTTTGAGGAGGGAAGAATGTTATGTCCATGACCAGTACATAGGATACTATATACTACTAGTCTTGGATATACGGTACTCCAGTGAAACAAGTTGTTAGTTATGCCACATCATATTGGACGTGACCCAAAAGTAACTAATATCCTTGTGAGGCCCAGAACACACTAAATGGAGTTTAGACAAGGTATGAGACAATGTATGCATGTGTAGAGTTATCAATAGCAATTCTGTGAATAGTTGGTCCATGCTTAGGACTCTATTCTAGGTGAATCTATGGATAGGAAACTTAGGGCTATGCAAGGTCTTCCATAAATTTTCGCGGTTTGAACCGTGTGACAACCTCCCAATCTGTATGCTCAGTTTCATCTTGGTTATAGTACCAATCTTGTGCTGTGTCTGTTAAGGCCATAGGAAACAGCTTAAGTTTATCTTGAGGATAAATCTCACCATAGACCTCACAGGATTCAGCATAGATCTTAAGAAATCGAACTGGATCTATTAATCCATTATATTTGGGTAGATCCAATCAGGGTGCTCTTCTAGCAATAATTGGATTGACCTCCTGTGGAGCACCTCCAGGAGCAGCTCCAGGGGCAGCCATTTAGATCAAATTGATAATGTGATTGGATATAGATTTTTTCAAAAACTATCTCAGATTAGATCTGCTAGCTCTATTCCACTTTTCAAGAATGCTTTTGGCTCTATATATTGGGTCCAAACTCGCCCTACTCCTCATCATGGTTTTCGATTCATTGTCAGGCTCTCACTCTACTTTCATGCTTCTTGTTCCTTGGCTTGGGGGCGAGGCTTCTAGAGTTGATTGGATGCTTCTACTTGGTTGGGTGGTTTCTCCATAGTGTGTTATCCATTGTGTTTGTGATTTGTAAGCATGCTATAAGGAGCTTCTCTTGTAATAATTGTCATCATTTTTTGAAATGTAACAGTGCATTGCAAATCCGAATGGCATTCAATTATATGCGTAGGTACCCCAATCTGTTGTGAAGGTCGTTTTATCTCGATCCTCTGGTCTAATTTGAACCTGATTGTAACCTGAAAACCCATCCAGAAAATTGTCTTTCAAAACCAGCACCTTTGTCTAATATCGTATCTGTGAATGTCAAAGGATGATAATTATTTTTTGTTACTTCATTTAGATTTTTGAAATCCTGACATATTCGGATTTTCCCGGTTTTCTTCTTTGGAACCACCACAATGGGTGATACCTATTCGCTACTCAAAACTGGATAAATTATTCCAGCTTTGAGATATTTGTCTAATTTTGTTTCCACCATTAGGGAGAGCTTCCACCATACTGCCTCTGTCGAATGGGTAGAGCTTCTGCTTTTAAGTCAATTCGGTGCTCACCAAATTTTCTAGGAATACTTTTTAAATCCTTTAAGTCCCAAGCAAAAACATCTATAAATTTCTTCAATAACTTGTAATAAAGACTATCGTCAAACTTCTATAAGTGAACAAAAATATTCACTCATTTCCTTGCTCGAGAGGTATTTTTCAAATTTCATCATTGTCAATCATTCCCATGGTAGTATTTATCTCACTTTTCCCATGTACTTCTCCCTATTTTTCCTCCAATTCATAACATTCTAGATATCCAATATCTATATAATTAGATATCTCTGTTGTTTCTGATTCTGAAGTAGAAGATGACTCATATCTCGAAGTATAACTTGAATCTGATTGAGTTTCGCCTTTATACTTGTCCTTTAGCCAGCTCATATGGACTTTTTTATTGGCTCCTTCTATACAAAATCAAATTTCATTTTTTTCAATGAGTGATTACATCAGCCTCATATAACCACTGTCGACCCATAGTACTGGATATGTAGGAATTGCTACTGGTTTAATTACCACAAAGTTTAGCAAAAACAATTCCCCTTCAATTTTTACTTCAACATTATTGCTGGCTTTCTCCTAGTCTGGTCCACTAGCCTTAAGAACTTATTAGTAGGTGTGATATGAGTCAAGCCAAGCTCATGAGCAGTTTCTTCTGTAATGATATTCACTCCAGATTATGAATCAACTCGCACATTAGAGATAATACATCCTTTTACCTGTAATTGATTTTCGATCATCCATTTCTGCCTTATTAAATACTACAGGAAGTCTTGGTTTCCTCCTCCATCTTCTTCCTAATGATTCTTTTAACTGCTTTTGATAGAAGGTATTGTCTTCCAAAAGTTGTTTGAATATTATACTTGGTCATAGATTACCAAGATCTTCTATTATATCATAACTTGCCCTTAATGGCAAAGGTTTACCAATTTTTGATCTTGAAAAAACCGTAGTGTTGAAAGGTTGTTCAAATGTAACATTTTTCTTTGGTTTATTTAGCTCGTTTTTGAGAAGTTTTTTCACTTCTTGCATTATATCTAGAGCAAAATATTTCTTGTCAGTTATGTCGTAATCGACTTTTATATCTTCTTGTGTAATAGATTTATTGACTTTTTCTTTCGAATATATCTTTGTCTTTTTAGATTTCTTCTTTTTCTTTGGCGATTATGTTATGGGTCAAATTTGATTTTGTTGTTTCTGCTTAGTCTTGCTCCTAGTGCTTACTTTTGATACTTCAAAATCAATATCACTCGGCCAAGTTGTTTCTTCTTCAGAAAGTTCGACCTACTGAACCACTTCATCTTTGACTTTAGTATCTTTAGTGGCTCAGGTTTTACATAATTCACCAGCAACTTTTTAACTAGAGATTTAGGACATTCGGAAGTCACATGTCCTTTTGCTTTACAATTTCCACAAAGGCACGTATCCAATCTGTTTCTTTGGTTAAGGACATTTATTAGAATAAGTTCAGGTGTTCCACAATTGTAACATGTAGGTACAGGCTTGGTCTTTTGGACACCATTCTTTTGTTAATTGGGTACATATTTTTGTACTGTAATAAACTTCCTTGCATGAGGCTTAAATGACATAGAGGCTGATGTAGCATTAGTTTTTGTATTTGTGGTTTGCACTTCATATGTAGTTTCACCAGAATCTACTTCCATTAAATAAACCACTTTGTTATCGTAATTTTCTTCCTCATCACTTTCTTCCACATAGGAAACCTGCATTTTAGCTTTGCATTCCGAATGATGGTACCTTCCTTATTGCACTTTGTGCACCATACATTTGATTTTCCTACTATATTGGCAAATTTCCTTTTTTCTTTGGTTGAAGAATGTGACTTTTAAATCATCAAATTTCTTTCCAAGTTCCGATATTTCCTTCTTCCATAAACTTTGCTCTTTTCGATCGAATTTTTTTGGATCTTCCATTCTTTTTTTATCTTTTGAACGCGTTTTATGGCGTTTCGAAGTTTTTCTTGGAGATTCATCTTCACTTGAACTATCTGAATCTGAACTGGAACTTGATGATAAACTAGTATCCGATTCAAAATCTAATTCTTGGTCATTTGAAAAATGTGTCTTTTCTTTTCTAACAAGCTCCTTCTTTTACCTTCGACTTCTAGATATTCGAGAAGTCTCGTAATTTTCTGCAGTAGCTATGACATGTTCCAAACTATTAGTGGGACCTTGTCTGTGGTATCGATCTATTCTATTAGGTAATCTCCTCAAGAACCATTCGATTTTCATAGCCATCGAGTATACTCTAGTCAATTGACCAATTAAGTTTTTCACTCTTCGAGTATACTTTCTCATATATTCTTTCTCTTTTTGTCTTATTGAATTCAACTGGGCCAGAATTCGAGTTGAATAGCCAATTTTCCTAAATTGCTTCAAAAAGTGAATTTTTATATCCCCCCCAAGTTGTTGTCAAGTCCAAGAAATATCTGGAGTAGTTTGTAGAGCTCAATCTTTCACTAGGCTCAAGAAAGAAAGCTCCAATAATTCTCATCTTCCTAATGACTTCCACAAACCAATGCGGAATAAATTGGAATTGATTTGGACCTAGAAACTCACAAAGGTTTCACTTTTTTTTATTATCTCAAATTTGACTTCTAGTCCTTTCAATGGACTTCAAGCCACGGTCCTCACACTCCCTCATAAAGATGAAATGGAGATAAGATAAGATTCTATCAAAGATCTATCAAATCAAGTCAATTTTACTAGAATTTGGACAAAAAACATGGCTAAAACTTTCTCCTTCCTCTCGATGGTTTTTCAGGACCTATAACACACTTTTAGAGGGCTTGATCCCAACCTTGACTGATTGATTCTCATGCCTCTAAGCCAAATTTAACTAATGGCATACAAACTTTGATGCTTTTCAAAACAATTAGCACCAAAAAACTCACCAAGATGCTTCACTATGAAATTATTTGGATCTAATATAAATTGAAGATTATTTGGATCCTGACCCTGACCAAGTTTGGTTGCCAAATCTTCACTCCTATCGATTTCAAGTCGGCCTTCCAATTCTAGTTTCTAGCATCAAAACTTGCTAAAAATGGATTGTACTATGATCATTAATTAATCTCTTGTACCTTGCTCTGATACCATGTTAAAATACATTAGTTTGGACCTTGAATGAGCCTAATAATAACTCACAAGAGTGATTGATTAATTGATTAATCTATCCAATGCAAAACAATGTCTCAAAAATTGAAATAGATTGGCAATTTTGCATACATCAATCAACAACAATCTAATTAATGATCAAACTTGAAGATTTGACCTTGTACGACCTTCAGGACAGCTTGTAAACAGAGAAGAGAGTTAATGACACTTAGTTTTCATTAAGATCACACATTAGGGCCTTTTTTAAACTCAAAAAGGCCTCTTCACTAATTATAATTAGTGTTAATCACGCCATGTATACAATAAAAGTGTGACAAATGAGGTGGGATGGTCCATATCAAATGGCAAATTCAAATATTACACTGTGGCCCCACATGTACACCTTTTAATGTTAACCATACATTAACCCTACAAATAGCAATAGCTACCCTTGACAACCCTAGAATATAGCATTAACTACACCCCTAGTACACCCATCACATAGACTTTACCTAGAGGAAAACTTACCTATTTACCCAAGCATACGTTGTGAACCTACTTTTCACTACAACTATTAATTTCTACAGTCCATCTTACGACGACATTTTCTTACAACCACACATGTGTCCTTTGACTCTCTCTCTCTCTCTCTCTCTCTCTCTCTCTCTCTCTCTCTCTCTCTCTCTCTCTCTCTCTCTCTCTCTCTCTCTCTCACAAATATATATATATATATATATATATATATATATATATATATATATAGTCTCTCTCTAGACATTCTTTTACTCTTGCTCATTCTCTCTGCGCACACACACACAACTAATCATTTATTAACAAGAAGTAGGTTGTTCCTTCTCTTGCTATGCGAGGATGCCTTAGGAATCATGCTCAACGTTGATCCAATGAAGTTGTGTAACATATCTTTCTATCTTTGTTCTTTTAATGAATTGAGTGATTGACTTGTTTTAATTTGAAAATTTTCAACACGTTCAAATTTAAGTTTTTTGACATGTTTTCCTAGGTTTTTTTTTAGTGGTTCATATCCATTGTAGGGTTTAGAAATAGTTGGTGAGCAGCCCCTCCGCCTTTCAAAATGAATTAAAACACAAGATAGAGCTCTAGGCTAAAAGCATGGTTTGGTGGTACAAAAAAAGAACCCGTTTTTCATGGTACCTTTTGGTAGTACATTTCACTTTTTGGAGATTCTATTACTCATAATCAATTGTTAATACAATACTTTTGGTAGTACATTTCTCACTTTTTGGAGCTTGATAGATGCTACCCACGAGTTGACATGAAGGCATCCCTAGTAATATGGGCCTACTCTCTCTCCTCCAATAAAAAACAATAAATACTTTATCTAATTTGAATCTGGATAATAAATGCTTTGCCCTCCAAATGAAAAGGGGCTTTCTGCTATCAGTTCATTGCTATCATTGCTTTTTGTTATCAGTTCATTGCTATCGTTGCTTTCTGCTAGATCAGTTCATTGCTATCGTTGCTTTATGCTATCAGATAATTGCTATCGTTTTGCTCTTTGTTGCCTTTTGTTTGAAACATCTGCTTGTATTCCGCAAAATTGAACTCGATCACCTACTGTAAAAGATGAGGACACCTGCAAAGAAGTGCAAAGTCGTCTCTAAGGCCACTACTAAAAATCCTGAGACATCGAGCACACCTCCCAGTTGTTACGAGACCATAACAGTGTTGAACCAATATCTAGGAACAGCTAACCACCAAAGGGCAGAGGACTGTGTGAGTCAGGCATGCATGCATACCACGCAATTGGTATGAGGGCTAGTAATGCCCATGTGGACACATGCACATGCACATGCCTATGTGGACACACGCACATGCATGCATACACATGCGGACGCATGCATGACAGTATGGGGCCATGCAATTCATCACTGATGGATTGGGACCCACATGCAATAGTTATCTAGTGCATGCAATGTGAATAGTGGGTGTTGGCAACAACTCTCACCTACCGTTCCCATGCAAACTCACATTGGGCTAGGAGGGGCTTTCTATAAGAGAGTGCATTGGCTTGGTGGATCAGACTAGCCTTGCTATGGTTATGATGTTCCTAACATTTGTTGTGATAGCTTACTTGATAGGAAGTGGATCCTCCACGAGTTTGCGTAGTGGTCTTGGCATCTTGCCATCCTGCTTTGTGAAAACTCTAGAAGGGAAGCCCAAATCCCTGGTTTAAGACAACAGAAAATGTGCATATGTTAGGCTTCATCAACGAGCTACGCTGTAGTCAGAAATGTGCCAGTCCTTGAGCTTTCATCAGCAGTTTTGCTCATCAATTTGGGCAACAATCGTAGGCAAAATCATGCTCCCAATGAAGTTAAACCCTAACTAATCTACGGCTTGTATGGATGTCATTGTACATCAAATATTTGTTAATGTACATTCAAGTACATAGTTAAACTAAATTATTCTTGTAAATAGAGATTAGTTAAATGACTCTTAAACAAGAATGACACTGCTTATAAATAGATCTCTAGTTCTCATTCCGAACCATGCAACAGAGCGAAAGACTTTCATTCTAAGTCACGCCATTTTTTATTCAGACTGTAACCAATTGTGTTGTTCATCCGACGAGAAGCCAGTGTGATATACAAGCAACACATTCTTCATCTGTGTCTAGCATAGTTGTTTATGTGTTGTGATGATTACACTCTTTTCACTCCTTGTCATTAGCTCGTTCACTCAATATGATCAAAACACAGTCATATCTGACACCTAAAAATCTGATCAGAAGACGGTCGTCCTTGACGCTTGAGGAACTTGCGTCATCTCTCTACACCATAAAATTTTAAATCAATACTGAACTTCATGCTTAAACTGACAAACAATAATTTATGCACACAATCTATCCTCTTCAGTGGATGTGCTCACGATTATGTCAGAGCACGCATTCATTTCTTATCGGTCCATATCTCTCACAAGTGGTATCAGAGTGCAGCTCACTAAGCCTACAGGATACTTTGTTTAGATTATTGTCAGTTCAGAATGTCTCACACTGCTAACTTGTCTTCTTCATCATCTAGTGAAGTTAGAATCATTAATAGATTCAACAGATCTAACTTCTACCTCTAGAAACTAAAACTCCAGATGGTGCTTATAGATACAGACCTTTGGGACATCCTAGATGGGTCTGGACCTGAGACTAGATGACAACGGATCTCACAGACATTCTCACAAGATAAGAATTTTATTTGTGGAGAATTTAATTTATCTAGTGGATACTGTTGTACTACAGTTCATGGTCTGTAGATGCTTGAGTACAATTTTTTCTTTGAATTGGATCTCTAGTTATCAAAGGGGACATACAAATCTATTGGGATGAATGAGTGCTATTTTTCTTGCATTTGATGCTAGAAATAGGTGCATTTAGCTCAAAAGATTATCTGAGATACTCAGAGTTGAGTTTTAATCATTCTATATCTTAATGATTCTCCTAGAGATTCTAGTTGAATGAATTACCATATCTTAGAATTGTATTCTAAGGATAGATGTACTTGGAAGTTTTTTGAATTGTCTGCCAAAGTTTGTGGATGATTTCAGACTGTAATTTTTATTATCATTTTCTTTAACTTTAATCTCCTAAGTTAGGTGATATTTCACTTAGAGTTCATGTAAGTGTTTTATATGAAGGTGATGTTACTAACTTGTGTTGAGTGTAATCTAGTTGAGAATTTTATTGCTTAGTGTACTTTTCAAAACAAAGTGTGTACTTTAGAATAGAGATTAACAATTGGAAAATTGGTTATCTCTGAGTACTTGTTTGATATAGAAGTCAGACTAAGAATAATGATTTCCTCGGTTAATATTGAGAGTTAAAGGTATTTCCATGGATTTTATAATAGGCCTACCTGAGACCCAGAAGGGTCATGATGCTCTATGGGTCACAGTTGACCATTTGACCAAAATGGCTCACTTTATTCCGACCAGAACACCAGTTAGAGCTCCAAAGTTAGCAAGGTTGTTTATGGATGGGCTATTTAAATTATACGGTCTCCCTTCCAACATAGTCAACGACCGGGACAATAAGTTTAATGGAGATTTTTGGAGGGCAGTATTCCATCATCTCCATACTAAACTAAACATGGGTACTACATGCCATCCACAGACGGTCAAACAGAAAGAGTAAATTAGGTGCTGGATATGCTTTTTGCATACGTCAACAGAAAGCAGACTAATTGAGAGGGATATCTTTTTGATATTAGAGTTTGCTTATAACAATGCCAAACATTTAGCTATGGAATACAGCCCATTCATGGTGATGTATGGTTTTCAACCACCCTCACCCACAACACTAGGCTTTAAATAGGAAAAAGTTGAAGCAGCCAAAACCTTTTTAGAAGACCTCAACCAAATGGTAGAACATGCTAAGCGTAGCATTAGACAAGCCCATGACCGATCTAAGCAGTATGCAGATCCGCACATACGAGATGTTCAATTCTTCCCTGATGAGAAAGTCTTTGAGTCGAGTCTTAGATGACTCTAAAACTCTCAAAACAGGAGGTGTGTGCTAAGTTGTATCCTAAGTATTGTGGTCCGTTTACCATTATTAGGAGAATAGGCGAAGTTTCCTATGAGCTAGGACTTCCGACTAGTATTAAAGTCCATCCAATTGTCCATGTTAGTCGATTACGAAGTACTTTAACTAGATCAGATAATCTAGTCAGGGACAATGTTCTAGTTCTCCTTGAGGATTCTCAGCAACTTCCACATGAGCCAGAAAGTATTCTCATTGTTAGGGATACGCAGACTCATCATACCCTATATCAAGATTATTTAGTCAAGTGGAAGGATCATCCAAATGAGAATGCCACTTGGGAAAAAGGTAGTATACTTCGATAGTTATATCCAGATTTTGTTTTAGGGGACCAAGATAGCTCTTAAGGGGGGGGAGTGTTACGACCATAACAGTACCGACAAAAGAGTACATCTGGGTACAGCTAACCACCAGAGGGCAGAGGACAGTGTGAGTCGAAGGGCAGAGGACAGTGTGAGTCAGAGGCATGCATGCATATCGTCGTGCAGTCGGTATAAGGGCCAGTAATGCCCATATGGACACATGCATACACATGTAGACACATGTGGACTCCTGTTTGACAGTCAAGGGCCATGCAATCCTTCAGTAATGGACTAGGACCCCACATGCAACAGTAATCTAGTGCATGTGGCATGAATAGTGGGTGTGCAGTAACTACTACCTACCGCTCCCATGGAAACTCACACTGGGCTAGGAAGGACATTCTATAAAAGAGTGCATTGGTTGGGTGGATCAGACTAGCTTTTCCTACGACGTGATTACATGTTCCTAACAATAGGAGGTGCAAGCTTGAAGAGACAAAAGCTTAGAAACAATCTACTTTTGCAATTTTGCAAGTACTGAAGCATCATTTTCATCAGTGGAGAACGAAGATACAGTCTTGAAGGCATTAGTGAAGCTAGGGCAACACCAAATAGATTGAAAATCTGTTGAGTGGGGAGTTTTTAAGACTCTTACCAAGTTTTATGTGTTTTATAGGTGATTTTGAAAGTGATTCCCTTCAAGAATCTTAGAACCTAAGTATATGAGATATGCAAATTATCCTACAGTGTCTAGTAGTAGTGTCCTATGATAGATGGCATCTGTGAGCAATAGAATCTATCAAACTGAGATTTAGCATGCACTATGTTGATTTTTCATCACTTTGAAGTTTTTTTTGGCTGAAAAAGAGATGTTTTTCATTTTCTCCATAAGCTTCTCATGCTTTTGTATCCTAACACGTCCTTTCTAAGAATTGGCTTTTGATAAAACTTCTTGTAATCAAGTTATTGCTTGTTTTGATGATGACATTGAATTAGTATTCCAATCAAACAAGATATGAACTTATATCAATATTTCTAGGATCCTTCCCTCTCTAGTAAGTGTGCAAATATGAATATACTAAAGAGAGAGTGCTGGTTTTTAATTTGGATCTTTGTTGTCTCTTGAAACTTTAGTATTCCTTGACAAGTCTTTTGTGGTTTTCAAATAATAAAGGCATGCATGTTCCTAATTTTCTTCATGTGAGACATTGAACAGACATTTCAATGTTTTTAGCCAAACTCCATTTCATATTTAAGTCAACTATTTAAAACATTAAGTGGTTTGTTATTCATATGATCCTTAATCATATCTGGATAATTTACTTTTTGCTATAAAAAAGAACATCATGTTTTTCTCTTTAAAAATGTCCAACACATAAAATTATAAATTTTTACATTCATACAATGGGTTACTAGTGCTAAATTAAAGAGATATAAATCTTAGATAGTGACAAAGCACTTCTGCATAGAAACTTGCTAACCAACAAATGTCATTTTATAATTGCACATTACCAATTTAGGCCTGCATAGTTTCTCATATTGCTTAATGCTCCATCTATGAGT
Source organism: Diphasiastrum complanatum (assembly GCA_029204225.1). Lineage (NCBI taxonomy): Eukaryota > Viridiplantae > Streptophyta > Lycopodiopsida > Lycopodiales > Lycopodiaceae > Diphasiastrum > Diphasiastrum complanatum. Next base: position 25,038,532 of record CM055101.1, read on the forward strand.
GTAGTGCTAACTCTTCTTAAACTTTTGATTTATTTAACTCGAGAGCTAGTATCCATTTGTTAATAGTTTCATTTGTATTACTACAAAACTGTTGGAGAGTTTGTGGATCCCGAGGCAATCCTAACCCTAGTTAATAAGTGAGAGGGATTTGGCACCCTGCGTGTGTAAGTCCAACCCGTTATCACATAGAGATTTGATTAATTAGAAAGTCAATAAAAGGACTTTAGGCCTTTTTGTGGGACTTTTAATGTTGCAGGGCCTAAATGTCACGTTACTGAATAAAGTTGGGTTTTCCTCCAGTTTGAATGGGTTCCCACTCTTTTTTAAATATGAATAATTAGGAAGGCAGAAATGGACCAATAGGATTCAGAGGCCAGGGTCCTCCTCTCTACTATAAAAAGGGACCAGTTCGAGTTTCCTACACGTGTACATATCTTCATTTCAATAAAGCAGATTGGTTCTCTTGTGAAATGGATTTATGAATGTCCTTGCTCTCTATCACTTTTCCTCCATCTTCCATGCTTTCTTTGGATTTTATCAGTTGTTTTTATGCATTTTATGAGAGAGAAAGGGAGAGAGGGAAAGAGTAAGCTATCTTTATTGTTAATGCTTAGGGTTAATGGATGTTAGAGTTAGATCTGGATCTTTCATTCATGCTAAAATCGAAAATATACTATCGCTTTCATGGGATTCAACCTACGCATGACAACTAGCTTCATCTCCTTAATACTAGATTGATTAGATTTTGGGTTGAGGTTAGGATAGGAAAGAAACCCACTACAATTTTGGCATCGTTGCTAGGGAGCTATGCCAATTTTTCAGTTTGCAGCATGTTTGTTGGATGGTTAGCTTGCATTAGGCATCTTGTCGTGGCATGAATAGTGTTAAATCTGCATTTAGTGTTAGTTTGGGAGTGATTTTGTCTGATTTGAGTGGATTTGCTTGTTTAAAATCTAGTCTGATTTGGAACAGGAGAAGCTATTCAGATGACCAATCTTAAGATCCATTTGGATCTGAGATATAAAAAAAACAACAAAAATCGGTCAAACCAGCTAGATTTTGGTCAAAAGGAGACAATAATCCGCAATCAGAACTGACAAATTTTGTCCTCATTCAAGAAACGTTCGCCGAGTTGCAGACACTTTCAATTTTGGTCATAGAACCTTCCGTTTGAAAGACGAACAATCATTCCTAGCAGATTTTCAGAAACATCAGAAAAACCATCAAAAAATAACAAAAAATTACCAAAACCCTAAAAATACATAATTTCGTCCGATTCACTGAGCATAGATGTGATTCAAATCTATCTACTGCCAGGTCGACGAAGAATAATATCAAAAATAGAAGGTTTTCTCATAGGATCAATTGTCATATTGTCATATTTTTGTCAAACAAGTCTCTTTTTTTTCAAAAATACCAGTATTACTCTTGATTCTTCTCCAGAACCTTTGCCGAGTTTCCAGATTATTCTATTTATAGTAAATTATTATATTTGAGTTCGACAAACATTCATTCAATCAGGATCATAGAAAATCCCTATTTTTATTCTTGCCAAACTACAAAACTGTGTTTTTGTGTGTCAAGAACCTTTGCCAGTTCTACCCTAGCTTTATCTATGTCAGATTCTCAGTTTGAGAATTTGACGAAGGTTAGACTGCATGAAGAGATGAGACCTATTTATAGTTGACCTGCATGGGGGTTGCATGGTTTCATGCACAAGACTCTACTCTCTATATAATGAGGTAGGGATTCTCCCATCAATATATTGGGTTTAGGTTACCAAGTTCTCTCTTCTTCTCTTGCTTCACATGGCATGGCTGGGGCTAAATCCTGTTTTGATCTAGGATTGGTTGGGCAAATTGGCTCCATTGTCTCACTTATTGTGTTCTTCTATCCTCATCTTAGGGCTTATTCTTGATGGTCTTTACAGAGCCCGGCCTAGATGCGGTCTTGGATAGGATGGAGACAAGCCTACATCGATTTGGAAGTTGAAGCACTTGGATTTACATCTCGATTGGAGTGCTGTTTTTTTTCTCAAGGGAGTTATGGAGTTGGATTCACAAATTCCGGGTGAGTAGCACACTTTTCGAAATTATTGGTAGAGTGCACTTCTACAAGGATTTTTGGTAAAAGTTGCTCCGAATTTGTAGGGAATCTACATGTAATATCATAATTTTCTTGAGGGAATTCTTCAATTGGTGTTCAAAAATCTGTAATGGTTGATTTAGTTACTGATTTCATTGCTAGATTTCGCTCAATTAAGTTGTGAATAGCATGCATCAGTCCACAAGTTGCCGAATCATGTTGTTTTGTTCAAGTCCATAGATAATTGATTGTAAAATCAGTATGTCCAGTTTTGTGTGGACTAGTAGGAACATAAACGTTTGATTCCTGTTAAAGCATGGAGAGGTTATGGATTTCTTAGTAAATCTGTAAATCTGCAGAGTACATTTGGTGGAATTGCAGTATTGCTAATACTTGATTTTGAGAGGGAAAGAAAGCTATGAAAGTAAGTTTACATCAATCATCTGGTTGGAAATAAAGTTCCTAAGAGATTTTGCTGACCTTTTGTTTACCTGCAACTTTTTGAGACATGCATGAGGTTAAGAATAGAACTTTGGTATCAGAACTCGGTTGTGGCAACTTTTCTCTCTCTTTCACCTTGCTTATGGAGGCTCGTGATGCCCAAGGAGAGATGAGGGAGCCGGCCCTAAAATTCGAATTAGGGTTTGTGTTTTTTTTTTGGGAACACATGGCCTTTTATGGATTGTGTTTCTAGCATACATATTGTACAAGGTGTTTAAGCTAATTTCAATCCATGATGACGGTCGGCAATTTTGTAATTGGCTAACTGTTTGCATCAGTGCTATTACATGCCAATCAATCAAGGCTTAGAAAGGATTTTGGACATTTGGTAGCTTTGAATTAGTTTGAAATCGATTTTTGAGATCAATTTCAAAAAATCAAGTTACTAACACCCCGGATAGAGAAATTTCGATTTCTTGGTGTTTAATTGTCGAAATTTCGCCTTTTAAAGTAGGCTTTGGGTTTTTAAAAGTTCTGAAAAAATATTTGTGGGATGGTTAGACGAAGTTTTCCTCTACATACACAAACTTTTTTGTGCAAAAAGATTGATTCTAGCTATGTGTTTTGATCAAAACTAGTGTTTTTTTTGCATAAATGAAGTGCTTGAAATTTTGATTTTCATTTTGAAGTTCTATTTTTCAGACCTGTAAATCTAAAAATCAGATATGAAAAGTGAAGTTTTCATCCAAACTTCGTTATTTACACATTTCTATCTCCTAGTTTCATGAAAATGGCAATGTAGGAAGGGAATGGTAGTGTAACTTTGTGCATAAAACAACTTTTGAAGTTTTGTTTTTTGTCATTTTGAAGTTCTAATTTTCAAATCTGTAAATTCGAAAATTGAAGTTTTCATAGAGCTTCATTAGTTTTCCATTTCTAGACACTAGTTTCATGGATTCATTGATCTTGACCGTTGAAGTGGCATTGGTGGTTTTCAAATTTCCCTCCAAAAGTTACAAAGGGTCATATATATATATATATATATATACATATATATTTTAAAAACAAAAACCAAGGGCTAAGTGTAGAATGAAGAAGTTGCATATCATTCATGCAAGAGAGAGAGAGAGAGAGAGAGAGAGAGAGAGAGAGAGAGAGAGAGTACTTGTAGCATGGAAATATATCGTGTGTGTGTGTGTGTGTGTGTGGTACATGTATTCTCTCTCTTTTATAATTTTGTTACCACGTGCGTACTTTCATAAAACAAGGATTCTGTTTTTCACCATCACTATTTTTCAATCCATAACACTAAATTAGCCTTAAACCCTAACCCTAAAACAACAACAGAGAAATGGAATTGTTGTAGTGATTGATCGTAGTCTCGATTGTGAAGTTAGTGATGGTTGACTTCCTCAACAAACAACTATTACATTGTCACATTCTCATGTAAAATTCTATTGACCAATGAAATCACTCCATATGGCAGAAGCCTAGTATAGAGCTTGAATTTTCGAGGCCCGGACAAACCTATTGTTAATGATTTCATGCCACATGGCATAAAATGGCCTAGGGATTAAATGTGTGGGGCACACAAATGTCTATCATCCATGATTTCATGCCACATGGCACAAGCTTGGTATAGAGCTTGAATATGTAAGGCTCCCAAATACCTTCATTAATATGTGAGGCCCACAAGTAGGCTACTCATTCTCAAAGATTCCATCAAGTGAAAGCTATGTACTTTGAGAGCTAAAAAGTATATCCAATCAAATTTGTAGAAAAAATTGAGGTCCCATTATCATCATTATGCCCAGGTTCCATTGTGAAGGAAAGATCTTACATGGGTACCCTTGAGTGGCCACAATATGGGATATGCCATTATGGATATGGATCACTAAACATAAGGGAGACAAAAAAATCACAAAGGGTTTGAAATTTCTCCATGTAAAAAATTGTATACTATCATGGAACCATATATTATCAAGGAATTGGTCATGTATATTATTATCATGGAATTGGTCATAGGCACCACGAAACTTCATGTATGTTCCAAAAGAAAAGAAAAAAAAGATCATGCCACTAGAGAATTGAAATATCTTTCCACAATGAGTTAGTTGATGACATAAAATATTGTAATCCACTCAACGACCAAGGATAGATTCAAGCAAGTAGCAATTTTTTAATCAAGTCAAAATATGTGAGAAAAACTGATTGTAGACTAAAAAACTCATAATTCAAATACATGTTGCATAGATTTAAGCTTGGTATAGATTTTCTCACCTCACCTTTTAGATCAGGATCCTTTTCTCCTTGGAAGCAAGACATAGCTGGGGCAGCAGCTTCAGCTTTCCAGTGTACATACCACAAAATTGCAAAGGGAGTTAGAACCAATATCTGGATATCGGAAGTTTTCTTGGCAGGTACTAACGAAGATTGATGAACCCTTGGAAAGCCCATCTGCTTTGGTTGGAAAGTATCACTTCATGTTAGCAACCTCGGAAGATTTGCAGTGGAATCAAGGAAATTGAGATGCTAGCTGTTTCTTCTGGTGTGGACGTCTCTTTGCCTCCCTATTTCCAATGTCCTATCTCATTGGATTTGATGCAAGATCCAGTCACCTTATGCACCGGTATAAGTTACGACCGTCCGAGCATTGAACGATGGATTCAAGATGGTCACAATACTTGCCCTTATACAGGCCAGATCCTCTGGAATCATGAGCTTATACCTAATCTTACACTCCACAGACTTATCCAGGCATGGCGAACTGCAAATGGCCTAGCAATAACGGAAATTGTGGATCTACCTGTGGAATATTTGACAATCTCAGAGGTGCAGGAATTGCTGTTCAATCTTGTAAGACAGCCGAGAAGGATCGACAGTCTTCAGAAGCTGAGGTCAAAGGCTGCAGAAAGCAAAAGGAATGGCAGGTGCATAGCTAACGCGGGAGCAGTAACAGTTCTAGTATCCATTCTCTCATCATATGCCCTGGAAACAGAAACTTCTGATTTCGAAGCCTCACAAATTTGTGAAGAAATTATTGGCTTGCTCGTACTTTTGCCATTAAGCGACAGTAAATTAAGGATAATGGCAGCATCAAACCTTCCAAATATACTATCCTGGCTTTTAGAGTATGGAACCATAGATTCAAAGTTAGGGGCGCTGACAATGCTTGAAAATTTGATGGTAAAAACTATCATAAGCCTTTCTGCGGAATTTTTCAGTCGAGTTTCCGACATTATTCTCAACTTGCTGCAAACTAAGCCCGAGGAAAGAAGTGTTACCGTGAGCTTAAGAGTTTTTCTTGCTTTGTGCTCACTAAAGCGAGGCAAAGCGAGAATGACCGAGGCAGGTGCCAGTCCCGTGCTGATAAACCTGCTCCTAAATGCAGATGTAAAAACTTGCGAGCAGATACTCGCTTCCGTAGAGCTTTTATGCAGGTGTGCAGAAGGTCGAGAAGCATTTAGCAAGAACGCCCTCGCACTCCCTTGTATAGCTGAAAGACTAACTAGAGTATCCACCATGGCCACCACGCATGCGGTAAATATTTTGTGGCTAGTATGTAAATTTTGTGCAGATGAACGTGTCAGAGGGATGGCAGTGAAATCGGGAGTTTATGAAAGATTCCTGTGGATCCTTATGACGGACGAACTTACCTCCAAGACAAAGCAAAAAGTGATCGAAGTCCTCAAGATGCTAAAGTGCATATGGGAAAATTATTGCACTCAGCAGTCGAAGAACCAAATATGCCACAGATCAGTACGATAATGCTCTCACATTCAAGTCACAGACACAGATATTTTTTTGTCAATTTTGTTGTCTAGCCAAATTCTGTCATGAGAAAACAGTGCAAATCGTAGATGTTTATATTTGACGCAGATTTTGCACCTTATGTTTCATAGAACCAAGAAACTGAAGAGAACCATAACCGATCATGTATGTATGTATATTCTTATTGATGTTCGTGAACTGAAAATGAAGGAAGACGATCCAGCATTCTCTCGATATACCAAAAGCTTGTAGCCAAGCACTTTGGTCGATAATTGTTGAATCTAAGGCTGTAATAAGCTAAAGATCCAAACCCAAACATTTTCTTTGGAATCATTTATGATGGGAATGGTTTTTCTAGTGATCTTTGCACTCGAATGGTCTTTCTAATGGTCTTTCTAGTGATCTTTGCACCGGAAACACACGGTTTTCAAGTTATACCCAAGTCAGCCAAGCCATTATTAAAACAACCATTAAATTGGGTGTATCCTTAGTGGTTTCAGACTACATTGCCTAGCTTTAAAATGGAAATCTCTCATTGTTTCAAAGGAAAAAGAAAATGGGTTGCCTCCCTTTTGCGACTTACCTTAAGTTGTCATTGTGTGACAGATGAGATGGCATGGGACCCATGCCACTTAATGTCAACTCAAGCCCATTCCTTGGGCTTGAATAATTGCAGACCATGTTAAGTTGCCACGATGGACCAATCAGATGGTAGGGATTCAAACTGACCAATCAAATTGCGGTTTTAGGGTTGGCACTTGCCTGTGAAGTTTCAAAGAGGTTGTGGTCCATTGCCCGCCATCAACTCACTTGCCAAAATTCAAAAAATGGACAGCAAGTCAAAGCAAGAGGCGGAGGGACTTGATGCTAGTCTAAAACCACCTTTAGAAGACTTTTTCCAAGTTGACTTTTAAGAGGTATAATGCATTGTCCCAAATTTTCTATGAACTTTTTATAAGTTGTAACTTACTTTTGAGAAGTTTTATGGAGTTCAAGATTTTGTAATGTCGCACATGTTGCTTTCACAAATGCTAACCTACTTCACATTTTATTTCACAATGTTTCTATAAAACAACTCATGCACAGAGTTGAAATCATAATTTTCATAGGAATCAATTTATTTGCATGATATGATGCACTTCAAGTATATGAAGCAAAATGCCAACATAATTCTTTTTGTTTATTTAATATTATGTTCATGAATGTATGCATTTTAGGCTTTCAAAGTCCTTAACTAGCAAGTGGGCTTCTTTTCATTAATTTTTTTAAGTCATTACTAAGCATAATTTACTTAATGTGTAGTGTGCTTGTAAGCATCATACTATCAATCACCATAAGGAGGAACAACACCAAATCACCATATCCATATATAGGTAATGTGTACAATAAACTCACAGAGAGAGAGAGAGAGAGAGAGAGAGAGAGAGAGAGAGAGAGAGAGAGAGAGAGAGAGAGAGAGAGAGAGAGAGAGAGAGAGAGAGATGACTAAGAGCCTAGCCTACAAGTGCTTATAGTTTGTAACAATAAGAGTACAATGTACATAATAAAGAGTGAAGTTTAGCATTGATATATATACTACTATTAAAGAGTGACACAATATAGATTGACAATTCTAAGGCAAGAGCACACAAAACATGCATCAATTATTCAACATGTATCATTCACTATGAGAGACCACTGTTGAAAAAAAACTAAGTGTGGAATTAGCTTGCTCTCGAGTAGAGAGAGAATGTACATGAGGCACTCAAGTAGAGAGAGAAAATGGAGACAAAACTAGATGTAGAAACTCTCGATCTCTTCAAAAGACTTAGTACAATAATGACAAGTCGAAGGCAGTGAACGACTTATCAAACACAGCGGAATGGAGCTTGCTTTCCTAACGCATGACTATCAATATTGAAAAAAACATAATGACAGAAAATCTTATAGTAACTAACTTTGAAATCGTCAGTACTACAATAATTACGAAGCCAAACAATGATTATCAGACAAAAACAATATGATATTTATCAGCTACAAAACTATCACATAGATGCATACATTCTGATATAATATTGAACGCAATAAAGGATAGATTGATTCAACATAAAACATATGATGAGCACAAGACAATTGCGGATAGAAACCACATACTCTAAGCTATCTCTAAATAACTGAAGATCTTTGTCTGAATTTGCACTTCCGCTGATAAGCAGTAAGCACTAATAGCAAAACTCTAAATGAACTCTAAAGAACTGAGCTAGAATGCTCAAGAGTGTTCAAGCTTGAAAGCTCGAGAGAGCTGCTACTTGATTGATCAAATGCTTGATGATAATAATAGAAGTATGATCAGCTATTTATACTAAGCAAAAATGTGGCAAGTCTAGTAGGACAACTAATTAGGTCGTAGATCTTAATGGCCAGTTGGCCATCATGAGCTAGCATCCATCCAATTAGTACTTCTTGGAAATGGAGCGATTCTCGAATATTTCAGTAGACTATGTAGAAACATGCATAAAACTGTAGAGCTGGATAATGTAATGGATGAAGATTAAAAACGATTAGTTGACAATCAAGAGAATAATCCAACACTCTCCTTTAATCTGAATATATGAATGCTTTGACCTTCAAACTTAATTTTGCACAAATTATTCGTAGAGAGTTTAAGTACATACAAAACATTTAATACTAGTTTGAGTTGATCATGATGGAATTTCAAACTTATAGTGCCTTCACCTTCGATAGTGTGAGTGCTATCGTCACCAAGATGAATGTACTTCTTTGTATTGTAAGGTGTATAGGAGTGAAATTAATGTTCACGATGATTGGTCATGTGTTGAGTAGCTCTAGAATCTAGAACCAAGAATTATCTATAGTGCTTTTCGATCTTTGACCATAAATGCTTCTTCATCCATGTCGATGTCAGGAGGTGTTGTGATTGCATTCGCTTGTTGATATGGTTGTTTACTGGCATCTTCGCTTTGAGAACCCTGCAATCCTAGATCTCATAATTAGTGCGATTTGCAATACTTACAGAACATATTCTTCTTTGACTGTGGATTTGATAATTGTTCTTGACTTTGAGTCGGTTTCTGATTTGATGCGGACTGCTTAGAGCTTTTCTGCTTCTGTCGTTTTGAGCCTTTGTTGACATATAGAGCATGAGATGATGAAGTTGACGAAGCGACTTGACTTCTTCGATTATCTTCCTGCAACAACATAGTGATAACTTTGGTAAGAGTTAATTCTGAGTGTGTCGATATGATCATCACCCAGTTTTTGTGAGAGATTTCAACTAGTTTAGTCTAGTTTAGTCATATTTTTGTAAATTGTCGGTAAGAGGCCAAAACTCATTTTAGACTTACAGATAAACTTTTTGAAGTTATATTAGTTTAAAATACATTCAATAAACACTTTTTGAAAGTGTGGGAAAGTTGGTAGTCGAGTTTGAGAGAGATTCAAATTTAAACTTTGGGTACATTGAATCTAGACCCAAAAATAGCAGGGTTTACATTTTGGAGGGAAAGCCAAGTGGCCAAATAGGATTTGAAAACTCTATAAAAGGATGTAGCTCGTGGAGAGACACATCTTCTCTCTTCTGTCTCATTTCATCATTATACATGGTTCTCTTTGTTCTACTACTCATTGGTGCACTCTCTTGATGTTATCTTGCAATTCTATGTGTAAAATGATCATTTATTGTTATTTTTGGTTTCACACATGTGAAATATAGTAGGGTACTGTAATTGTACCGACAGAAAACATATTTTATGTTTTGGTTCATGTTTGATCAGTATCCCTTAGAGTTTGCATCTCATTTTGTACGTAGATGCTGATTTTTCTACATTGGCAGGATTGTTGGTTTGCTCCTTATTGTAACCAAAGATTAGGGACATGGATTGGATCTTGAATGATCTGAAATCCTTCACATGGTATCAGAGCTATTGTGTTTCAGGTTATGAAAGGATAAGCCATCTTTAGCAAGGATTTGGAGGAGTTACCAATGCTAGAGCATGCTAGATTGATTTCTACTCAAAAATCAGCATTTTTGCTTGTGTAGAATTGATCTTTTGTAGGTCAAAACTCAATATAGGGTTATATACTTGATCAATTCTGATTTCACACTTGGCTTACTGGATTTAGATGATATTTGGTGCTTTAGGTAGGTCTCATTGGAGTCTACAAGAAGATATATCAAGTTTCTAGAAATTGCATGTAGAATTTGAGATATTCAATTTTTTGTGATTTTGTCAAAACCCTAATTTTGATTGAGTGTGTTTCAATCTTAGGAAGTGGCAAGAATCATTAGATTGAGGATATATCATAGGTTGATCAAGATTTCACTATTCTATTTGTTGATTTTCTAGTTAGAAGTGCTAGAAGAGATTTGAAAGGTTTCATATCTTTGTGATATCTTCTTGAGTTCATTTGTTGACATTCAAGAGAGTGCTTTGTGCATTGGAACAGGTTGAAAGAGAAGATCAGTCACTTCAACATGGCTACAAGTGGAGGCTTTATGTTGGAGAGCAATGATAGACTTACCTCAATCAACTATTCTACTTGGAAGGTGAGGATGGAGTCCTTATTGGAGATGAATGAGTTGATGGAGATTGTTGCAGGTGTGGAGGAGAGGACTCAAGAACCTCAAGATCAAATGAGGTATGACAAGAGAGCTAAAAGATCTCTACACATGATTAAGATGAATGTTACCAATAAACTTCTCAAGGAAGTTGGTAAGTGCACATCATCTTTGGAGGCTTGGGAAGCTTTGAAGAAGCTTTATGAATCCAAGTCTACATCAAGAGTGCTTACTCTTAGGAGGAAAATCTTTCTAAGTTTGCAAAAGAAGGAAGAGAGTACTCATGCTTTTGTTTTGAGGATTATAGCATTCAATGATGAGTTAGCATGTATTGATGAAAGCATTAAAGAGGTAGAACTTGTTCAAGTTATATTTAATGGCTTGTTGGATGATCATGCTAATCTTGTTCAAAGTTTTGCTATTCAAAAGACTTTGCCAAGTATTGTGGATTTGCAAGAGATCTTGGTGAATGAAGAGTTTAGGCTTCAAGCAAGAGGTGGATCTACATCGACATCTCAATATGAAGAGGAGGCTATATTCATCAAAGACAAGTTCAAGGGCAAAGGCAAAGGCAAGTGGTCTAAAGGGCAAGATCAAGATGAGACTTCCTCTTTTGGCAAAAAGAAAGATAAGTCTAAGTTAAAATGCTTTTATTGTGAAATAAAAGGGCATTTTGCAAATGAATGTTTGAAGAAGCAAAGAGATGAAGGTGGCAAGAAAATCAACTTTACTACTAATGATGAGGATCTAGGTGGTGGTGATTCTCTTTTGATGTGTTCTTCAAGTCCAATATCAAGTAAAGGTGACAAAGATTCATGGATTGATAGTGGAGCTAGTTCACACATGACTAGTCACAAGGAGTTGTTACCTTCTTTGGTCACTTATGATGGAGCCAAGAAAGCAATTCACATGGCCAATGGTGGTGAGTGTGTGATTGAAGGTATTGGTTCTATTCCTATTTGTCTCTCTACTAATAGGAAAGCAAGACTTGATGGTGTTCTTTACATTCCTTCACTTTCAAAGAATTTGCTAAGTGTTGGTCAAATGATAGAGGAAGGATACATGGTAAAGTTTGGTGGTGATGCTTGTTTCATTACAAAGGAAGAAATCTTGGTTGCTAGGGGAAATAGACAAGGGAGACTTTTCAAGCTTGATGCTTTTGTTATGGCTAATAAAAAGGATGGAATGAAAAAGGAGATTGATATTTTGACTAAACATTTGTCGAGGGAAAAGCATGCTAATTTATGCAACTTATTAAGCTTCATTCAAGATCATATGAGTTAAGCTTAAGGAGGAGTGTTGGAGTTAATCTTCACTCCTACTCACCTATATCCATTTCCTGAGTACCAATATATTATGTAAATATTCTCTCTCTACAAAAGCATGCAGTCTTACTCGCATAAGTCGAATAGTTTGTGCAATACATCGACTTGAAGCAGGAGCACGATCGACTTCATCGACGTCGACTTCACGACTTGACTTAAGTCTATTGACATCCCGAATTCGACTCCATCAACATCTTCTCAAGGGCAAACTAGTCGACTCGACTTGTTCGACACATTCGACGATTGTCGACTATCACTATTCAAAATGAAGCTCTTCCTCTGCCTTATCCGACATAGATTAAATCACAATTCATTCTAGTACTTTGTAGTAATTGCACTACTTCACGCCCCTTGCTCACGTAGTTGTTATAAGTGACGCATGTATTTATACATAACAACAACACACTATTAAAGGAGATGAATGCATGACATTACGGTCAATCACTGGAAGCGTGATTCAGAGTTCCTCCATGAACTCCATTGTATCATAATTATCTGATTCCACAAGATCAAAGATTTTAGAGAGAGTGAAAGTATTTCAAGAAGTAGAGATAGTATTCAATCTGTAACTAACATAGTAAGATCACAACTTAGTGCATTATTACGGTGAACCATTCTTGGGCACAAGATCATGATCTGATCGTTGTATTTACAACAACTTAATGCAACTTAATGCCTAATTGTCTTGCTCCCTTCATGGTGGTCATTGACACCTACTAAGATATTCCTCTTGTCGATCTAAGTAATAGTCTAAATCAACAGTTGGTAAAAATTCTGTTATAATTTATATGCTGAGTCTGTCTTGACTGAATCTTGCATTCAGCAAGAGTGCTATCGGAGCTGATAAAATAATTCCCAATACAAACACTCATTCCGCATAATTTATATAGAAATCCAACACGAAGTTGAACGTGTCTCTACTGGTAGTTGATAAAGTTAGGATGGTTGTTTGACGGTCCTCGACGATAGTCGATTGAGTCAGTCAAGTCGACCAAGCCAGCCAAATCAGCTTTTCTCGACAAGTGTGCCCTCCGATAAGTCGGCCTTTCTCTCCAAGTCGGCCAAATCGGCCTTTCTTGACAAGTGTGCCCCCCGATAATCGGCCAAGTTAGTCTTTCTTGACAATTCAGACTTCTTTGACAAGTCGGTTGCCAGTCTTGTGTCTGTCATCGATAATAGAGTATTTCTACAAATTGTGCCACAATGCATGTAAAACTGCAATACTATGAATGGAACTAGATGAACGTGGAAGTTAGGAGAGTAGAGGAATAAATCCAACACAATTATGCTTATCCATTGAAGGCCTCCGTAGAAGATATCTCCAACTACTGCACTTTTTCCTTTCCTCTCTCTCTGGTTGACTCGATCTCCCTTTCTACTCTCCTCTCTCTGGATGAGCTTTTTCTTGCCCTCAAATCTCTTAACAGGGACAAAACCCTTGGTCTGGATGGCGTCACTCCTGATTTTTTTCTTGCTCACTGGGAAATTGTCGGTCCTTCTCTCCTTCTTGCCATTAGCACGGTGCTGTCTACAGGATCCTTTCCTTTCTCTTTCTAGGTACGTATTAAACTTGTCCCGAAAGATAAGTTGCCCTCTGAAGTCTATGACTATCGTCCTCTTACGATGCTTAACACCTCTTACAAGATTGTTGTGAAGGCCATTGCTAGGAGGATTTCTCTTTTCCTCATCTCTCACCTCTCTAAAAACCAATTTGGCTTCATGAAAGGCAGATCCCTTCTCGACAATCATATCTTGAATGTTTGGTCTGCCATTGATTCCTCTCTATGGTTTAGCTACTAGGCTCTTGTGCTTAAGGTCAATTTTGACAAAGCCTTTGATAGAATCAGTTGGAAGTATATGCTTGTTTGTTTCTCCTCCTTTGATCTTCCTGGCTACATCACCAGCCTTATACAAGCCTTTTTTGCTCCTTCTTCTTCTATACTTTTTCAAGATGTACTTTTCCCCTCCTTTCATGTTTCTTGTGGAATCAAACAAGGCTACCCCCTTTCACCCTACCTCTTCGTTATTGCTACTAAGCCTCTTATTTTTCATATCTTTAAGCTTAACTCTGTTCCTTCCTTTCGCCCCTTTACCTTTCGTGACATTCCACTTGGACTGTAGCTCTTTGCGGATGACTTGGCGTGCATTATTGAACTTTACCATCAGTCTGCCTCTCTTCTCCCTCTTGAACTTTTCCGATTTTGTCATGTTTCTAACTCTTCGATCAATCATCTAAAATCAGATATTATTGTTCTCTCTCATGAGGCTCCTCCTGATTGGTGTTTTCATCTGGGCTTCAACATCCTTCCTCATGGCACCATTTTTAGATATCTAGGTTTCTCGCTTGGAGCTTTTCTTTCCAACATAGATCACTTGAATTGGATCTTAGAGAGAATTAGATCAAGTTTTTGATCTGGAACTCATCGGACCTTTTCTTACTCATTGTTCACAAGCACATTATCTCCTCTTACTTCACTCACTTTCTTTTCCTTTGGTTTCTCCCTCTGTAGTGCAGGCATCCCAAAGGGAGCCGAAAACCACACCTTAGCTTCCAAACTTTCAATACTTGCAATCCGAACTCACTCGATATGCAAGCAACCAACTCGCCAACAAAGATCAAACTTAACCAACTTGAAATTCTAGAACCAACGTTCAGATCCAACTTAGCGCCATGCTAGATTGGGGGTCCCGACGTGGGTGACCGTCAAACGATTATCAAAGATAAAATTCCATTTAACATCATGATTTATTTCAAGCAGACGATAAAAAAAAATTATCATAAACTTGACAAGACTAAAATTCTTCTATTAGGGAGCCCAAGTCACTAAGAGTTGAATTATATTATTTTCAATCTTAGAAAGAAAAAAGGACCAATTGTTATTATAATAAGCCTAATTTATTTCAAGTTATTACGTTGTTCTATTGCAAATAGCAACCTTTTAACTTTCAGTACATGTTACAGTGAGGAGGGCCATGTTGATGGCACTTGAATAAGCGAATAAGGACAGTCATCTCGTAACAAAGACCGGCTTGCCATATGCAACAGTACATCCTAAAAAATAGTGATTAACTATATTTCTTTTTTTTTATAAATCTAATATATTTTGGAGTTCTAATGTGTGTGCTTAGTTTCTCTAGTTCTCTATATTCTATAGTGATTAACTAGATGCACTATTTTTTTTTAAATGTAACATATTTTGGAGTTCTTATGTCATGGTATCAAAGCCTTGGTGTGGTGTAGGTTACAAGCCACTATAGCCAAATTTGGGGAGAAATTGAAGAACCGAAAAGGTTAAAGAAAAAGCTATAAATTTTTTGATTTTTTGAATTGTTTGGAAGCTATGAAGCGTAAAAGTGGACAAAGGAAGATTCAAAAGAAAGCTCTCAAGTAGAACAATGTTCCAACTACATCAAACAAAGCCATTTTTTTTCAAGACTTGAGTAAAAAGAACTCAAAGGGCTGAAATTTGGGGGGGGGGGGGGGGGGGGGGGGGAGAAAAACAAACAAAAGAGAGTCAATTTTTTGATGCTTTAATGGTTTTGCTTGAAGCTTAATCAATTCTCAATGAATTGTTGATTGGATTGTTGCTAGAAGTAGATGGAAAACTAGAAAGCCAATATGCTTGTGGTAATTCAATGCTTAGAGAATAGGTTGGAATTAGTCTCGAAATATGCCATAACTTCTCTTTTCTATGACCTAGGGTTTGGACACGAAAAAGCATGGATTTTTCTCTAGGCAAGGACTTTTTTGGATCTATAAAGCATGGATGGTGAGCACCCTACTAGTATGGAGAAGTTTGTAAATGGTCGTGGGCAGCCACAAACTAGTAAAGGAGTGGAGTGAATTGAAGCTTGAGGTTTTTCAAACCCTAGGAAGCTTCCACCATAGCCATTTCTCAATGAGGAGAGAGGAGAAGAAGAGGAGAAGGTCTTGTGCATTGAGAAGGGCTAAAATTTAGTGTTTTCAAGTGAATACACTTCCTACAACTAGAAGATTTTGGTGCCAAAGCCGTTTGATTCCTTTCTTGAAGGTGGCCATATTAGAAGGAATGTGCACTCTAGGATTATTCTCACCATTAGATTCGAGTAAAATGCCTATGAAGGGTCTTGAAGTGGAGAATGCACTTTAACTTCATCAAAAAATTCTAGTCCTAAAAGGACCTTGAAGTTCAAGTTTGTTTGAAGGGTAAAGTTTCTTCACAATGAAGAAACAATTCAAAATTTCCAAAAGGCCTAGTTTCCTTGTTTTAATGTTGTTTTGGATTAACGAAAGAAATCACCTCCAAAAGAAGGGCACTTGGACTATTCTTGCAATTATTGTACACAAAAAAAAAGACTCTTTTTAGTCTATGGTTGCGGTTTCAAGCAGTTTTTGGTAAAATGATAGGTTTGATTGAATCTATGATTAGAGAAGCAAGAAAATTGGACGGGGGTCCAATTATAGCATTTGAAAATTTAAAATGAAGAGCATTCTAATGGAGAAGGGGCTGAGGGACATCGTCTAGATTGGTTTCTTACCCTTTACTTTGGGTTGATCACCAAGCTCAGGCCTACTCACTATACGAGTATCATCGTATATGCGGACGAAGCGGACTGCATCATCGAGGGTAAGAGGTTGGTTCCTCCTAATCTCTAGTTGATAATCTCTGGGTAAACCTAGAATAAAATGCAACTTAACCAAAAGAGGATCTATTCTAGTAGCAAAACGAGAGTATGTCTCTTGAAATTCTTGCAAATACTGATTAAGGGGCTGGTTCTTGACCCCATCTGTATCGTCGCATACTAACGATAAAAGTCGAAGTCATCAAGGATAGGAAGGCCACCTTGAAGGCCTTACAAAAATCTTTCCACATCCTAGGTGCTTCAGGATTTTTCCTCAAATTCTGCCACCAAGTACATAATAGCCAGGTTGATCTTGTTGTCATCCAAGGAATCATGCATGGAAACCTTGCATATCAACAATCTGTTGTTGGATATTGTTGATAGCCGACAACAAAGTATTGGAATGTAAGGTGGAAGTAGCTGCCATAGCTTCAATAGGAGGAGATGTAGGCTGAGTGGATGAACTAGGATCCATGTATTAACAAAAGAAGAGAATAAGCAAGGAGTAGAGAAGAAAAAAACTCTTACAACTCAAGGAGATGAACTCACAAGCTCATGCTTGTTAATCACACACAATCAAAGTGGTATTGTCCATGGCTATCACTAAGATTTGTGCTCAACCAAGAAATAGATGTGAGAATATGTAGCAATCTACCACCCACTCACTCTTCACATGGAACTATTTGCATGGGGATGTATCTCTCCCTCATGCAAATAGCCTCCTAGCCACATGGTTGTTTTCTCAGCCAATTGAGCACATGTAGGCATGAGAAAGAAGTGGCATCATAAATGTTTGCCACCCTGCGACCCCAACCCACCACCCGACAGGCAGAACTGGTGGCCACCCAATGGGTGCCCCCTCTGTGTAGACTGGGCGCACAATTGTGCGTCGCTAGTGATCATTGTAGGTGCGGTGCCACAGTCGCAACACCAACACACACATTAGCGTGCTGCCAACCTACTACGTTTCATTTTTTTTTTACTAAAAAAACTAAATTTTACAAATTCTTAAAAAAACATGAAAAAGTCAAATCTAGGCTTTATCAACCAAACAATGATCAAAATACAAAAAAACTTATAGTTTGCATCATTGAATCGATCAAACCTGTAGATGGAATATGGTGGTTCCGATACCAAATGTTACAACCTTTCTCTATTTCAAACTACTAGGTGTTGATTACCCACAAGGAACCGGACATCACATGATCCACCCCACGGTAGGACCTAATCCAGATCCGTCGCCCCCCATGCCCTGGCTTGTGACCTGTAACAAGTGAGATCTAACCTTCAACCATAACAATGTCCCATACCACTGCTAGAGCAATCAGCCATTTCTCACCCTAAAGTGGAACAATGCCTAAACATAACTCCAACCAATATTTGCTCATTTGACAAGGGGGCTCAAAAGGCCCTTTGATATTTTTGAGGACCAAATTTATTGGTATTTGCATGGATGAAAATGACGGAGTATGATCATTTTTCCCATGAATCAAAAAATTGCGAGACCATTTGACTGCAATTGGTGAGACAATAAGAGATGTGGAGCTACTGCATGACAATGAATAGTCTATTTGAAAAATTTCAAATGTTTGTGAGCGACATTGCATAAAGAGGAGGGCTACCGACATTCGAAGGTCTTAACGGTATCCCACTGCAAGAAGAATGGAGGAGAGCAATGGTAAATCTGGACAACCCTCATCAAAAGATCAAGCAATGCTAGCCAAAGAGAAACACGAGCTCAAATTCTTTTCAAAGAAATCCACTGTGAATGATGGTGATCGAGGATCCTCATCAAGCAAAACAAGAAAAACAAGTGTTTTTACTGCCAGAGGTTTGGACATTGAGCTATAGATTGTTGCAAGAAAAAGGCTGATATCAAAAAAGGCCAGGTGAAGTAGTTGACTAACTTTGTTGGAGAGGATCTTGCTGTTGGATTATTATCATTATTACTCTAAACTGATTTTTAATCTATATCATTCATTTATCCAGTTGCTGCAAATTTACTTGCATCATTGCACAGACTACAAAAATACACAGGAATTGCGAAGCAGGTTTACGGTCTTATGAGCTCATGGACTTTTCACGTCTACTTACGATCTTTCATGGACATATACAGGTGTCTTATGTTTGTTCATGAGCTTACGTATTATGACTACTTATGAACTCTTACAACTGTTTACAAATCCTTACAAGCACGACAATGACAACGACAAATATCTATCGAGTAAATATGGAAGGGTCAACAAATATTTGTCAAGTGTTAGCAAAACATGTGAACACGACATCAAAAGACAATTCACTCAATCACACACACTGCATTGTAGCTGAAAGGAATAATAGAAACATTATGGAGAGTGCATGTTCCATGATGAAGCAAATGGGCTTGCCAAATTCTTTTTGGTCGGAAGCGTGCAATGCGGCAACGTTCTTGCAAAACGGGAGTCTCACAGTTGCGGTTCCAAATGTGACTCCCGAAGAGGCACTTATGGAAATGAAGCCAAAAATCGACAAGTTTTGAATCTTTGGGTTATGTACATGTGCCAAAGGAGGAGCAAAACGGGAGTCTCACAATTGTGGTTCCAAATGTGACTCCCGAAGAGGCACTTATGGGAATGAAGCCAAAAATCGACAAGTTTCGAATCTTTGGGTGTAGGGCTTATGTACATGTGCCAAAGGAGGAGTGAAGAAAGTTTGATGCCAAAGCGATCAAGTGTATCTTTGTCAGTTATGATGAGAGGACAAAGACGTACATGTGTCTTGATCCTATAATGAACAAGATTCACATTAGCAAAGATGTTATCTTTGATGAGTTGCATAGGTTTGAGGGTAAAGACCATGCAGGTGAAAGCATCTAGAGACTTCCGATAGTCTTGGAAGAAGACGAAGAAGATGCTCCACAAGATGATGCACACAAAGATGAAGTTTGAGAGGGTGAGTATGAGAGAATGCCACCTATCCAAGAGAGAGCCTAGGGGAAGGTACTTGCTGATAGGAGCAACGAAGGAGAAACTTGTTGGAAGTAAGAGACATTACTTGGACACTCCTTGGGACACATACTCTCCAAGAAGTGTATCACCTGAGTCTAAGGTACCTAAATGGTATGAAAAGATCATGAAAGATACAAAGATGAATCAATCTGGATCTAGTTCGCAGGAAGAAGTGAGAAGATCAATGCGGGAAAGGAAGCCTCCTAATTGCTATCATGTGAACTACGCCCTAATGAGTGACATTTTGAAATGTCAAGAGCAATCAAACTTTCACAACAACAAAATGCGTGATTTTCGACACAAGGTTCCGACATATTAAAAAAAAATTCATAATCCGTCGGAATCCAACATAAGAATATGTTGGAATCCAACACAAATTTTTTTTTGTCGGAATGTTTTTTTTTACGGACGTCGGATTCTGACGCACAATAAAAATGTCGGAATCCGACATCCCATTTCGGAGACTACAACTTTTTTTATTGATGATGCACTTGTCCGTGCATAAAAAAAAATAGCATAAAGCGGACGTCGGATTCCGACGGATAATACAAATGTCGGAATCCGATGTCCGTGACTGAATTCTCAAAGCCGCGTTATTATTCTAAGGTCTTCTCTTTTTTTTTCTTGCAGGAGATCAGCTTTTGGCTCTTCTTTTCAACTCTTTCAATTTCATTTGTCTCATTCCAAGTACGATTCTTTTGTTTTGTTATGTGCAACTAAGATTTCTTTCCTTGTAACTTTTTCTTGTATACTATCTTCCTTGTATTGTATATTTTTTGTATTGTACACTATCTCAATGCAGCCACGAAATAATGGCCATAATTTTTAACTTTGAGGATACAATTACCTGCAAGGTAGCGACCCCCTTGTGGAGGCGAAATAGCAGTGTAGCTAGTCAATCTATAATCATAATCCACGTAATTTGTTCTGAGCTTTTGGTTGCAGTTCTTGTCTATTCTACAACATGTACTTACCCAGTCTTGTTACCCTACCTACGGCCAGTTCTACACGTCCTAACAATCTGTCACTTGTCTGCAGGACATTTTCCTTATTGTAGGTTGTTGGAAAGTAAGCCATGTATTAGACTCTCGACAGTCGCAGATGTACAAGCCCTGAAATCGTTGATTATTGACATTTCTGGGCATCTTTTAGTTGTTTATTTTTGTGCATTTATAGTACTATAGGACCACTAATGTGTAAGTAGATCCAATCTACATCGCTAGTTTGGAGGCCAATATTACAAATTTGTAAATTCTTAGTCAGAAAGCAACCACAAACTTGGTCCTAAAAACATTATCTACAAAAAACATAACATTACATCAAACTCTTCTAATGGTTTTAGGGTTTAGGGTTTAGATTTTAAGCACTCTTATGTGTAGCATGAACCTTGTGTGACATTCTACATAATTGTAAACCTTGTATGTGAGCTCATTTCTGGCCCTATTCGCCCTACCTAGGTTAGGATCAAATCGGCCTTTTGAAATATCTACCTATGGCCATCTGTGCCTATGTTTTCAAACTTGTGAAGTATGGCATCTGCTTGTGGCCTACAAACCCTACAACATCTATTTACCTGAATGATCGATTGTCTACCTCATTACTTGGCAAAGGACAGAAGCAAAGTGGCAAACATAGTAGAATCAATTGAAGCATTCATGACTAGCACTTCTTTGCTTTCCAGCAGCATGCATATGCACTCACAAATAGGTATGGCTTTATCTATTTTTAGTTCGTTTCATCAATGTCATTTTCGTAATCATTTATTTTTCATATGCACTTCCTGTCAGTCGGAACATGTTTGGTTGCAATTTATGCTAGTTTCCATACCAGTTAACGAATGGGTTCATAGTATATTAGTGACTTGATTAATATTGTGAATCATAGTTGATCTAAATATTCATTCGACGTGTTTGAAACGATTGTAAGAGGTTATACTAGTTGCTATGTACTAATATATGCCATGCATAGTATATTTGCAGTTCTTGTCATAATCTCCACACTGAAAAAAGAGTTCGTATAATGGAATCGCTTTGTAAGAGTTCGTATCATGCAATTTTAATTTTTTTTCTATTTTTCATCAGTGTCAAAATCCCGACACATTTAAAATCCGTCGGATTTTGAAGAGAAAAAAAAAATGTCGGATTCTGACGGCCACGTGGCCGGGCCGTCAGAATCCAACATCCACGTGGCAAAAAAATCGAAAAAAAAAACGGAATTTTTTTTTGCCACGTGGACGAGTCGTCGGAATCCGACGTCCACGTGGCATGTTTTCCGAGAATTGTTTTTACCGGCCGGTTGCCGGTTTTGGGCTTGGCGTCGGATTCCGACGAATTTTAAATGCGACGAAATCCGACAGAACTATTGTGACGCGTTTTCCGACGTCCGCGTCGATTCAAAAGGATCACAAAGAGTGGCAAAGGGCAATAGAAGAGGAGATGGAGTCTATCCATAGGCATGGTACGTGGGAGTTGGTTGACTTACCACTTGGAAAGAAACCCATTGACAATAAATGGGTGTTTAAAACAAAGTTTCATGCGGATGGCACGATAGCAAACCGTAAAGCATGTCTAGTAGTGAAGGGCTATGAGCAAAGCAAAGGAATTGACTATGAAGAGACATTTGCTCCAGTGGCTAAGTGGACTACGCTACGCCTTATCATCACCTTAGCATCTCATTTTGGATGGAAAATCCACATTCTTGAATGGAGACTTGGAGGAGGAAGTATACATGGTTCAATGTAGTGGGTTTCTTTCCTTGCCTAACCTCAACCCAAGATCTAACAATCTAGCATCAAAGAG
Organism: Diphasiastrum complanatum; assembly: GCA_029204225.1. NCBI lineage: Eukaryota > Viridiplantae > Streptophyta > Lycopodiopsida > Lycopodiales > Lycopodiaceae > Diphasiastrum > Diphasiastrum complanatum. The sequence continues at coordinate 25,061,099 of CM055101.1, forward strand.
ATGAAGTTAGTTGTCACACATAGATTCGTTCCCATGAGAGCGATAATATAGTTTAGATTTCAGCATGAATGAAAACTCTAACATTCATTAACCCTAAGCATTAACACTACATCCACTAACACTAGATCCACAACAAGATAGCTTACTCTTTAGTAACTCATCATTGTGTGGGAGGATATCAATAAAATTGATATTGATGATAGGTGTATCAAGATCAGGTAAGTGAGCATAATTGGTCGTGATCGATCGGGAGTGAAGAGGTACAATTATCCTGATGCTGAGCATAGTAATCAGCATTCACGCAATCAATGGTAGCTAGACTATGACTCCGGTTTATGATATCAGTAGATTTAACATAATGAACGTTTTTGTGGCTGGACTGGTATGGTTCAAGCACTGAGTTGGTGGTCGAGGAACCTTCGTCATGGATGCGTGCTGGTTTGAGTTTGTCCGTTGAATCAATGGTGATAGAACTGTCACGATTTTCAAAAGTGACTCGGCCTTTGCTCCAGTCATGAATGACTCTTGCATTGGTGAGCCACGGACGACCAAGTAGTAATTCATATGAATAGGCATTATTGGGAATATCAAGTACTACTAGATCGACAGAAAACTTGAGACCTCCTAGTTTGATCATCACTTGTGGAAGGAAACCGGTAGGTCGGACCACACTTTGATTAGCCATCCGAAGCTGACAAGTGGGTTTGGCTAGCTTGTCTCTCAGATTCCATTCTAGCATGAGGGTGATGGGTAGCTGGAATTTTGATGTTGCCTCATTCGCTGAGTGTATTGGTTAGATGTAAGGGCATTTCAAGCAACTCATCAAGGCTGGTGGTGCTACTGGATTGGATCTGGTAAATCCCTTTGCTAGCATGCTTCCAAAGAACATGGAAAGGAAGAGTGACATTGGCTTGTAGTAAATCTCCCCAGACTTCGGTACCTTCAAGGGTTTTGCTTTCAAAAGGCTTGTGAGGTACTTTATGAGAAATGGAAGATTGTTGGTCGACATTGCAGATTTGCTAGCGATATTGATGATGCAGCCAAATTTTTTCAGATGGGTGAGGGTAAACTATGGAATCTTCACTTGGAGGGACAGCCTGCTATTGAGTTTTTTGTTGGGTGCAAGTGTAGGGGCTTGGCGTTGTGTTTGTGTCCGAGTCAAAACCCAAGCAGGATAAGTTTCAACTGGTAAAGTTTCTACTTGCACTGAATAAACAAGAGCAACAGGTTTGGATCGGGATGGGCAGTGCTTCACGTGATGTTCAATACCACAGCAGTTGAGGGCATTCATTAGTAGTGTGATGTTGTGAGCAGATTGGACACCGGACATTTTCTCTTGTTGGAAAAGATTTCTCAGCAATCTGTTTCATGGCGGTTTGAAAATCGGCAGTGCGCTTATCCATATGAGATTGTTGAGCTTTGCGTCAGGTTTCCATTTGATGTAGAAGTTCAGAAGGTTGGGCAATATTGTCAGACTTCAGGTGATTAGGACGGTCTGGATTCTTAGATTTCATTTCACAATGGTCAAAGTCATCATCAGAACCTTCATCTTCCTCACGGATAGCATCAGTCATCACATCTTTAAGTTGATCATAAGGTTCAACTGGTTTGAGTTCATGGCGGATGTTTTTTGGCAATCCAACCAAGAACAGTTTTATGGCCATACGTTCGGCGATATTTTCATCAACACATTCTACTTTGAGACGTTTAAAACACTCAATGTAGTTTCGAACAGACTCTTTGCAACGCATCTTGATATGGGTAGTTTGGATGAATGGGCTCTGAGTCAGTTTAGATGGTTTGAAACGCTTGACGAGAGCGTCCTTGAGGGTGGTCCAAGAAGCAAGATCAGGAGCTTTGAGATTCAGATACCACTCCTTGGCTGTTCCATAGAATACCATGAAAAATATGCGAAGCTTTTCACTTTCAAAGGTATCTCCATAAAAACAACATGCATTATCAAAGTCTTGGAGAAATGCATTAGTTGGCTCAAGCCGAAAATGCATGTGGGTAAAAGACATAATCCAAGTAGTACTATGTGGTGCATTGAGGATGTTCTAGATGCACTTGGCACCCTATATGCATTTTGTAAATCCTAGATAAGGGTAAAAACAATGGTGTATCTTGCACAGCCATGAATTGGCTCAGGCTAAATATGCATTTCGTAAAAATTGACAAGTTTGGTTGTAGTAGTTAGTTCCTTGGGGTGCATCCAAGATTTCTCGTGGCCCCTCCATATATTTGAGATTTGTTGAGTGGTGTATGGTCATGGACGTATGCAAAGCAACGATAAGAGAGATACACAACATGCTATTTTCCCATAGCTATCCACCTCTCCATGCCAAACACAATTGAAAGCTGGAAAATTTTGGGCATTGTAAAAAAGTTTATAGTGACTTTTTTATTTATTTGCGTTCGAATCTTCTTTTTTGTCATTGGTAGTGAATTGTGTGTGTGTGTGTGTGTGAGAGAGAGAGAGAGAGAGAGAGAGAGAGAGAGAGAGAGAGAGAGAGAGAGAGAGAGAGAGAGAGAGAGAGAGAGAAAGAGAGATCCTCCCTCTCTCTTGGTATTGTGTACCAACAAGTATGTAGGTGCATATGTACACAAGTAGGTACGCAATCCAAAGAATTGGAAAAGTGGTGCTCCTTAACACCCCCCCCCCCTTCCCCCTCCTTGTTCCATCGCTTCGCAATTAGCAACGATAAAAGTTCTTTTTACTTTCTACATATCAATGTAAAAAGCATAAATGCATTTTATGACAACGAATGGTCTTCGCATAAAGATAGGACGACGATAGCCTAACATATCTAGTTACACATGGCATGAGAGCACAAGGACAACAACTTCCTATGTGCAAGCTACTCGGTAAAGGAGGATTGCTTTTTAGAGTTGCACTTCCAAAAGTGGGGGCCCATGTAGCATGCTGGGGATGTGTGAAGAACATGCATCTTTCCCCCCCCCCCCCCTTCCTTGTGGCAATGCTTTATGTCAACGTGAGGCAACAACTAACAACAACGACGACGACGACATCATCAAGACGATGGAAGGTGACTAGAATGTTATGTACAGAACAGCGCTGTTAGAGAAGAGATCGCTGGATAGGGCTGGAGTTCAAGCGCTCGATTCTTCGAACCCTTTTGGTTGATTGCAGAGCTTTGCAGTCGGTTTTCCTCGTAAAATTGTCACGCGTTAGTGATGTAATGTTGGAGTTGGCGATGGGATTTGGCTCTAGATTCGAGCTTCAATAGCAGCAGCGCTTTAACCCTAAATCTGAAGGAAAACTTCCCAGGTGTGGTCGTTGCTTTGTGAAGTCGGAGCATTAGATCAATTGCTGCGTTTCTTGTAAGATTCTGAAGCAAAACGGAAGAGATTTTAGAGCTCTTATGGCAGCAGATGCCACAGATTGTTGCATGTTTTTGAAGAAAAGGACTGAACCGATTCAGATTTTGCAGTGCTATTCTATAACCCTCGACAAGTGAAATACGTTTGATGTGATGTATCACTGAGGATACTTGCCCTACATGCTCGTTGAAAATCGATTCGGAATCTTTGTGGCGCTTTGTATACTCTCATTCTCAGAATGAAACCTATATCTTGGAAGGGTTTACTGCCTTAATCAGATGGCCGATTAAGAGTGGATGGGCAGTTTAGTCAGGAAACCTTTGCGATATTCCTATAAAGCTTGTTTCAGCAATTAAGCAGTTTGTCACAAGCAGTCAGTTCGACATCGGCTATGCTGCGACGATAGAACGTGCTAAAGGTAAGGTTTGCTGTGTTGATTCAAGCCAATTCAAAGCAGATCTAGAGAGCTCTTATTTTGCAATGGCATTCGATATCAGTATCTTCAACATGCACAATATTTACATTGTACATCCACTTATAATAGGCCAACCAAGATTGGAGCTAGGTATCCCTTTACCACAGGAGCCAGCATTCGAGCCTGCAACTTCTGGGGCAGAGCAAGCACTCTTATCCAACAACGGACTAGTGATCAATAGTTTCCAAAATCTGCGAGAAAGAAAGATTAGTCCGGTTCAGGGATTGTAGTAAGTCAGGTGGATGAGAGAGGCCAACTTTTTGACGGATCCACTGAGCATATTCATATCTGAAAGATTATCTGTGGAATGAGGAGCCGCGTGTCACAGGCAGGGACTCCCCGGATTAGTATGGCCACCTTGATCATGGTTATGATCTCCTTCTTGGCCTGCTTTTACGTTGCTGGCAGGTATGCTAGTTATATCGGGTTTTGCTACTTAGGATGTGTACCTCAAAGATTGCTCTGTCAAGTGAAAGTCAATTCATGTCAGATTGTGTAAGGCTAATCGTCTATGTCATTGGTGCAGATTATGGCAGGATGCGGAGATACGTTCTCTGCTTGTTGGTTCGATCGAGACTAACAATGGGCAGGTACTATTTCTCAGTAAAATGTTAGCTTGTAAGAGCTCTGCTCATTAGCAGCGATTCTACCAAAATATAATGTGCTGATTATTATATTCTATGCTATGGCCATTGCTATGCATAGCTTTTACATTTGATTACAGGCGCTTCTACGTAAAGATAATGTGCTGGTTATTTTTGTCATTCTATTTTGTGGCCATTGCTATGTGTAGCTTTTACATTCACCGGATTCTGACTTGTAAGGTGCAATAAGTGCATAATTGTTGTATGTTTCGAGGTTGCTTTTGTGCTGGCAAATCTGTGGCTACACAGTCCATTGACTAGTACTGTAGTGTGTTCAGGATCCATTAAGTTTTGAAACCAAGTTGCAAATGTCTCTTTGTCCATGTTTCAACAGATAAGACAATAGCACTAGGTCCTGTTTCGTTTCTTTTTTAATCAAACTGTTCATTGCTCTCTGACATTCTTTGTCTTGTGTTGAGAACTTTAGCAGGGGCCAGGGGCTTTGTCAATAGATGACACACTGAAAATGTTTGATTGCAAGTATGTAATTTACAACAGTACTCGTGATGGTTAAAAGTTCAGACTGTTTCACATCCTGCTGCTGAAGCCATTCAATTTTATTCTTTCAATTAGAGGAGATAGAATGCAGCTGGAAGAGTCATTGCATGGTGAGGATTGACATCTTCCTGTATTCCTTCCCCAGGGGCCAACAGAAGAGGTTGGCAGAATTGGAGATGGAGCTAGCAGCTGCCAGGACTCAAGGTTATGTCTCAAAACTAAAACATCCAACTACTGACAACACAACCACCACTGTCCGGCTGCATGCAGTGATCGGCATAAACACTGGCTTCGGTCAACGTTCTAGAAGAGACTCCATTCGTAGTACGTGGATGTATACTGGTAAGTGCCTTTGTTCTCAAGTGGTTGAGCTCCATTGGGTTTTTCAAATATTCTCTTTGCTGAGAAGTAAGATTGAAGATCTGCCTTGAACCTTTGGGCTTCTTAGGAAATTGCAATTTATTGTTGACTCGGTATTTTTAACTGAACTGTTATTGAACAATATCTTATATATGTATTCTTGGGAACCATACGGTTGCAGGTGCAGCACTGAAGAAACTTGAAGTGGATAAAGGAATGGTCATTCGCTTTGTTGTTGGTCGAAGGTAAGATGCTAATGATGTAACATACAATGTTGTCACCTTTATTTGTTATTGTAGGTGCCACCTTTTCAAACTAAGAGGAATAGTTTCTAGCCTGGAACCATTTTTTCTGTTTGATGGTTAGTCTACCTTACTATTGGACTGAATCAAAATGTTCTGGCCGTAAACAGCCCCAACAAAGGTGACAGCTTGGATCGCTTGATTGATGCCGAAAACAGTGAAACTAAGGACTTTCTCATATTGGTGAGTGCGATTTGTGAAACTCCATGCTATCTAAACAATATATTTTTTTCAGTTTTGACATGAGTCGCGTATTCGTCATTGAATCTTGATCAAAGTATGCACTACCTTCATATATTAATGATATGTTTGTAGTTAATGAGGATCTTGTAAAGGTGGTGGTGAGGAGAGGGCTACCACTGCCACTGGACCCTAAAAGGTTCATGGAATTATCATTACCTCCTCTAATGAGGTTCTTGGGTGAAAGCTTAAATACCACCCCATCACAAGTAAGCAATAGCTTGTGTGAGTAGCAAGTGGAGCACCTATGGTGTGTCCAACTTTTGAAAGTCCAAACAAGATAAGATAAGGAGCTTAACAAGGCATCATATTCTTTTTAATTTCATGTTACTTTGAGACCTTTGTACGCTGGCCTATAATGAGACCTATGTGCTTAGTAGTATCACTAGAGCTAGTGAGTCTCCCATTTATGATATGGTACAAGCTTATTGTTTGACCATAGGCATGAGTGGTCTAGAAGCTTTTGCAAGTATTCTTGTGGACGACGATCAATACGAAATATTCACTGGGGAAGAAGAAGCTAGGTCCTGTTAGAAAAATATATATTTAAGAAATATTCACTGGGGAAGAAGAAGCTAGGTCCTACACAGAAAAAGAAGCCAAGAGATTTCATTAAAGTTGTAAAATGTCCACCATATTATCAATCTATGGATGAAATCCGGCACATAAGGGATGCCAAGTGGCCCAAGGACGCATGGGACAATCTCAAGTCATGCTTGAAACTCTTGATGCCTGAAGGTTTATGTAGCTAAAAAATTAGATTGCATAGTTTAAGAACATATGCAAGAGATACAATGACATAGCGTGTTGCGAGGGTGAAAGATATCAAGGATTAGCTTGGAGCAATTGGAGACAAAGTACTTGATTCACCTTTGGTTTCAATAGTCCTTAATAGCCTATCGTATGCTCATTGGAATCATGGCACGTGCTCGTGGTTAGAGAAAGGCCATCTACCTTGCTACCTTTGAGCAACTCGATGGCTTGTTATTAGAGGAGATGAAGAGGCAAAATCTTGGAGAATGAGAAGACTACATGGACCATACCTCACCTCATGCCTTTGTTGAGTGGAAATCACTAAGTTGTATATTGGAGAAGGGTACCAACTTGTCAAGTCCTAGATGAAAAGGGAGTGCTACTATTGTAGTATGTTTGACAATTTTACATCTAATTGTAGAAAAAAGCAATTTGATCATATTACAAGACATTATGTTATGAAAATTACAAAAGATCATAAAGGAGAATAGTGTGATTCATTTACTACATAAATTAGAAACTCGGTAGAACTATCAATTAGGGCAAGATTGGGCATAAATAGCAAAGGAACCTACTCATGGGTGTGGCCTTTATGGCCAAATCAAATGAAGTGTTCGAGGTTAACATAGAGCAATTTAACATGTCCATAACTTTTTTCCACTAAGAAATTATAACCCTCATTGTGGGCATATAACAATAAGCATTTACAACAAAAAAACTAATCTAATGATTTTGAAGCAAGTAGCCCTTGGGTTATTGATCCTAGGATACCGATATGTAAATAGTAGTGCAAGTGCTTTAGCCTAGTCTCGTAGAATTGTTTTGTGAGCAAACTAGTCATATGGTCCCATGTAGCATTGTTAATAGGATGTCTATCTTACTGAACATAAAGCTATACTGACATCTAAAAAAACTTGAACATGAAAGGAAGGTATTTCTGCCACGCCCACCTACATATTTGGGCGAGGTGGAGGAGAGATGGACTAGGAGTGATATTATGGGATAGAACGCACTAGAAGTATTGTGCCCTAGTCTTCTGGTCACTTGTGTGTGGTTGTTTTTAGCAAATGTGCCTAAAGTTGCAAAACAACATGCACGAAGTTGTTTGATTCGTACTCTGCCTAAATTAGCACTTTGGGCCGTATCTTCTTCTTTAGTCACTTCTTTTGACATATGAAGACATTAGTATGAATTCTTGAGCTCCCTTATCCAAGAAGCTATAGTCTACTTTGATTTGATAAGCATTATGGCTCCGAGCAATGTTTCACTTCACATTTCATGGCACACCCGAGCAACATGATTGCCAACTGTGGTCCCTTGTCCCAAATCCTAATTACATGTAATCATTAGTACCTTTGATGATATAGTGTTGAGAAATCAAAAAAAGTACACTCGTCTATTCAACTCATATATGTACATTTAACTATTGACTATATATGTAATTCATTGTTTAGCTATTTGATTGTTCTTTTCCATGTTTCAAATTCTGGTTTGAATGTTTATCCAGTTTACTTAATACTTACTAGTGTGTGATGGATTTTTGATGATGGATTATGGATAAACCATAAATTATAATGCTGAGTGGAAGTTGGAACATAGAATCTAGATTCTGGATAATGGAACATTGTAGAGCCTAGAGTCTAATAGTGTTGATTATTGTTGGTTGTGAAGTTTGAATTGTGTCCATTGTCATGTGCACTTGTGACTTTGTGTACTCTATTTGGTTCAGACTTTCAACAAGGAACAATGAGCTTTCACTAAAAAAAATCTGCAAATTTTTTCTGTTCACCCAATTTTTTCAAGATGGACCTAGGTTGAAACCTCGATCCATGCTGATTCGTGCGTGCCAGTCTTGGCTGATTTCTGAAAGTTGAAAATGTTACGACTATGTACGCAGCAGCACTAGGATCTCGACATCAGGTTGGGCTAGATCCACTTCTCCAAATCTTTAGGCACCTTTACATTGGCATACTTGTAGAGGGTTCTGTCACTTGTAGACACAGACACTTGGATATGTTAGAATCGAAGAGATATCGGAGTAGACTAATCAAAACATCAACCACAAGCTGAAGAAGCAGAGAGATTGCAAGAAGCTATGCTTCATAAGCTGGAACTGAGATAACAATGGAGGTGGGCGGCCAACTAATCTTATAGAGGCTGTCCACAATGAAAAGCAAAAGCCATCCTTCTACAATAGCAATTGAAATGGTAATTGTGAAGTCTTAACAATAGAAATCTATGCTAACTTGGTTAAAATAGATTTCTATACTATTCTAGCAAAATTGGTACTAACTTAGGTACCTATACTTAAAATAGATAGCTCCTATACTAAAAATAGAAATAGGCCTTCTAGCACGCAGGCTGGCCTCTACAATGAATTAATTAATCCATTAATTCCTAACACTCCCCCTTAATGGATAATTAATAATCAATCACAACGAAGTCCTTTGGTTACTAATCTGGCTCAATATAACCATTAAGCTTAAACTTGGTAATACCATCTTGGTAACTTCTTTGTAGGTGACGTAGAAGGAGAATATGTATCAAATACTCTTGACCTTTCCTTCCGTTTACCAAGATCCACCTGTGTCACACCCTTGGTATAACTTGTGTAGAAGCTGTATCACATGGACCTGTATCTTCCTGAACATCATCTATAATAGGAGTTTTTGTTGTAAGAGAAAATACATCCTCCTCATGATCTTCTAGGTTAGAAGACTCACTTTCCTCAAACACAACATCCCTGCTCATAATCACCTTCTTACTGGTAAGATTACAAAGGCGATATGCCTTCTCTTCCTCATCATAACCCAAGAATAAACACTTGATTGCCTTTGAATCAAGTTTTTGACGATTATCTTTAGGAATATGAGCATATGCTATGCAACCAAAAACTCGTAGATGATCCACTTTAGGTTTTATACCTGTGAAAGCTTCTTCTGGAGTTTGATTAAGAACAACTTTTGTAGGACTTCTGTTAAGCAAGTAAACTGCTGTACTAACTCCTTCGCCCCACAAATGATTCTTGAGGTTCTTACCTCGTAGCATGCTTCGAGCACTCTCCACAATAGACATGTTCTTTCTCTCGGCTACTCCATTATCTTGTGGTGTATCAGTCGAAGCAAATTGTCTCTTGATTCCATGTTCTTTGCAGAATTCCTGGAACTTTGTAGATATGAATTCACCTCCCTTATCTGAACGTAGAATCTTGATTTGCTTTCCTGTCTGCTTCTCAACAAGTGATTTGAACTGAGTAAAGAACTTAAAAGCTTGACTCTTATACTTAAGCAAGTATATCCATACCTTCCTGGAAAAATCATCCACAAATATCATGAAGTAGGATGCTCCCCCTATAGACTCAGTCTGCATGGGACCGTAGAAGTCTGTATGAACAAGCTCCAAGATCTCCTTGGCTCTATATGCTCCATCCTTGGGAAACTGCATACGATGATGCTTGCCCATAACACATCCTTCACAAATTTTTCCTGAAGATACAATATTAGGTATTCCTATTACCATATTATTGTCTTTTAGAACTTGTAAGCTTTTATAGTTCAGATGTCCAAACCTTTCATGCCATATCCTGCTCTCCATACTATCAGAAGTTGCACAAACCTGATGATCCAATGTAGTTGCATCAAGTTTGTAAAGTCGACCTTCCAACAATCCTTTGACCACAACTTTGTAACCTTTGTTTTTGTCTTTGATGAGACACTTCTAATTGTCAAACTCAACTTTCATATTCTGTTTAGCTATAGCAGAAACTGAAAGTAAACTCTTCTTTAAGCCTGGAACATAGAGAACATTCTTAATTTCTCCTATATTCCCTGAAGGTAAATGTACTCGCACTGTACCTCTACCTTTGATATCGTAAGAAGAATTGTCTCAAAGTTTGACATGTGAATTTACACTAGTGTCATAAAACTGTGTGAACCACTCACGATGTGGTGTCATATGTTGCGTTGCTCCAGAATCAATATACCAACAGTCTTCAGAGATCTCTGATGTTGAAGGTGAGAATAACTCGTAGCATCCCACAGCTTCACTTTTGTCCTCGTCTTCAATGAAGTTGCCTGACTGCTTCTTCTTGTCTTGGATTGCCTTCTTTTTCCTGCACTCAAACGCAAAATGACCATATTTACCACAAAAGTTACAATTACCATTTCTCTTTGGATTGGATTTGGAACTGTCTCCTTTTTCCGTATTGTCCTCGCCTTCCTGCTTATGATCCTATTTGCCTCCTTTTTTCTTGCCCTTCTTACCTTGATTCTTGGAAAAGAATCCCAGTTCCTTGAAGTCTTCCCTAGACATCAGGTTTTGTCTTCGTAATTCCTTTTGAAGTAGCAAACCATTGAGCTCATCAAATGTCGGCGATCTTTCCCTCAAACTTAGTGTCATAACAAAGTGTTGATATTGTAATGGTAAGCTATTCAAAACAATTTGTACTAGAGTATTATCAAGTGCAATTTCCCCTATAGAAGACAACTGATCTCTTAGATCCTTCACTCTGGTAATAAATACTGTAATGGATTCTTCTGATTCCATTTTCAAGGTATGAAGCTTATTGTTCAAGAACAACGCTCGAGACTTACTTACCGTTTCATATGTGTTCTTAAGGATATCCCATGCATCCTTAAGCCCAACTGTATTCCTGATCAGAGGAATAACCTTATCCTTCACAAGTAAGTTGATGATATGATGCGCACGTTGCACCCGTTTCTCAAATGCCCTTCTATCTTGATCATTGAGACCGTGAGCCATCACCTCTTGTCCCATGACAATTTCCCAATAATCTTTGCCCTGAAGGATATTCTGAAGTTTGAACTTCCACAAGCTGTGGTTAGATCCATCTAACTTGCTTGATTCTGGAAGAACGGATTCATTCAGACTCGCCATCTTTGTACAAAAATGACAGGCTTTTTTTTTTTTTACTAAGAATATACTTGCATGCAACAATCTATTAATTGTCGCCTTCCCTGGATAGCACCTGTCCAGATACTACCTGCCTTAGAAATACCTGTCTGCTGTCCTAGATGGAGCTTGGCTTGTTTTGACCTGAATCTGATTTGGACTCCCTCAGATATCACCTATCGGATTGCTGCCTGTCCCAGATAAACCCTGTCTGGTTCTTACCTGACCTGTCCAGGTTCTGCCTCACTCAGATAACACCTATCTGGTTGTTATTTGTTCCAAATCTGATCTGATTTTTCAGATGTTGTTGTCCCCATATATGCCTGAACCAGATGTTGCCTCCACCAGAAACTGCCGCCCTCAGATATGCCTCTGTTTTGAAAAACTGCCTCAGATAAAGCCTGTCTTGGTCAGAGGTTGCTTCCACCAAAAACTGCCGCCCTCAGATACGCCTCTGTTATGGTCAAATGTTGCTCAGGTACTGCCTGCCACCGACAGATGAACCTGCACCACATACAACCTGCACAAGAAAAGACCTGTTTTGCTGTCCTGCATGTTGCCTTCCTCAGATCTGCCTGTCTGAAACTGCTACTTGTCCAGAAGATACCTACGCCAGATGTAACCTCCACCAGAAAACCTGCACAGGATGGCGCCTCCACCAGATGCAACCTTCACCAAATAGCACCTCCACTAGATGCGACCTCCACCAGTAAACTTGCAGCGCTGATCTTCTCCTTCCTTCCGTAGATCCCGATCTTAACGAGATGGCTCTGATACCGTGTTAGAATCGAAGAGATTCTCTAATTAGTACTCACACAAAACATCAACCACAAGCTGAAGAAGAAGAGAGACTGCAAGAAGCTATGCTTCATAAGCTGGAAACTGAGATAACAATGAAGGTGGGCGCCCATCTACTCTTATAGAGGCTGTCCACAATGAAAAGCAAAAGCTATCCTTCTACAATAGCAATTGAAATGCTAATTATGAAGTCTTTAACAATAGAAATCTATGCTAACTTGGTTAGATAGCTCCTATACTAAAAATAGAAATAGGCCTTCTAGCACGCAGGCTGGCCTCTACAATGAATTAATTAATCCGTTAATTCCTAACAGCATACTCATGTCCACACTCACATCTTCCAGAGAGCTCTACGAGAAAGGATACCACCTCTCTTGGCATTATCAAGTGGTATCTCCATATAACATCTTCTTGAGGGATCTTGTTCTTATATTTGACAATCCATCTATAGATCATATTTTCGAAGTTTCTAGTCATGCATAATGGGAGTCAAGTTAGACTTCTACATCATACAGTTTTTTGAGTTGGATGCCACTAGGATTGTGACCCTATCTCGATACTTGGGATCAGGCTCGCCACATAGCCTACATATTGCCTTGGAACATCTCTATGTTTTCCTGGCACTAGCTGTACATGTAGAAATAGTAGTCATTTCCAGGAGACTCCTTTAGATGCCAGTTATGTACCGTGGGAGAGGTTGAAACAGAGAATCACTTTATCTGCTATTGTCCACTACACTATGAGATTAGGGGGAGATAGTATTGCCTCTTTGATGATGAGCCATTCACACTACATTGCATGGTATCATTTGACAACAGATGTGTTAACTCTATGGTTAGAGAAATGCCTCACTTGAGGAGTGAGGTATGTAGTACCATCGTTGCAAGTATTAGTGACCATTTGCAACCTTACATCGCATCCTATGTCTTGAGATGTCACCCACTGATAAATGCTAATGTAGAGCTTGAGGATGAGGTCGAACGCGCGACACAAAATATAGCACCACCGTCAACCGCTTCAGCTACCATGATAACCTTCTTCAGTCCTCTATCCCAAGACACACCGGGATGACTACTATTCTATTTACTTAGGGATGTTGTTGATGGCCGAATACTTTTTGGCTTCATCATCAGCTTCTAAGTATTGCTACAATTCTTTAGTCGTAGCTTAATTTCACTTTGAAAGATGTTTTTTGTGCTTTCACTGTATGAATCACACTTGAAAGGTACCTTTTAGCCTTATAAACTTTTGGGTACCTAAAATGACCTTATTATTTCCTTCTTCCTTTTCCCCCTACGTTGTAATCTATGCTTTAAGAGTCTCTCTTTCTAGAGATGTTATTATACTATAATCTATATAGACGTACAAAATAGATAGATCGATTAATGCATGGTTGGGTACATACATAGGACATCCCGCTCACATGTTGGTGATGTTTTATCATGAGTACAGATTTATAATTGAAGCTCTATGTTGATACTTTTTATGGGACGGTCAACTGAAAATAGTGTCCTTATTTCAATAGTTTTAGGGTTGAGGGTTTTCTTGGCAGGGAAGACGAGATTGGTTTGTGGTGAGGTGAATTAGAGCAAAGTTGGGTTTGGAGTGAGTTATTCTTGTCTTATTCATGCTAGAGTTGATGAAATGGGCAAGTGCAGTGCCAAAATTCAGGTACCAATGTTGTCAAGCAATTTTTGATTCTCCTGAGAAACTTGTTTTGCAGAATAATCATGTGGAGGAACCTGAGGAATTCCCCAGAAAAGCAAAATTTTTTTTCAGTGTTGCGGTGGAAACCTGGGATGCTGACTTCTACATGAAAGTTGATGATGATGTCTTTGTGAAAATTGGTAATATTTCTCATCTAAAAGAGTTTAAAAAAGAAAACGTTTGAATGTTTTGGAAATTATTGTTTATAAAGGTTTTCAAATATATGACAACTATTTATACGTTTTGCTGCATGACCATAGTATTAGAGCATCAAAGTTATTCATCTAATTCATTGATTGCTGAGCTGTTATTAAGTTCTTAGGTCTTGTGTTGTTTAAACTCGGTGCAGATAAATTGGGAGAAATGCTTGCCACTCATTGGGACAAACCACGGGTTTATGTGGGGTGTATGAAATCAGGGGAGGTGGTCACTGATTCGTAAGTTGTGTCCTTTTACGTTTTTGTGGTCAGCATTAAGGGTATTATTGAGGGAACATTCAACTAGCAAAGACAGAATAAAGAGATGTTGATGTGCTCCTAAGCTCATACTTTACTCTTGTTTCAATAGTGATTAGGGATATACAAAGTAGAATGTGAAGATGTTTCTCCTTCACTTTGCCGGATTTATCATGCATGATGTATGCAATTTTCTTTCTTTGTCACATCTATTTGGTATGCCAGATTTCTGAAATGCCATTTCAAACATATATTTGGAGTGCCAAGATAAACCATGTAGCCTTGGTTACATTTTTGTCTGAAGTCATACTAGTCCAAGACATACTTCACACCTCTTCCAACGACAAAAGCAGATATGGTGAGGGCTTTACACTTTTAAGGGCCATTGCCCAAGGGCGGGGGTCCCCCGACAATAGTATGAAGCTATAGACTCACGCTTTTACTAGGCATACAAATCAGATGTAAATGTTTTTGTTGACGCGCTTTAGGAATCGTGTCATCTATGGGTAAGTTTGTTGAGAGCCATTGGGCTTGATGGACATAATGCCCTGTAATGTTTTGGGCATAATTTACTGTATACTTCATGTCAGAAACATGGAGCTCAGTTTTAACAAGCATAGGTGCCTGAAATCAGCATAAATAGGTAACATCAAGCAGAGGTTGGTGCTGATCACGTGAAGATTGAGTGACTTTCCAGGGGATTGCTGGAGTGCCTTGGCACCCCAATAAACAAGAAAAGGAGTGACTCAGGAGTGATATTTCATACCCTTCTATAGGAGTGATGCTTGATCTACTTCCCTGTTCACTCCTTAACTCCTTTAAAATGTATGCTAGTCACAAAGTTGTGTTGGTTTTTCAGACTTTCAAGTGTGAAGGTTCTTTGTATAAATTCTTCAGAAATGATGTGAATTCGTTCTTAAGTGGTGCTCTGTTCCAAATATTTGAAACCCATGCGAGCTTGAAGTCATGTTAGCTTTCTCTGTCCACATGTTAATAGTTATGAGGGCTTCCTGAGGAACTGCATCAGATGAAGAGCTTGCTTTTTTGCTAGGTTCAGGTCTCAGGTCTGCTGGAGTGATTGTTTTCCTTCTCCTATAGGAGAGAACGGTTTCTAATTTTGTCCTTTCTTTTCGTAAACTTAATAATGGAGTTTGCAAAAAGTTTCTTTCATTCCTTTTCAACATTGTCCCTCCTTTCTCATGAATCACACTTCTACACCCATGTAAGCTTGAAATCATGTTAAAATAGCTTCTCCTTTGAGTTCCAGCGATCTGCTGTTGCTTCAGTATTTGAGCAATACTTTTAAAAATCACCTCCTTGGATTTAGCATATTTTACCTGGAATCAGTGCTGTATTGCCTGAGAATGCACACCCAAATCATGCACAATTGTGGCTAGAAAATAAAGGACATATGTTTCAAATGTTAATGTGAGAGGATGCTAACTATTGCTATTATGCATGGATCTACAGTAAACAAAGGTGGTATGAGCCGGAATACTGGAAGTTTGGGGATGAGAAGTCGTAAGTTTCTAACCATTCTCGTTTTGCTAGTGAGAATACGATTTTCTTCAAAAAGCTGAGATGAATGGAGTTGGCAGCAGTATGCATGTTATTAGAACCTTGAATTGTCATGTCAATCATTCGCAAAGTACTTATTGCTTATCCAGAAAGCTTTCCAACTTTGTTAAGGATTTATGTGACTCTTTAGAACCTATTTTTAAGACTGAATCCTATTTAGAGACAATCTAGTAAGCACATGCTTATTGTTTTGTCTTAGTTCGTGATTCTAAACTTGTGTTGACAAAAAGGTTAATTTTGCATGCCGTTTGACACAAATTCTATAGCATTTAGAGTTGGGCCAAAGCATGTTGTATTTTGAGAATCTTAATTAGAGCAAACTCCATTACCATGGTTGAAACACCATGAGGATCATTCCTATAATCTGACTAAGTCAGGAATGGTGTTTAAGATTCTCATTGTAGAGGAAGCTTTATATTTCTAAAATTGTCATTTCTAGAAGATTGGCTGCTATGAGTGTCAGACTTGCCATAGGCTAAAGATTCTGATTGCAAAAAAGATCATACCATAGGGTTTGTTGCAAGGATTTAGAGTGCAGATCTGACCTCCTAAATTTTAGATCAGTCATTTTATACATGTTGAGGATCTCAGAACCTATGTGGCTTATTCTTCCATACTGAAAGTTGTCCAATGTATCATGCCCAATTCAAAAGTTTGTGATTTGTGGTTCAAATGCTGTTGTTTCTTCAAGTTGGTCTTACTGGAAACTTGAAAAGCATGTAACAGAATTGTATCTTGCATCTCTCAGATATTTTCGCCATGCAGGAGGCCAAATGTATGGCATCTCAAAAGCTTTAGCTCAATATATTTCAATCAATAGGTGATTTCTTTTTCAAGATATTTTTGAAACTTTCACATATAATTTTATTGAAACTAGAGTGCAGATTGCTTAAAGTTCATGCTAGTGAAGTTACATATGTTGAATGATTAAACTCGTCTGCAAAGTTAATGTGCCAGGCATAAGAGGGTTGAAAATCATTTATGCAATATTACCTTCTTGCATCTTGGTAGTTTGGGCAAGATTTTGTTATGCAACTGGACAATGTGAAGATTGGGGTGATGGGTCTCCTTTTCTGTTGATTTTAGAGAGGCATCTATGCAGAAGATAAGGAATGAGGTGCATCAGCTAGTTGTGATAATTATTAAGGTAGCAAGCAAGACTGTTTTTTGATTTATTATTCAGTTGTGACTTTTATTTTATGTAGTGCATATCTACATGTGTACCAACATGAAGATGTGTCAGTGGGGTCTTGGATGATCGGACTTGACGTGGAACATGTGGATGAAAGGCGGCTTTGTTGTGCAAGTCCTAGTAATGGTATGCCTAACCACTATTATGTGTATTCCTATTGTTGGGTTATCCACAATCTTGATGTCTTATAATATCTAAAATTCATCAAGTCTTTAGAGAAATGGGTGTTTTTCTTGCTTTTACTTCCTAATGTAGAATCTTTATAATAAGTAATAGTTTAGAGTCGGAGTCAGACATGAGGGTCCGGGGCGGACGCGGCCTTTTGGCGTCTGTGTCCGGCGCCCGGACCCGGACGCGTCCGACCCCCGGACACGGGGTCGGATGCGTCCACTTTTTTTTTATTTTTGTTTTTTTGGACGCTGGACGCGTCCAGCGTACGGACGCGGACACGTCCGGGACCCAGACGCATATTTTTTTTTCTGAGAGAGAGAGAGAGAGAGAGAGAGAGAGAGAGAGAGAGAGAGAGAGAGAGAGAGAGAGAGAGAGAGAGAGAGAGAGGCTATTGGGTTTAGGGAGGGAGAGAGAGGGGGAGAGAGAGATAGAGAGAGTTCGAGAGAGAGAGATATGGTTAGGGTTTAGGGTATAGGGAGGGAGGGACACAGAGAGAGAGAGAGAGAGAGAGAGAGAGAGAGAGAGAGAGAGAGAGAGAGAGAGAGAGAGAGAGAGAGAATTAGAGTAATTATTATTAACGTCTTTTGGTACCCAAAGGTACAGAAGACAAAAGAAAGTACAAAAAGTGAGGAGCATTGTCCGCATACGGACTTATTTACTAGTAAAAGAAAAGAACTAGCGTATCTATCTCTCTATCTCTAAGAAGAAGCATCAAAGCTTGACCTCCAGCTTGTGAGGGTACAAAGCAAGAGCTTGACCACCTGCTCTGCGGAGGAGACTAGCTATGAGCAAGCTGGAAATAGTGAGTGATAGTAGTAGTGGAGCGTGCTGTAGATTGGCCATATATGCAAAATGTACATCTCCATCTTCATGATGATCCTCTTGTCGATCCTGACCTTCATGTTGCTTTTCAAGTCTAGCCGATCTCCTAGTCCCATGTGTACTAGACTCTCCCCTCCCTGTTCCATAATGACACTATCGTTGATAGTTTCATAGTACCATCTAGGCAATCTTCTAGCTTCTGATGTAGGATGCTTCCTGCCTGGTGAAGTAGGAGGTGAATAAGTATCCCATATACTTGATCCCTCCTTCCTCTTTCCTTTCTCAACCAAGGTCACTCTAGGTACTTGGATTGGCGTAGGCGATACATGTGTCGATTCAGGCTCCTGTAATAACTCGTCACACAATATAGGGATTCCTCCATCTTGATTCCAATCATAAGGTATCTTTGTATCTTTATGAGTTGCCTCCTCATCAAAGATTACATCCCTACTTATGATGACTTTCTTACCCTCCAAGTCATACAACTTGTATCCCTTCTCTTGACTATCATATCCAAGGAATAAACACTTGGTCGCCTTAGAATCCAATTTGCTCCTGGAATCCTTAGGTATGTGAGCATAAGCAATACTACCAAACACTCTCAAATGATTTATATCTGGTTTCCGACCCGTGTAAGCTTCCTCTGGAGTCCGATTCCTTACAACCTTTGTAGGACCTCGATTCAAAAGATAAACCGCCATCTTAACTGCTTCACCCCAAAACATATCTGGAAGATTTTTACTCTTGAGCATACTCCTCGTAGTTTCTTCTATAGATCAGTTCTTTCTTTCCGCAACTCCATTTTGTTGAGGCGTGTCCATGTTTGCACATTGTCTCTTTATACCATGATCCTTGCAAAACACCTAAAATTCCGTAGAAATATACTCTCCCCCTTTGTCCAAGCGGAGTATCTTGATTTGTCTATCTGTTTCTTTCTCCGCCTGTGTCTTAAACCAATCCATGTCTTCCTAGAATAGTCATCGACAAACACCATGAAGTAACTTGCTCCCCCATAAGACTGAGTTCTCATAGGACCACACAAATCTGTATGAACAAGATCTAGAACATTTTTCACCCTGAATGTACTAGACGAAAATTTCTTCATATGATGATTGCCTAAGACATAGCCTTCACAAAACCTTGTTATCATAAACAACTTGAGATAAACCTGTAACCATGTTGTATTTTCTCAAAACTTGTAGCTTTTGTAATTCAGATGTCCAAACCTTTCGTGTCATAACTTACTCACTGATCCAATATCTGCAATACTTGCATGATGATCCACCACCTGAGCCTAAAGTTTGTACAACCGCCCTGCAAGTATGCCCTCAGCTACTACTTCATGATCTTTCTTCTTGATGAGACACTGCTCTTCATCAAACTACACCACCATGTGTTGCTTTGCAATAGCTGATATTGAGAGTAAGTTTTTCTTAATTCCTGGTACATAAAGCACGTCCTTTATGTCACCAATCTTCCCTGAAGGTAGTTGAACTTGTACTTTTCCAATTCCTTTTATATCATATGTATAGTTGTCTCCCAACTTCCCATTTGATCCATTATCTAATTTTTGAAAATTAGATAGCCACTCCTGCCTAGGTGTCATATGCTTTGAAGCTCCTGAATCAATAAACCAATAGTCTTCTTCCTTCAAGAAGCAACCACCAGAAGATGTTGCTGCCGAAAACAACTCATAGTCTCCAAAGCACTCAATTTTGCATTAGATGTTTCTTCTTCTTCAACAAAATTTTCATCCTGCTTTTTCTTGAACTTGTTGTGCCAGCAGTCCTTTGCATAATGCAGTTTCCCTTTTGAAACACTTTCTTTTCATCTTGTGATCGATTTGACTGATTCTCCTCCGTATCTTGCTTCTTTTTCTTCTTCTTCTTCCCTTTGCCACCCTTCTTGGAACTTTGCTCTTGCTTCTTTGCCAAGAATGCCTGTTCCTATTAACTATATTTTGTCGTCGCATTTCTTCTTGTAGTGAGATGGCATTCAGCTCATCGAAAGAAGGCCTCGTCTCTCTTAACGATAGGATCATTGCAAGGTTCTAATAAGCCAAAGGTATACTATTAAGTACAATGGATACTAAGACTGAATCTTGAACACTTTCTCGAACCGCAATAGCTTGTCCTCTCAGATCTTTCACCCGAGTAAAGTAGTCCGTTACTAATTCACCTGTACCCATTTTCAATGTGTGTAGTGTAGTTCGTGACTGATTTACCGTCTCATACAAGTTCTTCAGTATATCCCAAGCCTCCTGGGTCCAGCAACATCTCTAATATGAGGTATGATCATATCTCTAACTGACAAGTTAATGATATGATGAACTTTTCTTCTACATCTCTGCTGATACTCTCACAACTCTTTGTTAGTATTAGAAGGTACCTCGACACCCGTGACAATTTCCCAATATTCTTGATCCTGGAGAATATTTTGCATCTTGAACTTCCATATACTATAGTTCGTTCCGTCTAGCTTGCTAGACTCCGGCAACACAGCGTCGTTCAATCCTGCCATTATACTTATCTTTATAGTCTGATTTTTCAGCAATCAGTATCTCTTCAGCCAATGAACAGTTCTACAATTCCAGTGAACTGTTTCAGGTCAGCAAACAATTTCAGGTCTTTCAACTCAGCAATTAGGTCAACAGCCAGCAAACAGATCAGCGATCTGATTCCAAGCAATAGCGTTCTGACTGTAAACAGCCAGCAAACTTTTTCCGCGATGTGACTTCTGTCCAGCAAACTGATTTCTGTCCAGCGAACTGATTTAGATCTGATTTCTGATCTACACCGCCTACTGCAATCTGTAACAGTAGTGCGCCAAATCTGTCCTGTAAACTGCGATCAGGTCTGTCTTACACATGCTATTTGCGACCTTCAATCAGCAACAAGCTAATCTGTAAACAGCGATCAGGTCTGATCCTATAAACAGCGAACAAGTTCCCACAGATTCAGACAGTGAATAATTGATTCCAGCTCAGCGTTCAATATGCAGCCAACGATCCAACTGCAGCTGCAGCCAGCAATCCACTCCTTCAATAATCTTCTTCTTGCAATCCTGCAAAAGCAAACTCTCTCTCTCTCTCTCTCTCTCTCAAATTCTTGGATCTTAACAGCTCCACGGTCACAAAGCCTGCTCTGATACCATGTCAGAATTTGTCATAAAATTCTAGATGGAGTTACTAGTCCTACTAGCACTCACACAAACCAAGCATAGAGATTAAAGAGAATTCAGATTGTAGGAGAATTGAGCAAAGCTCATAAAACACTGGAATGAATTGTGGTGAGGCACCAGCCTACATATATAGTTCCACTAATCTATGTGAAAAGCTAAAAGCCTAAAGCAAATAGCAAAAGAACAAAAGCTAATTGCTAAAATTACTACCTATATTGGGTAAAGACCCAAGGTGAATTTCTAAGTAGTAAAACAGATCCTAATCTAGGAGTAGTGCTCCCACCTACATGCATAAGCAATAAAAACGAATTTACTATAAATAGTAATGGCCCCTTACTACTTTTCATGGATCTCTTTATGAGCTCTGCCGGATCAAAATATAGTTTGATAGAAGTGGCATAAAGTCCGATGGATTTTGGAAATTTCATGATAGTTGGTGCCAATTTACAAGATGCTCATACATGCTCCAAATTGAGAGGAAAGGTAATTTTTATGTTATATTCACGATACGTTACTTTGTAGAAACTATCCTAGTATTTTATAGATAATATACATAGGATTCAGAGGTATCTACAACATACTTTGGATGGAAACTTCAGCTGATATTTACGTATAGACGCTAATACTTCCTGAGGGAATTGTAGTGTGGCTAGTCCTTTAGATGTGAATAATAGATTTCTACATGAACAGATTCACTTTCTTTTGAGGATGATTAGTCCGAGTTGAGGACATCCTATTCAGTATTCTTGTGAAGCTATGAAGCTACCGTATAAGGGATTATTATGATCGATGAGTCATAATCGCTCTAAGTACTTGAGATATAGAAGAAGATATTTGGAAGAAGAGAATAAGGTATCTGGAAGAGAACGATTCTTGGAAGAGCTTTGAGACCTAAAAGTGGCATTTTTGAGGACATAAATACGAACGGGGAAGTTTGTAATGTTCTTAATTAGCTCAAGTCTAAGTGAACTGGTGATTGTTGTACCATTGATCTTATCCTTCATTAGCCCTGACAAGTTTCTCTGGTGTTTCATGATCGAACTAGGTGCAATATGTGCGACACCAAATTCAAGTACGTGATTCATCTCTATTACAAGGGTTCTTGCAGATTGTCCATTAGATCTAGCGAGTTGTAGAGTAACAACTTGCTGCCATGACACAAATGTTCAAAACAATCCATTCTCATGAATTTTGTCACATTTGTAAGTATTTTATTAATTGTCATGCAGGAAGATGAAACTAAAGTGTTGTAAAAGCTTCAAAGTGGAATTCTTTGATGGAAGACTTCTACATTTGTGCATATTGTTATGCCTTTCTATCACAGTGACTGCTGTAATGAGCGTGATGTGGAATCAAGAGTGAGTTATCGAGTTGGGGTCTTCAGTTCAGCAAAGATCATGTCAAGCAAGTTTTGTAACATTTAGCATGTTGTGTTATTGTTGCTCCTTTCTAAAAAACCATCACAATGAAAGTTCAACATGTCTTTAGTTTATCTGAGATCTCTGTATGATGGTGAAAGGAAAAGAAAGCTCCCAGTAAAATGATTTTTGAATAAAGCTTACACTTGTGAGCCTTATGAGTTGATGCTGCTGTGCTCAAATTCTCTGTTTTGTAACCATTCACAATTTGGACAGCAGTTATCATTCTGAGCTGAAAACACTATCCCTTGAGAGCTGCTGGAAATTTGACAGACCTTAACAGGTTAGAGGATGCATACCACGTAGGATTTTTAGTGAACTTGTTTGAGAGGTTGAATGACCTGGTCAATAGAATTGGGAAAGGTTTGACTCTTTCTGGTGATTGGAGAGAACATGAAATTTTTCATTCTTCTATTCAATTTTACGCGTGCTGTGTTCCAGCAAATTGTCAATATTCTTTGGGTTCCTCATTCTTTCAAAATGATAATGAAGTGGGTATACTGAATTCACAAGCACAACAGTGCCTTCTATATATTGATGGTGCCTCGTACTGAATTCACAAGCACAATATTGATAGACTGTGGTGAAAAGTTTTGTTTGGGTATGCATTTTGCACTTAGTGTATTGCTTGTACTGACATAATTGCTGAAGGTTGTATGCTCTTCAACAGCAAGCTATCTGAATCAATCGGTTGTTGCTCGTTTGTAATTTGTTCTGACAACCACCTGCTTGAAGCTGAAAAAGTTGAGTGCAACTCAAATCCTCCAATTTGCAAGTTTTTGAAAATTCTTGGGAACTAGCAGCTGTTGATCTAGTGGGAAAATTAATTTTTGATTGTGGGGAGAAGCTCTCAACTTTGTTGTTCCATACAGATAAAAGAGCGTGGGTTATTTTCCTCGTTCACATCCATAAGTCACCTGATTTGAGATGTGAAAGTTTTCCTAGTTACAAAATTGCATAGTTAAGCCCATAGCTTATTGATTGCAAATTAGACGACTCAAAAGACCTACACTTTATGATGTGTTGGCAAGAAGTGTTTTGGATTAGTAGTGACACGTCAGAGCCAAATTTTTACAAGTTTATTATGTTTCTTAAGGCAAATTGGCATGAATGCATAACAAAAAAGGGCTTGCTTTGACCATCATTATATTTTTGCTTTGACAAAACATCACCAATAATTGCTGAGAGGAAGAGGTAGTCAATTCCTATGTTATTGTTATTGACATTTTCACTTCGCAATTTTCTTTTGACAAAATTAGGTAGGATGCTTGCATGGCAGGTAACCTAGAATTTGGGGGCCCCATTTACACAAATCTTTTGTTCTTTTGAAGTTGCAAGTTGCATTTGATAAGATCAAATAAGATGCTAAACTAAGGTTAATAGCACCTTATGCGGGCCCCATGTTGGACCTCATTCTGAGCTCTCTCAGTTGAGCACTATTACCATCCATATCAAAGAATCTCTTGAACTAGGAGTCATTAATACATTTGCCCCTTGATATGCTACAAGTAAGATTGGTACATGCAATCAGGGTTTGTATAAGAGCATACTTTCAAGTGGTGGCTTTTGCCTGCCAACTATTTAAGTTATGTTCTGAAGCGATGAAACGGGATTTTGCCTTGTTCTTTTATGAGGAAGTCGGTGCTTCATTTGATTGGCTTTGCTCTTACTGCTATCCTTCATCATGACAGAGTTTGCCCTTCACTTTTGGAGGAGTGATAGAAAAGCGATACACTGGTCTTTGTGCAAATATATGAAAGCCAATGTGGACACGTCTTTGTGCATGCAACTCATTACTACACTTGAGCATTAGTGAACATTACTACTCTTGAGCATTAGTGAGCATGAGCAAGGATGTGATAGCATTTGGTCCCTGCTGCTATGCATTATGATGGTCTAAGATGTAAGGGGTTGCACGCCATTGGTTAAAGATTGCATATCTCCATTGTTGTCACGTACCCATCCTGGACACAACTTTGATATATTAATCTCCTATTTGAAATGGACATTCTCTTTGGGTTGGATTCAAAGGATTGGCCAAGTAGATTAGTTTTTTATTCCTCTTATGTACGTGCCAGCTCAAATGTCCACAAATAGAACATTGATCTACAACTTGGGGAGTGAATGAGCTTAATAGAAACAGAAAAAACATATGCCATAGCTTTGTAAGTTCTTAAGATGATGGGAATAAGAACATCTTAAAAGGAAATGAAGCTCCTCTATGCCTCAATCTCGCCATAACTACTACATCTATGTGTACTCACTGTTGATATTTTATCAAAGTGCAATTTTTGTCTCACTAGTACGTCGTTCATTTGCGCATTTTGTATGAATTCTTCTACTTGAATAATTCTGCTACTAACTGTTGCGCTTCCATATCTACACACCGCTCTAATCCTCGAGCTTCCGCTGCGCTCACGCCCACACATGATTTTATGACATGGCGGGCATTTCAGTAATCTACATTTCTACTGTGGATTATTGGTCTTGTTTCTACCAAGACGTCTTTCTAGCAAACGCGCAGCCAATAGTATTTCGACAGTAGTTGTTTCTACAAACGAACTCGGTGTGATCAAAATTGAACATGAATTGATCATTGAAGAACCAAAATCATGCTCCAACTTTTTCCTTTACAATTGAAATCCATCAAACAAGAGAACACATGAAAAACAAAACATCTGAAGAAACAAAATGTTTCTATTACCAAAGCTTTGCTAGCTTTCAGCCCTCAGTCTAACGAAAAGACACGAAATGAAAATGTTCGTGAACATTACGAAAAGACACGAGGCGAAAATGTTCGCGAACACCCTGACGAAGAGACACGAACGCGAAAAGTTCGCGAAAGAAAATTTGTCGTGAT
Organism: Diphasiastrum complanatum; assembly: GCA_029204225.1. Classification (NCBI taxonomy): domain Eukaryota; kingdom Viridiplantae; phylum Streptophyta; class Lycopodiopsida; order Lycopodiales; family Lycopodiaceae; genus Diphasiastrum; species Diphasiastrum complanatum. The sequence continues at coordinate 25,086,805 of CM055101.1, forward strand.
ACAGTATGCAGTAGCTAAACTATTTGTACAGACTTTTTAAGTCTTATTTTTTGAATAAGCAGAGTACATTGTCCTTATCAACTACTATATTTTTTGTTCATTATGATTTGTGAGTTGAGCATATCTACGATCGATTTTAAAGTTTAAATTGCTTTCAATTTCACAATTTCTTTAATCACAATAACACATCGCGGGGATTCCGACGTGGGCATCCAACGAATTTCTGTTAATTTTATAATCTGTCGCACTTCGACACGTCGGATTTTGACGCCCAAGTAAAAATTCCCAAATTGGTCGTCCGATGATCAGAAAATTGTGGCGCCAACCAATTTTCAAACTTGTCGTCAGATTTTGACATGTCGGAATTCGACATTCTGACATTGATATGGCGTGGAATATTGTGTAATGAAAAAAAAATAGTTGGCATCTGACGTAGATGTCAGAATCCGACATCCGTCGCATTCCGACGTCCACGTCATTGATTAGAGTCCCAAAAACTTTTTTGATTAGACCTGGTACTGAGTAGTGTCTTCATCGCTAGACTGATCTGAATGTATTCATCTCCTTGTGGTAAATTGCATATATGCACAAGTACAAGACACAAATAACATAAAATTACTCAATTTGAAAAAAACGTTGATTCTTATCTTTCGATATTTAGATAGTATGATTCTTATATGATCCATATGTTTTGATTTTAGATAGTACGATACTTATACGTAGATGCTTATATGATTCTTTTGCATCTTGTTGTAGGTTATAAATGTACGTTTATCTTTTTTTTTTGGTTATCACAAAAGTCCAGTACTTTTATTTTGAGAGTGAAAGCATTAAATGATGAGTTGGCTTGCATTGATGAAAGCATTAAGGAATGAGAGCTTGTTCAAGTTATTCTTAATGGATTGTTGGATGCTCATGCTAACATTGTTCAAAGTATTGCTATTCAAAAGACTATGGATCTTCAAGAGATCTTGATCAACGAAGAATATAGGCTTCAAGCAAGAGGTGGATCTACATCGACACTTCAAGTGGAGGCTATGTTCACAAAGGGCAAAATCAAAAGTAAGTGGTCTAAAGGGAAAAATCAAGTTGATGCTTCTTCAAATGGCAAAAAGAAGGATAGATCAAAGCTCAAGTGCTTCTATTGTGGCATCAAAGGACACTTTGCAAGTGAGTGCTACAAGAAAAAGAGAGATCAAGGAGACAAACAAGGTTCTTACTCTTGATGAGGATGGTTTTATGTTCAAGATGCAAATGATGATGCTTTTGTGTGTCTTGATGCACAATGATCAAGATTAGATTGAGATTCAAGATCTATCTAGCTCTCAATGGCAAAAATACACTACTACATGCAGTAACCTCGGCCACTTCCAAGGTTGAATCTTCATGCAATATGACATCTCTACTCACAACCACTTTTGAAATAGAGAGTGTAAAGACACTAAAGGCCTCCTTGATGGATGAGTATCCAATCATGATCCATGAGCTTGGATCATCTTGTTTCCAAGGAAATATGTGCAAAGCAAGCACTACCAAATTCACTAAGGTAGTCAACCTTAGGCTTCATCTTGAATAAAACTTCATATGGTGCTATTCCTCCAAAATCTTCAATACTCCTCAAAGCTTTGATCTTCAATGAGAATTGCTTATCAACATATGCTTTGAATAATAGGGAATAATCATACACCATAAAACTTGAAGAGAGAAGATATGTGCATCTTGTGTGATCATCCTCCTTTGAAAGATTGGACATATAAAAAACATCAAGAGAGTTTGCACTCTCACTTGGATCCAATTTGTAGATGCCTTCAAATCTTGATCCATATGCAAGGATCTCACCATCCTTCTTGATCAGACAATTGTCAATATGGAAATTGACATCGAGGCTACTATCAAGAAGTTGGCCAACACTTAAGATGTTCTTTGTAAGCTTTGGGACAAAAAGAACATTGTTGAGAAAGATATTTTTAGAAGATGCAAGCTTCAAGGGAATAATCCCTCCACTCATGCTCACTTGCAATGTATATGGTCTTCTTGACTCTTTCATAAGGCATAATAGATGAAAAAGAGTGCTTGGAGCCACACATATGTGAAGATGCCACTATCAATATACCATGAGTCATCCTTGTTGAAGGTGGAAGAAGAGAAGTTTGCCATGAGAGAGCCTTCTCCATCACTTGCAATATAGTCTTCTTTCTCATTAGAGATGTTGGCTTGCTTGAGTTGATTCTTCTTCTTCAAGCAATTGGTGGCATAATGGCCTTTCTTGCCACAATAGAAGTACTTGATCTTCTTCTTCTTCAAACTTGAAGTAGAAGCATGAGAGGTGTCCTCCTCTCCATCTTGGTCTTTGGCTTTGTCATTAGAGAAGTGTTGGTGTTGCTTCTTACTCCTCTCTTTGTGCTTGGCAAATAGAACTTTGCCATCATTATTATGATTGAGTGAAAGCTTGTCCATCCTCAAGAGTTTGTACTCTTGTCTTGATTCTTCAGAAATAAGCACACTTTGAAGAACCTCCAAACTTGGTAGCTCCTCCTTAATGGCATAGGATTGGACAAGGTTGTCATATTCATCTCTCAAGCCATTGAGAATGACTTGGACTAGCTCACTTTGATTGATTGAATCACCAATACATGCAAGCTCCCTATGAATATCCTTGACTCTCAAAACATAATTAGATGCACTCTCATCACTCTTTTGACTACTTTGAAAGATTTGATTTCTAAGAGTGAGGAGCCTAGAGGTGTTCTTAGCCTCATAGATAGTCTTGAGACAATCCCAAGCTTCTTTGGCTATAGTACAAGTGCCTATCTCCCTCAATATCTCATTAGAGACATTCATCTTGATGTAGTGGAGAGCCATCCTAGCTTTCTTCTTGTATTTATGAACATCTTGAAGAACTTGTGGCACTTCTTCAAGGCCAAGAACAATGTCCATCACACCTTGAAGTATCAAGATGGACTCCATCCTCAACTTCCATAATGAATAATTGGAAGTGGACAATCTCTCACTTGGTTCCAACAAGAATGAACCCATTGAAGCCATCTAAAGTGAAATGATCTCAAATGATGAACAAAAAATGATGCTACACACTCACAATAGGATCCAATGATGATGTGTTATCGCCTCCTATGCAAGGTCTTGCAACAAACTGTGAGATGATTCTCACTAGCTAGACCAATCTCTTCAAAACTAGATCTACTTCACATCAAATGATGGAGTATGGGCAAATTTAGGATCAAACACTCAATGATATTGCATGAAACACACTGGCTAAGATCTCAAAACAGTGCCTAGATCTCAAATAGATAAGATTGAACAACATTCAACCGTGATTTGGGATCAAACAAGCAATCTCTTGAACAAACCAAATGTGTCCACCCAGGTCTAGGTGCCCTACCTAATTCTCTTCAAAATCTTATAACTTTTGATTGGCTCAACCAAATGGAATGAAACTGATTGCATCAAAAATTAACAACACTAGCTTTAAAACAAGCTATCTAGCAAGATTTTTGGATCAAACATGAAAGAGAACTCTCAAACTGAAATTGGATGTTTCTCACATGTGTCTGAGCACCTGATTCTATACAGTACCAGGTCAGACCCAATCAATGCCCTATTGATCTCTTTTGATCCAAAATTGAACAAGATAGCTAGGAAAATGGATCTTGACAATTTCTAGCTCAATATTGGTAGAAAATTTTCATACTAATGGATGGAAATGCATGGTAACCTTAGGTAGGCTCTGATACCATGTGAATTTCACACGTGTGGAGTTCCCACTACATGTGATTTAGATCTCCTAAGGTGTCTGAATGCACAATGATCAAGATTAGATTGAGATTCAAGATCTATCTAGCTCTTAATGGAAAAAACACACTACTATATGCATTAAACACTTCCAAAGTACATACACATGTGTGGAAAGTGTTCCAAAATAAAACTAAGTAAAAACAAGCTGCTCTCCTCGGGTAGAGAGAGAATCCTACCAATAGCTCTTGGAATTTGGTGGAAATACGTGATTAGCAGCGTAAGTGGTGAGCGGATTGCGAATCGGAAATGTGGCAATTACCAGTAAAAGAACGTTCAAGATTGTCGCGGAAGCTTTTTCGTTTCGTGTTCGTCCTCTCTCTTCTGATTCATGAACAATTTTCTGTCTTTAAATTTTCTTTTCATGCGGAAGCTCTTACGAGATCCCAAACACTCGACTACGCATCACAAAACATATTTTATTCTAGCAATCAAGAGACACAGCACAAGGCCAAGAGATACATGAAATAGAGCGACTATATTGTCAGTTTGGTTTTAGAGCGAGATCGTCAGTGTCCCGCTCGTTGGCAGATTGACTCTCTGCTCTTTCCCTGTGTTTTGCTCGTTGGCAGACTTTCATGCACAACTATGGTATTTTTGCTTTCTTACTCTATTCACTACGTCTCTCTCTGTTTCTTACAGATCTATGTAAAATTCTCCTCACTTTTTCTCTCCACACAATTATGATCTAGAGAGGATTGTTTATACCTCCACTATGTGGAGTTTACAAGATAGCTAAACGTAGAATCACAAGACTAGTTAACGCTAATCAACTAGTTAGTTAGTCTCCGTCATTGCTATTCGTTTCAGTTGGGCGTAAAGCCTGTTGAGCTAGCAGCTAGCAGTGCGAAGGATTTCTCTTCGTTTGTTTCATTCTTTTTGTTTCTTTTCGTAGTCTTCGTTCTGTGTCCATTTTGCGCTTTGCGGTCCTGGAGGTGTGTTTACAATTCGCGATTGATTCGCGAATCATTCGTGCTTCTAGTCAAAGACACGTTGACTGTCACGAATTGTTCTCGTTTGACCTTTGTGTCTTGTTCGTGCTACGACAAAGCTGCAGGAGTTCACCATTTCTGACAAAGATGAATCTAATACTAGAATGTGAAATGGAACAAGATAGTAGAATGATGCACTCTGATTAGATAATAGAAAAATTGAGTACAATGTTTGAAGTTGGGCGCAAAAACAGTAGGCACTCAAAAACCGCAGCTAAATTTGTTGATGATAAAAAATTGGAATTCTAACTACTAATTTCAAACCTATCTTAACCACTGATCATTGTTGTAGAATAATGCCTGTACATTGTTACAAATATGTCTATCAGGGCGTTGACTCCATCATTGATGATTGGATGTCAGTTGATCAGTGCATTGGCGGCCTAAGTTGATCTCCTTACAATCCCACAGAAAGCAGCCATTATTTTAACTATATGTGGGTCGGATTTCTAATTATAAAGGGTCAGATTTATACAAAGGGTCAAAATTTATTCACGTGGTCGGATAAATTAGACTTGGAGTCAGAAAAATTAGAACCGACCCACGACCTGACCCAAAATCTCTCTTTAACAAGAATGACATTGGGTCGAAAAATAGGCTTGGGTTGAAAAAATTTGATCTTGAATTTTTCGATCCTTTGTTGGAAAATTTGATCCTTCATAATTTTTGTGGTGTTCCAAGAATAAGTATAAACAGGTTTCAGGATGCTCATTACCTAATGAAATTGGGCTTGAGCATGAATTCCAACAGGTCGTTTGAGTTTGGGTTCCCGCTAAGCTTGAGCTAAGGCAACGATCACATAATCTAAGGTATAATCTCAAAAGTATGTAAGCACATCATGCAATGGTTCACAGATATCGAAGCCTGATCTTGTCTTGGCTTCTCGGGTGTTCATGTCTCTGTTTGCTTTTGAGATGGTTGTGTGGATATTATTGTGGCTATCCATGATGTGGCATTCAGAGGTTGGATCTTTGTGTTCATAAGTTGCGGGCGATTGCAACCCATCTTAGCCTTTCCTTTCAAATTGGTTGGTTTCTTCGTTGCTGCCATATTGACAGAGCTTGAGCAAATCAGGAGTTGTTGGCGTAACTGTCATCTCAGTGGGATTCCATAGTGTGGTGTCCACACAGGTCATGGTCTCATCTATAGGATTGTCCCAATGACTCACCTTGACCTTGTATTGATATACATTTGTGGGGTGTGGCTCCTTAGAGATCTTGGCCAATGGCGGGATCCTGATTCTACTGCCATCACTTCTCACATCAACAGCTTCAAGTCTTTGTTAGATCACTTATTAGTTGTAGGATGTTCTATTCAAGATGATGATGTCGTCATGACCTTGCTTTCTTCCCTTCCAAAGTCCTATGTGCACTTTGTGGTGATGATCTCCACACAACCCGACCTCACTCTTCAAAAGGTGATCAGTCATCTTCTTCAAGAAGAAATGCGGAGAAAGACTAGCAGCCTGTCCATCAAAGACAAATGTTCCAAGTGTAGCAGCAACAATAGAAGCCTCACACTCAAGCTGAGCATGGTAGATCGCGCAAGAAGCTTTTCTGCAGATATTGCAAAAGAGCTAATCACGACATCAAGGAGTGTCGCATTAGGATCTACAACAAGGCAAAGAAACAACAACAACAACAACAGCCATACTCCTCCAACGCGGCCGAATTTAAGGAGCAAGACACACACTTGTTAATGGCTTACAACAGCAGCAAAGACTATGATAGTTGGTACCTAGACAGCGGCACTACTCAACACATGAACTCTCGCAAGTAATGGTTTACAGAGTACACAGCTTACAACAGAGACCAATTTATCTACCTCGGAGATTCTAGCACCATACACGTGGAAGGCAAAGGAGTAGTGAAGATCAACTGGATCTACCCATTTGTGTCCCTAACGTCCTTCATATTCCTCAGTTGTCAAAGAACCTGTTACTAGTCTCTAAGATAACTGATGAGGGCTATACTGTTACTTTCTCATCTGAGCAGTGTACAATACTTGAGGAAGATACTACTCTGACTACATGCACTAGAGTCGGAAATCTCTACATACTCTCTAATTCAGTTGCATTAGCTAGTATCTCTAATGAAAATGTAAACGATAGTGCTATTTTATAGCATAGTCGATTTGGACACGTGAATACAAGATCACTTTCTTATATGTGTTGTAATAATTTAGTTGATGGACTGAATTTTCCTTCTTCATTAGATAGGAAATCTTCCTTTTGTGAATCATGCATCTATGGGAAGCACTCTAGAAGCAAGTTTCCAAAATCACATTCCATCAGAACAAAGCATGTATTGGATCTTGTACATAACGATCTCTGTGGTCCAATGCCAACTCCGTCATTAGGAGATGCAATCTATTTTATCACTTTCATAGATGATTATTCTAGATGGTCTACAGTCATGTTCATTAAGCACAAATCTGAAGCCTTTGAATGCTTCAAGAGGTTCAAGGCCATGGCTGAGACACAAACGTCTGAAGCCTTTGAATGCTTCAAGAGATTCAAGGCCATGGCTAAGACACAAACGTCTACAAAAGTGAAGGCACTCTGAACTGATGGTGGCGGCGAATACATCTCTAATGAGATGTCCGACTACATGGCTGAACATGGTATTAGAAGACAATTCACGACTTCCTATTCACCTCGACAGAACGGGACTGTAGAAAGGAAGAATCAAACTCTTCTCAACTCAACCAGATCCACGTTACATCAAGCACACCTACCTGCGAAGTTCTAGGCAGAAGCTACTGCCACAACCTGTTACGTGCAGAACAGATCTAGCACCAAAGCTGTCAACAACAAGACTCCTCATGAAGTTTGGCATGGGCACAAGCCTAGTGTCAGCCATTTAAAAATCTTTGGTTGTATATGTTTTGTTCACATTCCTAAACAGCTTAGGAAGAAGCTGGATCATAGGACAAATAAATGTATTTTCATTGGCTATCCTGATGAACATAAAGCTTATAAAGTTTATGATCCATCCACCAATGTACTATTTGTCTCTAGGAATGTAATATTTCAAGAACATACATACTATGATTTCAAACAACCATCGATAAACAATGCTATGTCATTTCATCCTATTTTACGTACCATGGAGTCTTCAACGTTGATGTTCCTTCTATAGAACCTGCAGCTACAGCTACAGAAGTCGAGCAGCTGACAGTACCTGTCATCAGACTAGACCAAGCTAGCTTGAGCAGATCTGGAAAAATTCAAGAAGAAGCATCATCGTATTCTGGTCAACCAAACGTCCGCAGATCCTCACAGACTCAGACAGTTCCTGAGAGGTATGCACCTCAATCATTATGGACTTCATCACAAGAACCAAAGAGCCTAGCCGAAGCAATTAGCTCCAAGGATGCTGTGAAGTGGCAAGAAGCTATGGAAAGCGAGTACAACTCACTTTTGATGAATCAAACCTGGACTTCCCCACTCACAAGAGAGTTATCAACAATAAGTGGATCTTCAAGAAGAAGATCAACTCTGATGGTTCCATTGCAAAATGGAAAGCACAGCTGGTGGCTCACTCAAGTCCAAGGAGTGGATTATCAAGAAATTTTCAGTCCTGTCATCAAAATACAGTCAATCAGGACTCTGATTGCGTTAGCAACCGTAGAAGACCTTGAAATGCACCAAATTGATGTCAAGACAACATTTCTCAACGACAATGTCGCAGAGGAGCTGTATACCTTCCAACTGAAAGGATTTGAAGTCAAAGGCCAAGAGCACAAAGTGTGCAAGCTGCACAAAACAATCTACGGTCTAAAACAACCCGCAAGAGCATGGTTCGATAGAATCAACTCTTATCTCATTCAATTGGGATTTGCAAACAATATAGCTGACTGTAATATTTATTCAAAGCATATAGGCAACAATTTAATTCACATAGCTCTTTACATAGATGATGCATTTATTTTGTCTAATGACACTTCTCTACTGCACACTACTAAGAGTGATCTGTCAAAGGAATTTGACATGACTGATTTAGGAGCTGTTCATTCTTTGCTAGGAATTCACATTACTAGAAATAGACTTCAGAAGAAGATCTATCTTAGCCAACAGACATATCTAAAAGGCATTTTAGAAAAGTTTCATATATCCGATTGCAAACCAATTGATACCCCAATGGATCCAAGTATAGTATTGACTAAACCTTCTTGTGCTGAGACTGATAGTGAAGTACTCGACTTAGCGAAGTACCCTTATCATTCACTAATCGAATTTCTAATGTATGCAATGTTGTGTACTAGACCAGATTTAGCATACACTGTTAGCATGTTAAGTCAATTCATGTCTAATCCTAGGATCTCTCATTGGAAAGCATTAAAGAGAGTGATGAGATATATTCAGGAAAATTTAGATCACATTTTATGTTATGACGGAAATGCTATCGACCCACTTGTCCTACGAGGCTACGCCGACTCAGATTGGGGAAGAGCGGTCTATACCAGAAAATCTATCTTCGAGTTCTGTTTCTATCTGACAGGGGGATCGATTTCGTGGAACTTAAGGAAGCAAAAATCAGTTGCGCTTTTTTCGACAGAGGCAGAGTACATCGCAGCATGCCAAGCTTCAAAAGAAGTTGTATGGATCAAGTTATTACTTCACGACCTACATCACACTCAGTATAATGCTACCACCATTATGTGTGACAACTTGAGCTGTATTTCACTGTCATTGAATCCCAGATTTCATGAAAAATCCAAGCACATCGACAGAGGCAGAGGCAGAGGCAGAGTACATTACAGAGGCAGAGTACATCACGGCATGCCAAGCTTCAAAAGAAGTTGTATGGATCAAGTTATTACTTCACGACCTACATCACACTCAGTTTAATGCTACCACCATTCTGTGTGACAACTTGAGCTGTATTTCACTGTCACTGACTTCCAGATTTCATGGCAAATCCAAGCACATAGAAATCCAGTATCATTTAATTCAGGAGAAAGTGATCCTTCACAACAGAAATGGTCGTAGACATCTTCACCAAAATGCTTCCCAAGATCAAGTATCAAAAGTTCTTCAACATGCTGAACTTGACAAAGATACCAAGACACCAACCGTGACCTTAAGGGAAACTGTTGGAAATTAAGCCCATAGTTGTCTCCTTGGTGAATGACTAATTTCTATTTCATGATTCTTCCTGCATGTTTATTGATCATTGATCTAGGGTCAGGTGAAACCAACTTTGGTTCTGCATCTGCTCATTTGATACCTGCAGGAATCACAAACTCAGACAGTCAATTTATTTGAAGAACGTCTACAACGGGCTTCCGACTGATCTCCAAAAGGATAACCAATCCTGTCATAATTTCAAAGTTCAGATGTTAAGTTTAATAACTTGAAGTCATTGAAGACTTGGCCATCTTCAAGGACTTCCACAAAACTTGCATTTAGAACAAGTCTGTAGAAATACATTACTTTTTAGACAGTATGCAGAAATACACTATGTTTTCAACAGCTTCGGCTTTTTTGCATTTTCCCGAAATGCGAAAACTTGCGTAGTTCAAAAGTTTAACTGTTTTTAACACACCTTTGGCTTTTTGTGAAAAATGTGAAGAGAAAGAAAATTTCAGAAGGTCATCTATTTTCATGAGTTAAACTATTTTAAAGACATCATCGTCTTTTTGAGGGCACCTTCAGTTTTTTTTTCAAAAAATACGAAGAGAGAGAAAAATCTCGAAGGTCGTCTAAAATAAACGAGGAACGTTCCAGCGACGTCCTCGTCCACGTCAACAATGCTGAATTATTGATTGTATATACTGTGTGTACAATTGTCACAAAAGCCATATACTTCCAAGTACAACAACTTTTCTAATTAGGTGACAAGCATTCAATGTAATTAATACACTGATGAAATCTATAAATAGATCGTCCAAGCACAGATTAGCGGTTGCTCCGTCCATGAGACACATTATTTGAGCCTCCCAATTATGCCGTCAATTTTGGTTGTAATTGCTATTTGTATTGTGTTAGTGTAATATAGCAGCAGCATGTTTTTATTTGTGAACAACATAGGAATGCATGTTGTGATTGAATGCACTTTCATTGCTGTTTGATCGTGCTTGTATACTCACTTTGATCAGAATACGGACATCTACGACTCCTTAGTTTATGATCAAACAATGGTTGTCTTTTACGCCTAAAGAACTCGCGATATCATACTGCTCTTCCACTTATTTCACTACACTTCACATTGAATCTGATTTTAGTAGTACCATACACAAACCATCTATGATCTCTTCGGTGGACTGTACTCTTGTTTTTAGAGTATGAATTAATTTTTAAAATCTTGTTGGGCAGTTAGAACACTTAAAGCTGTGATTACATTTAGCATAAGCTATCTATTAGAATGTTTTTGCATTTAGTAACTGATTAGAACGAGAGAGTTGTTCCACAATATTTCTACTCTCTTCTCCATTCTGGTTCTTCTTATCTCCCTTGCCCCATTAGTTACGCCTCCATTTTCAGGTTGTAACGCATGTAGTCTTGTTCAAGCTTTCATTGCAATATAGAAACAACACATTTTTCATTTGTGTTTAACGTAGATGTATGATGTTGTGATTTAATTACACTCTTACTGCTTATTCACACTAGCTTACTAACTCTGTTCAGATCACGGATTTCAATGACTCCTTAGTATCTGATCGGATGATGGTTGTCTGTGACGCTTGAGAAACTTGCATTATCATACTACTCTACCACTTTGATATTCTGATCTGAACTTATTAAAATCCATTTGCAAGTAATACCACACACCATATCTAATCTCTTCGACAGACTATACTCATTTATCCGGTTGAGTATGAATTAATTTATAAGATTCTGTAAATGGAAATGCTTGAGCTGTGAGTCTATTTTTGCAACTACAATTGTTTTAGATTGTTGTTTGCTACTAGTAGCCCATAAGAACGGGAGAGTTGTTTCGCAACTATTTCCTTCTCTCTTCATCCGTTCGTGTTACCCATTCCTACAGATTGGTATCAGAGCTTAGCTCAATAAACTGAGAGATTAATCTATTTGTATTACTGTCCATATGTCTCTTATCGGTAACTCCTCGTCTTCTTCATCCAACAAAACTAGGATCATTGACAAGTTCAACGGTTCTAACTTCTACATCTGGAAGTTAAAACTCCGGATGGTGCTGATAGATAGAGACCTTTGGGACATTGTAGATGGGTCTGTCCCGAAGCTAGAAGACGCTAATCATCAAACATGGAAGATCAAAGATCAGAAGGCCCTAGCAGCAATCATGGACTTATTCTTAGTTACTTAGAGATAGCTTAGAGTGCGCGGTTTCTATCCGCTATTGTTTTGCGCTCATTAGCATCTGATCTTGTTTTTCTGAATCAATACTATTTTCTTATTGCGTTTAGTTTGTGTTAGAATGCATGCATCTCTGTATTTCTTTTGTAACTGGTAGAAATCACTTGAGAATTCAATACTTTATGTTTGGCTACATAATCACTTAGTATCTAGCGAAAGTTAGTTTCTAAAGATTGGACGTGATTCCCATCACTACTAATTTGTTCAATTTTTTAAAGGCGTAGTCATGCATTGGAAGTAGGAAGTTTCATGTTCCATTACTCACCTATTTCTGACATGGTATCAAAGTCTTGATTCTTCTTCAAGGCCTAATACTATATCAGAGAACAAGCTCTTATACTTGATATCTTTTGCGATATCAAATTATTCTTCAGTTCAAATCAATTTGTTTCGGTATCAGAGAATTGATTTCCAATTGTAACACAACACAGACGATTTAGACGCGATCATGACATTGCTTTCAAGCCTGCCCTCTACATATGAGAACTGAGTGGTGATCATCACGATACACTCAGATTTAACTCTTACTAGAGTTATCAATATGTTGCAAGAAGATAATTGAAGAAGTCAAGACTCTTTGTCTACCTCTTTGTCTCATGCTCTATATGTCCACTGAGACTTTCAGTCTAGTAGTCAAGCATTCTTCTATTCGACTTTTATTATTGTTTGTTGTTGCAGCAGATTTGATATGGAGACATAGTTCTAACCACTAAGAGCATCCATTGACTCTGAGTCCTATACCAACTAAGCTATGCTAGGCCTTGGCTAATCACATCAAATTATTTGCAACATGAGCCTAGTTAGTTAGGGACATGACAGACTTCTCTCTTTAGGAATATTTTTGTTTTCATAATGGCATATCTTAGATCTTGTCATCCATAAACTCTTTCAATATTAATCTGGATTTTTTTACTATCAATTACCAAGCAATATAAGTACTTAAATGGAAATGGATTTTTAATCACCATTTTTTTTATCTTGTAGTGCCTAGATATAGAAGATATATGATGTTCTATTCTCAAGTTGGACTGGTCATCCTCATAAATCCCCCTCGTATGAATTCTCCAGAATAACCCAAGACATAAATCAACAAGAATTTTATTTAAGAAGTATTAACTTAGATCTCAAAATACATTCAGGTTTTAATCTAGAATCCATCATAGATAACTTAGAATCTCATTCAAAATTGTATACTTCAATGGCTCTAATTGAATTGGATCATATGCTAGACATAGCATAATATCCATCTCAAACCAGAGATATAAGTATTTCCATGCATTATGATCCATACACATGTAAAATATTAACCATCTCTAGATAACATATTTTCTAATAATTAGAATAGCGATTGAGAACAAGTACAAAACTTCCTATACGCATATTGGAATTGTTTTCTAAGTTAATATGCTTATCAATACAAAATTTGTATTCGCATCACACATTGACTAAAATTGTAAACAATTAGTTACTATGATATGTTTCTTATTTGTTCTAGGTGTCTATTGAGTGAAGGTGTGAGGAAACAAATTTCGATGATAAATTTTTGTATTAAGTCACCCATTCTTTTTTGGATACATGTATGGATATACACTTGAGCTACAACCTCACTATCGGGTGAATTTGGTATTATCATTACTAGGTTGATGAAAAACTGGCTCATGGGCTTGAGCAAAAGGTGCTTGTATATATGGTCGTAACGCCATTCTCTACATATGGGTTGATACAACTCTCAACTATGCATTTAAAAATGGTATGTGGTTCATCTCAATCATAACATTTCAAAGGTCCTCATATGTGGTTTGTGGTATGATGTGCTCCCCAAGGATTTCAACCTTTCACCAAAATTTGCATGCAAACAATCAATAAAAGATTTATGTCTAAGCATGAAACATTCCTACATATTATTGTGCATATGGACAACCAAGACTTGCAAACACATGGCCCATGAATATTCTTACTCAAAGAAAAGGAAGTGAGAAAAAAAAACCTCACACTCATAGTAGAGTGTGCATGTGCCATGTGGTAGTCAGCCATTGGTGTCGATATGCACATTCTGCCAATTTAGAAAAACAAAAAGTGAGGAGAAAACGAAAACTCGCTTATGACATTGTGTATGGGAAGGTTGACGTAAAGGGATAGAGTTGGCATTTGCCTCTATGCATATGCATGTGAGAAATTTTGAGTCGGCGATTTAGACGACTTTATTGGGCATGATTGTCCTGTGTTTGTGTTTGTCTTGAAAGTGCCAGAGGCTTTATGCCTAAGCACCATAAGTTTATGGACATTTTTGCGCGTAAAGCCCATGTATATTCTTGCATAATCAGTTTTATGGACAATTTAGCTCATGGGCAACCGTTCATCCCTCATCTTTGGGCATAAGGACTATAAATACAAAAGCCTCCTCAGTTTTCCTCCTTTTTCAACTTTGGCTTATACATAGGCCCTTCTTGCTTAGGTTTTCTCTATAACAGCATAGACGATGGCGATGGCGATGGCGATGGGAGGCCTAGAGATGCCATTATATGATGACACAATAGCAAAGGGAAGGAAAGCCGTCTTAGGAAGAGGAGCAAGACAAGCGAGGCCACGTGAATGCCTGAATTGCATGTGAATTGCTCATGTTTTGGTTGTATATATAAACTGTCTCTATGCTACATCGATCTACCAAACTGTCCTGTTAGAAACACGAGGGTTTGGGAATGATATGTTAACAGGTATGTATTTCGATTTCAATGATGCCGTCTGCCTCCTGAACCTGCAGATAGCTTCAATGAACTTGTACTGTTTACGTTTGGCAGCGTATTCTCGTGTATGCATTGCTCGTAACCTTCCTTGCTTCGGGGAAATTGGAAGACGAAAAACGATGATCATCGTTATTCAGAAAGCTGGTACATAACTCTTCTGGCCTATTACTTAAGGCTTAATTCTACATCCAGTGAATGAGAGTTTTTTAAGCAGCAAATATGAAACCCTAGCCAGCTTATTGCTTGTGTATTTTTCTATTGCTTTGAAATTATTAGGGCTTAGGTCATGGATAGTAAAAGGCAATACAGGCAATCTAGGGAATCTGGTTGCATGGCTTCTGATTTGTAGTGTTTGATTCTTGTGACTTCAGCAGATACATCAGGATCTTGCTAATACATTCGCCAAGGCATATGTGCACATGATTTACATGGCATGGCTTCCCCCAAGGTATCGACGGTGTCGTGGTTGTTTAAGCGTTTCTAAATTATACTATTTTGTTATATCTGTAAAACTTTACTCGAGGGTGCCATGTGAACTGAAAGCATACATCTATGACACTGTGAGGATTTAATCCAGACACAAGGCTAGAGTATTATAGTTTTTTGCATATCCCAAGTTTTACCACCCTCTTCAATTTGCATGTGTCAAGGGCGCACGGAATTGTCAAAGGAGTGACCATATCAGCATTGCCAATGATGAGCTGTCGCGAGGGGTTGCACTCTGCTCTTACCAGAATTATCAGTGGTGATTTGGGAATATCTGAGGTTATTCTAGTCGAATTGTTGTAAGTTGGTACTATGGAGAAAACCATGTTATTGCGAGTGCGGAATCCATGTCAATTCTTAAGGCCAAGTTGCCTCTCTAACCTAAATTAAGGTCTGAATACTTGCTTTCTATGCTTCTATCTCTTGCTTATGCTGAAGATGTATTTATAATAGGAGCTTTGCCCTTATGGGTGCGCTTACGGGGCGAGTTCCACAATAATAAAAAGGTCATTTCAGTCGGCTTCTGGAGGTGTTCCTCCTGAAGTGTCCGTGTCGAAGTTGCATGGTCGTTGTTTATGACCTACTTTTTTGTACTGTCGAGTCCTTATCTGGATGGTGGTAGAAGTTCCTACATAAAAAGTATACAGAGAAAATCTGTTAGTTTGATTCACTGACATCAAAGCTATCCATATGTTCCAGGTGCTGCAACTTCGGATCGACCGTCCCCATCATGAGTTCTTCATAGTCAGCTAAGAATGAAAACAAAAACAAGCTAAAAAATATTAGATGATGCACTTACTTCAAAGGAATCCATATGTTTTTCTTGCTGCAATGTTAGATCAATCATTATCTTCATCATAAGTTATTCATAACCAATACAAATAAAACAAAACGGAAGATCCAAAATATTACAAAACCGTACAAGATAGAAAAAGTTTATTTATGTGCATTGTGGATAGATGACATTGGGAAATTTTGAGAATCAACATGAGCTTACATCAACGGTTCCTGGTACGTATAGAGCTATAAAATATCCACTTCACACAAGAAATGTGCAAGGCTTACACTCACCCGTTCTAGGGTGCTTGAAGCCTTGAACCAAAGCTCCGAAGTCAGCAAAATTTGGCTCAAACTTTTGCAAACGTCAAATACAATAAAAGCATATTTTGAGGATATCCATTGTCCTTGGTTCTACACAATATTGCATTATGTCTAGATGTCGATATACCAGGGGTCTTTGCAAGTGCTTAATATACATTATTGTAAACACAATACAAATCAATATTTCCCTAGGTAAGATTTGCAGTCAATCACAACAAGTGAGATCAAGTTTCTTCTTACGTCGGAGGGGCAGTAAAAATTTTTGACAAAGGAACTCGTGAATTGAAATATTATGCTTGATTATATATGGGGGTTAGTAAATGTTGAGGTTAGATTAGCATACATTCTCTATAAGAAATAACCGCAATGCAATTTTGAATGTTGTGAGGGCATTACCAAGGAGTTTCTGTTGTCATATTGGCAAGACCCTCAAGTTAAACGATATGTTTACACTTGTACAAATTTTTTTGAAATGATTGTACACATCTTCTATTCTTTTAAATTGACAACATTTTTCACAGATCAAGTCAAAACTGTAATAACATACTCGAAAGGAGAAACTTTGCATGATAGTATATGTTAATGGTACATATTTATTGATATTTAACTAAATATTAAGTATCGTAGGAATGTTGAGCTAACATATAACCATATATATGATACGCTTTTGACAATTAGTGAGTTTATAAGGATTTTTTGAAACACAAGGTGATGAAGTGAAAAGACATCGAAATTTGATGTAAGGTTTACTAAAAATTCAAGGTCTTTTGTGTAATTGTCAATTTGGCTATATTAAGTTTCACATGCTTCCAGAACTAGGCAAAAACTCTTGCAAATATTTAAAAAAGCCTAATTTGACAATCTGGATGTGTGTGAAATTTGACTTATCTATTCGGCGTGCTTTGCTTTTTATGAATAGTTTAGGCTAAAAACATGGTTTGGTGGTACAACATAGACTGTCAAAGACACTACCTTTTTTTATTGTAGTTTTTGGGTAGAAATGCACTAAAAAAAAGCTGTTTGTAACAGACTTGCAGGTGTATATTTCTAATAATTGCTTAATAATCACTTATGTTGTGGGACAGTTGGTCACCGACTTCTCTCGCTCTCTCTCTCTCTCTCTCTCTCTCTCTCTCTCTCTCTCTCTCTCTCTCTCTCTCTCTCTCTCTCTCTCTCTCTCTCTCTCTCTCTCCCCCCCCCCCTACGTTCGCAAGATCTCTCAGTATTAGTCTGATAAACTTCTTTCTTGCTAATTGTGCTCTTTCTGATCGTGATGTGGCTGATCTAGGTCTTTCTTGCTGATCGTGATCTGTTTGATCGAGCTCTTTGTCTGATCGATTAGTTTGTGCACAAAATAGCAGACAATTTCAACATGGATAGTCTTTAAGACAATAATATATATTTCACAGATTCAATTTTGGATGTTCCAGCAGTTTTTCCTACAATGCATGAGACATATGCAAGTGATCCCAGTATGGAACCTCGTCACTTTGTCGACGAAGTTGCAATGAGAGACTACTGGGCTATTAATTAACGAGAACAGAGAATGAAAGAATTTATTTTTAGGAGGCTTGGAAATCAACCTTCAGTAGATGACGTCAAAACAAGAAAACAAATCCATTTAGCTATGGCAAAATATTGGTGAAGACATATACAACAATTTTTAATAGGTATTCAGAGGGAGATATTCCAGGAACTACTTCTGCAACCGACTTTTGGGAGTTGCAAATATTATCTAATACTGTTGAAAGCAATCTTGTTTTTAACATTTGTAACACCCTCAGTCAAATTAAGGTGCCCCACTTGGCGAATGAACTCCTCGTGAAGAGATTTTCGCTTGTGATAGTATTAAATAAAGTTGATGGCACAACGGATCTCCCTCATTCAAGAATTGTAGGTGCTTTGGGTGTTCATCACAGAAATATTGCTGCAGCTAGTTCTTGCCTTAACATTAAGGACGACGAGGAGGTTATGCCCTTGAGTGCATGTCAGAGACAATTACTTAGAGGTAGCATAATCACGGCTCAGGTCAAGAAACTGATTTATGCCTTTTGGAGCTCAGAAACTCAAGTGTCCCCCAACAAAGAAGATGTATGTCGACAGAGGATTAGAAGAAAGAGTGTTGTCCAAGGATCCAGTACATCTTTTTGATGACTCTTAGGTTTTTCTTTTTTTGGATTTTCGTTTTCTTGGTATTGTTGTTCTTTGGCAGTGTTGAAATTGATCTTTGATAATCACGTTCTTTGGTTCTGCAAATACACACTCCACCTCTTGCTGTTTAGAACTGTTTTTTAGTTTTAAATCAACTGATATTTTGCTCTTTTGGACTATTGGTACTTGTAGAAGCTTATAAACAACTATTTATTTTCTATTTGGTACTTATAAAAACTTTGTGTAAAATATATTTTTGGTACTTTTGGTACTCTATACTCTTTTCAAATAATTTTTCTTTGCTACTTTGTTTTAAGTTTGAAGCCTCGAAGTCGTTTGCCACAGATTCGAACTAATAAAGCAATATTTGTATACGAAAGAAGCGTCCTAGTTGTGTGTCGTTCAAACATAGATAGTGCGCGACGTTGGTACTTATTTCGGCCTATATGGAACTGTTTCAATATTGTTACTGAATTTGTAGTGTTTAAGCATTAGTTGGTAATTTTACAATTTCTGTACTATTTTTGTCGTGTTGGTGAAACTCTCGAATACCAAAGATTGGTACTACTAGACCTTATCGTGTAACAATTTTGATACTCCAGACTACCAAAATAGGTTCTTTAATATCTCGTGTCTCATTTTTATTCTAAAATCATCCAAATTGGTCTACTGAGATTTATAGTGTGTACCATTTTTATTTTTAAAATCTACAACATTTGGTACTATTTTGTTTAAAAACTTTAATCGTATTTGCAGTTTGCATACGATCCGATTTGGTCTTTTTGGTACTGCTTTAGTGTTGTTACACCAATTGATAGTATTACTCCAATATTCGAGTACTAATTTTACAAGTTTTTTACTATTTTTGTGTTGGTAAAACTCTTGAATACAAAAGATTGGTACTACAAGAACTTATCGTGTACCAATTTCGATCATCCTAACTATCAAATTAGGTTTTTTTTGTGTTGTGTCTCTCATTTTTATTTTAAAATCTACGAAATTGGTACTATTTAGACTTCTCGTGTCCATATTCTACCCATAAAATTATCAAATTTGGTATTTTTTCTTTATATATTTTTGTGTTCTCAGTTCGCATTTAATCTTTTATGGTCTTTTTGGTACTATTTTAGTGTTGTTTACCAATTGGTAGAATCTAAGCTTTAGTTACTACCAATTATACAAGATTTATACTATTTTTGTAATATCGTGTTCCTGAAATTTTTGAGTACCAAAGATTGGTACTATTTGAACCTATCGTGTAACAATTTTGATTCTCCAGACTACCAATTAAGGTTCTTGTACTTTCTACATGTTTGGTACTTTTGTACTATAAGATGTTTTGGTACTTTGGTATTACTTGTATATGATGCTTTGGTACTTTCTACCGTTCTGGTACTACCTGTATATGATACTTTGGTACTTGTTGGTACTTTCTACTTGTAACATGATAAGACTTCTTGAATATAGATCAGTAGTAAAGAGAATTTTTTTCAAGTTCACTTTGAAGATGTTAACAATGAATGCAGAAGGAATCTTTAAGAAGTTTCGAGTGAATAAGCACTGAATTAAGATGAACCCAGTACTAATTTTAAAAATTTTGGTACTATTTTTATGTTGGTAAAACTCTTGAATATAAAAGATTGGTACTACAAGAACTTATCGTGAACCAATTCTGATCCTCCTGACTACCAAATTAGGTCTTTTACTTAGTGCCTCATTTTTATTTTAAGATCTACCAAATTGGTACTATTTAGACTTCTTGTGTTCCTATTTTACCCATAAAACTATCAAATTGGGTACTTTTTTCTTTATATTTTTTTGTGTTCGCAACTCGCATACAATTCATTTTGTTTTTTTTGGCACTATTTTAGTGTTGTTTATCAATTGGTAGAATTACACAACCACATACATCGAAAATTTGCCACTCATGTTGCCACGCACATAAGACGGGGGTCAATTTGGAGCATGGCCTGTTCGCGTGGCAACTGACGCGTGATAGAGCCAGGTCTGACACCTCTCCGCCTGGCCAGGAAATGACGAAATTATTGTAGATTTCAAATTTTGTGGTTGTGCCACGTGTTTCTTT
Organism: Diphasiastrum complanatum; assembly: GCA_029204225.1. Taxonomy (NCBI): domain Eukaryota; kingdom Viridiplantae; phylum Streptophyta; class Lycopodiopsida; order Lycopodiales; family Lycopodiaceae; genus Diphasiastrum; species Diphasiastrum complanatum. The sequence continues at coordinate 25,107,517 of CM055101.1, forward strand.
TTATTTGTTAAGCTTTCATCTCTCTCTCTCTCTCTCTCTCAATGTCTTCTAGTGGTAGTGGAGTTAGAAATCAGGTTGTGAAATGATTTATAGTATAAGCTCTTAATGTGGTGATGTAATTAGTGTACAATTTATTTGGATTACTGCATATGGTTGTGATCGGGACGTGACCCATCGTTAGGATATATTGATCGGGCATTGATCTCGTAGCCAGCTACTTGGGTTAGCCGGGTAGCCTCACGTAGGAAGAAATTAGCTTGTACAATGATTTTGGTTTCGCTATGCTATAGTCAAGGGCATGTCTCGGGTTTGTCAGTTAAATTCAACTTGGTATCAGAGCTACAGGATGTAGCAGGTATGCACGATCCGATGGAGTTATGAGATATCATCTTTCACCAGAAGAAATAGCACTCAAAGCTTCTCAGGAGAGAGGATTCCATATGGGGTATCGACAGTCCGAATGGCAAAAGACAACAAAGTTCCTTCGATCGGAGCTTCAGAGAAGATCAGAATGATTGTTGTAGGTGGATTCCGGAGAGAATTTACGAAAAATCTTGTAGTTTCGGTGATTTCGGAAAAATCATCAATGATGGCTTCATAATTCACGGTGTGCACAGCCGTTTGGCGCAACGGGGCTTGCATGGGAATGCAAAGAGTAGTGAAGGAGAGCCATGGCAATTTACAGGAACAAATTCGGTTGAAAACAGAAGAAATTTAAAAAAATTTCAGTTTTGAAGGGTGTTGACAGATTTCTGGTAAATCAAGCTGTTTGTAGTGGATACCGCACCAATTGGCAAACTGTAAATTGCATCAGAACATTGGAGGTAGGGTGACGTCAGTGAGGAAGAGAACTGCAAGTGAAAGCTCAAAAAAAGCCTAAGTAAAGCCCAAGAAACTTCTTCTTTCTCATGGCTAGGGTTTCTTTGTGGAAAACTTTGGATCCTGGTCTGAAGGCAAATTTTTTGGGAGCTGTAAACGGCTATAGCTGAGCGTCCTAGCAGCTCAAAGAAACTTGTAGGAGACCGTGGATAGCCATAGTCAAGTGGAGGAGCCAAATTAGACTGTTTGGGGGCTGGTATAACGACAAAAAACCCTTGGTCGTGATAGTGAAACCTGCTACAGAGCGATACAATGAGGCATTATCACTTCGGAATCATTCTTGCTTACTCCTGACAAGGTAACAGGGTGTTTGGAAGCGGTAAATGTGATATGAGGGCGGATGGTAGTGGAATTGTGTGGAGAAAGCTAGTATTGGCGACAAAAGTGCAGTTTGGCGTCGTGACTACTCATCATTGGCGACAATTTTGAGAGGGCAAACAATCACTAGTGAGAGGTAGGCATGGTATGCTAGTTACAGGTGAAAAATTCTTGTGATCACAAATTCAACTTCTGGAGTTAGAACCAACCAACGTCAAGTGACGTTTTGGGGGAACGCTCTCACAGACATGATTGGTAGTGGCATTGTCGAGTCAGGTAATAGCTGCAGTGACACGCGCATCTGTAGCTTGGAGATTTCTCTTTCAGAGGGAAATATGGGCTAGCTTGGAGGTACACATATTTTGACGGTCACGGGTGATGGAAGTTCAATGTGGTGCCAGTTGGAAGCCATCAGACAAGATAGCATACTTGCATTGGACGAGTTGTGTGTGGGACACGCAGAGGATGAAGAACGGGTCGATCATCACACTTTGGATGCTCTTGGAGAGTAGTAAGTGTGATGTTTTGCGGTTTTACAGTCTCGGTAAGTCAATTTTGATCAAGCCATTTTAGTTGTGGAGGAGTGTATCAGGATTGTCATCGAAGATATATACTTCAACTGCCTATTATGGGTAAGTCAAGTCAATTTGCCATTGCATAAGGGATGCAGATTCCAGTGATGATAGGGTGCAGATCATTTGGTTTGGGCCATGGAAGATCTCACAGGTTCACTTGGAGGGATATTGGCATGCACAGTTATGTGAGAGACTTGATGATGGTTTTGGAGTTCACATCTCAATGTATTCTCAGGAGTGGTTTGGAACCATTCATAGGAGTAACTTGGAGCTATCTTGGGGGAGTACAGGTGGGCACTACAAGATAGATGCTTAGATCTTTGTGATCAGGGATGACATGGGATACTTGGTAGGGATAGCACTACAAGATGACATGGGATGATTATTAGGGGGCAGCTATTTCAGATTGGACTTGAGTCTTTGGATGGACAAGACTTACAGGTGAGATTCATGATGGAATCAAGAAGCTGCAAACGCAAATGGGCAAAGCGTGAAGCTTTGAGAGCCAACTCTAGGTTGGAGAGCTGATGGAGATCGCACGGTTGGGTGTGATCGGAGGGCAAACACTGTGGTGAGTGTTTTGCTAGTGATCTACTGGAGGGAACACTAATGGTGAGGACTTCATGGTGTGCTCATTTGGGAGTATAGGATGGCATTACAGCAGGGGGCTATTTTTGGACATTGGCATCGATGAGGAGACATCTATCATCAAGGGCGTGGATAAATTACCTATAACTTTCATGCATTTGGCTGTATTTGCAAGAGTCTAGGCATGGCACAGGTGTTGGAATTTTTATGGTGCAGATTCTCAGGTGGTGAGATCATGGGGAAGCCTAGAGGAAGTCACTCAAAGCCATATACCTCAGTGTGATCAGGGAGACAGTGGTCTCGAGATCCCGTGAGTAGCGACTCATGGACAGGCTTGCGTTGGCATGGTGTCGGGTGGCACATAGTCATGGAGAGCGAGCAGATGCTAGGAGCCAGGTGGAGCAGATGATGCTTTGGAGTTCGGCTTGTCTAGTAGGATAGTGACCAGGATTGGAGACATCAGGTGAGCATAATATGTGGATGACGAGTCCATTGGGGTGGCACTCAGGGAGATGCTACAGTTTCTCAAGTATGATATGTCATTTGATTTATGGACGATGTTTTTCACCTGTGCATCATGTGTGGTGACCTATGAACGTGTCATGCCTACGTGTACCTAGTGGTGGTACATATCCTGAAGGCATGGAGTGTATTACAGGGTGATGTGGATCCAGCATGCCCATGGTTGTGAGCCAGCAAGGATGGAGATGGTTGCTCAGGGAGTGACATATGATATTTTGGCGAGTGATCAGGTGAGCTGTATGGTTATATGCACAATGGTCTCCAGGTTGACATCACGTGTTGTTTGTTATCCATCATTATTTGGTAAGCAGGATGTAGTTTTTGGTTAGATCCAGTTGGAGTCTAGTTGTACTACAGGTGGACAAATTCTTGGGGAGCTATCAGCGGGTAATGGATATTTGGTGATCATATGGTACAGGGTACAGGGTTCCGGAGCTATCATGCCTGATATGCTATGGATTGTGGGTGAGTTGTTAATCACGATAGTGGATCTAGTTTGTATTTGTTTTGGCTTGGACGCTATGATGGATGTGTTGGTGAGATAGGTTCTTTGGTGGGAGGCCTATATACTGGTCAAATCAGAGTTGACAACGTCAAGCATGGGAAGTTGAGCCTACATGTGACGTAGGAGAGGCAAATCATCATCAGTGTCTCTAAGAGATGGGCGGGTATAGCGTATGATGAGTTTTGTGTACATTCATTTATTGAGTCTTTGGTAGACTCTTGTGCTTGGAGCATGGAGAATGAATGGGGATCAACTTTTAGGACTTATTGGACAGTTGGACATGCTTGGACGTGAGGGCATCTTGGTTACAGGTGCAAGTCAAGATCTGATTTGGAGACTAGTGGTGTAGCAGTGGATCTACAGGTGGCACAAATGTTGGTACGACAGGATACCACTTATGGGCAAGCCTTGGTCATGTATTTGAACGCTTTATCATTCGTGTTGGTTTGCATGAGTGTGTGTGGGCTTGCATGTTACCTTGTCACGGGAGTCTAGATCTGAGTCGGAGTTGTATATGGTTGTGCATTTGCTATGTCAGAAACAAAGTAGTCATTTGGATGCTCATTGACTTGTCATTATGTCTACTAGCTGTCTATATGGTGAAGGTATAATCTTATGGTGGCTGTAAGATTTTTTCAAGTTGAGGCTCATTCGCTCATTTATGTCAACTTTACAGGTCTGCGTTTGTAAGTGTCTAATAGGATGTCAGCCTAGCTAGATAGGGGATGTAAGTCTTATGGTGGCAGTGAGATTTTCTCAGTTTGAGCCATGTCGCTTATGTGGTCCCCTTGTGTTCAAGTTGGATTGGGGACGAGTCAGTTGATCGAGAGTGTGGTAGACTCTCTATATGAGCATTGTAGTTGCGTGATACTTTGTGTGTCAAACCTGGTGGTTTGTTGGTGTGCTTGAGTGTGAGTCAAGTACAGGGTAGCATGGATATGCATAACATCTTTTGGACACTCCAAACAATGCTACATTTTGTATTTCTTTACTCCTATCACATTTGAACTTAAGGAAGAAAGTTAGAAATCAGGTTGTGATCTGATTCATTAGTATAAGCTCTAAATGTGGTGATGTAATTAGTGTACAGTTTATTTGGTTTACTATATATGGTTGTGATCGGGACGTGACTCACCGTTAGGATATATTGATCGGGAACTGATCCCGTAGTCGGCTATTTGGGTTAGCCGGGTAGCCACATGTAGGAAGAAATTAGCTTGTACAATGATTTTGGTTTTGCTATGCTATACTCGAGGGCATGTCTCGGGTTTGTCAGTTATTTAGGCCATATTGGACCTTGTTCTAGTTTGGCAGGTGGTAGGCCAATTTTAGGACACATGTCCTTTCATACAGTTAGGGATTTCCTATATGTATGGTGTTCTTTGTAATATGCATAACTTTTGTTGTGCCATCTTTGAGAGCTTGTGAAGAGTGGCTACGATGATTGTGAGATGTGATCTGCATACTGTACTAGATTCTATCAAAATTTCAACTAGTGGTTGTAGGAGAAGACCAAGATTTTCTTCTAGTGGAAGAGGAGAAATTTCAACTAGTGGTTGTAGGAAAAGACCAAGATCCTCTTCTAGTGGAAGAGGAGGATCCGTCGGTTCCGATCGGATTGCGGACTTTTATGGTTCGCTATCTCCCAAAGAATGGCAACGACATCTTTGTCTTTTCGAAGAAGAGGTCGATTCCAATCGAGGTAATCTTTCGATGGGTATCCCATCAGAGGAATCATGCAATTTGTTTTATAATTTGAAAAATGATGGCTCAATTATCAAAGATACCAAGGGCAACGTCGTCATTAATAGGATGCACGACTTTGCTCTCAAATATTTTGGCCACAACTTATTCACTTCTTGGGAGCAACAAAACCAAGATGACAAAAATAAGATACTTGCGATTTTGAATAGTGAGTTTACTCAATCAAATAGATTGGGGAGGTGTGGGCATTGACGAATATGTGTACGCATATTCGTCATAAGCGTCAATCCTTACGAAGATATGTAAAAAATGGCAAAAAAAGGCCGGGGTGGGCTTCAAAGAAAGATTGCGTAAAGGTGATACACGAGTCCAAGCGACCCAATCCCGATGGCTTCAAACAACCACGGGAAGCGACCAAATCAAGAATCAATCTCTTGGGCCAACCTCATCTTGGCTTTAGTGGGAAATCCAATTTACAAGTCCAATTTGTAAGTTTTGTTTTTTTAATTTGATTTTATTATGATTATTTTAGTTATGTTTTTTAATTACTAATCACACATCATATTTTAATGATTGATGCGGAATATAAGAATGGGTACCAACAAGGCTATAGTGCCTCGGTGGACCATCTTGCTCAATAGTCCCATTTGTTTCTATTATCTAATAATCATTTTAATTAGTCTTTCTTGCTTTGCTTGTTAATGAATTTTATTTATTTGACCTATTTGTTATTGACTTTTGTTATCTTTTGTCATGTGTAGAGAAGCTCGGCATCTTATGTAGAGGGGGGGTCGGGTGAAGAAGTTGGTGAAGCAGAAGCAGAAGCAAAAGGAGAGATGTCCGGAAGTGAGAGTGAAGGAGAAGCTTCCACACAAGAATCGGGATTCGGACGATGACAATTAAGGAGTTTTTGTTTGTTCAATGTTTTTTAATTTACCTTTTAGCTGTGATGTAGCAAGTAGGAAGAAAGAGATTTTGTTTCAAGTCCTTTCTAAAAAACAAAATTCAATGTACTTCTTTTTCAAAGGATCGGATTATGTGTGTGTGTGTGTGTGTGTGTGTGTGTGTGTTTGTTTAACCGTCTATGTTTATCAATTGTTATTATCAATTGTTAATGTACATTTCAATTCTTGTCTATACTTGCATTGTTTGTTTTAACTTTTACTCATTTATTGTGCACTATCTATGATTGTATTAAGATCTTGTTTTTATTATAGGAATGTTCATCGTTTTATAAACACAATTTAGGTAATATACATATAGTTTGTATAATCTAGTATAAAAAACAAAACATATACTACAAAATCAATATTAGAATTTACCAAACCATTTATTTAAGCGAAATCACAAAAAATTTATAAGATTGATTACATACCTCATTTGCTTGACTTCATCAAATGCCCTTTATTTTCCAAAGCCATCATCTTTTTTATTCTACGAATCAATCAATCAAGGCATTGATATGTAAGTTTATCTAATTTAGTCTTAAGATCAACACATATTGTACAAAAATCACATTGATTCAATCATCACACAATTTAACAAACCATTTAATAAGATGCCATGTGAATGCATCACTTAATCTTTCAAAATCAACATTCAAAAATTCATAACATAACTCATTTGTTTATTAGCAATTATCTTCTTCAAATCAAACACCAATAATATAATAATCAACTATCAAGTGAATGCTAACCTACATTGTGTAACCACAACTCTCTCTCTCTCTCTCTCTCTCTCTCTCTCTCTCTCTCTCTCTCTCTCTCTCTCTCTCTCTCTCTCTCTCTCTCTCTCTCTCTCTCTCTCTCTCTCTCTCTCTCTCTCTCTCTCTCTCTCTCTCTCTCTCTCTCTCTCTCTCTCTCTCTCTCTCTCTCTCTCTCTCTCTCTCTCTCTCTCCCCCCAATGCAATTGACGCTTTGCGAAAAATTCACAAAAATCCCGATGCATTCACGAAAATTTCGCGAAAACCCCGATGCCTTCATGAAAATCTCAAAAAAAATTTCTCGAGGGGGAGTCCAGTGTCGCATTTGTTTTCGAGGGCCAGTGTCACTTTTTTTTGCAGGCCAATTTCGCGAAACCTTCGCGAGAGTTTCGGATCCTATTTTCAGAATTTTCGCAAAGGCTTCGCCGATTTTCGCGAAATTGACCCTCGAAAAAAATGTGACACTGGTCTCCCCTCCAGAAAAATTTTTCGACATTTTTTTGCAAAGGCATCGGGATTTTTGCAAAGCCTTTAGGGATTTTTCCAAAGCTTTCAAGGAAATTTTGCGAAGCTTTCGGCGAAATTTGGCGAAGCCTTCGGGATTCGATTTTCGCAAAGCCTTCGCGGGTGGTTCGTGAAGGCTTGCAAAAATCGGATCCCGAAGGCTTCGTGAAAATCTTGACAACCCTAAAAAAAAATGCGACACTGGCCTCTCCATGAAGAAAATTTTTTTTCGCGAAGGCATTGGGATTTTCGCGATGGCATCAGGATTTTCGCGAGGGCTTCGGGATTTTCGCGAAGGCTTCACACAAATCCCTACAAATGCGACACTGACCCTCGAAAAAGGAAAATGCGACACTGGCCCTCGAATCCCAAAAATGTGAGAGCCAGTGTCGCATTCTTCGAGGGATTTTTCGCGAAGGCATCGGGATTCTCGCGAAGGCTCTAAAAATTCGAGAGCCAGTGTCACATTTTTTGAGGTATTTCACGTAGGCGTAAGCACTCTGACATAAGCACAAAGGCGTTCTGTCACTCGAGGTCTCGTCTAAAGACATAAGCACCGTAATCTCATTGCTCGTGGGATCATTGAATTGCCTACTCAATCTACTCTGCGAACAACCTGATACTATGTGGAGACGAATATCCTTTGTGGTGTTCTCTCGCGCAACACATAACTGCTCTACAACTACAATTGAAACTTCAAGTCATCCTTTTTGTATGCACTAAGTTTCCTCTCTTGCACTCCCTATACATTCACATGCCTTTGTTCTACATTGATAATCTAGAAATTAATCATAATGCTACTGTTTCTTCTTCTTCTTGAATCAAATGAGCTTCATGTGATTGGGCATCGTCATACGCCTTCTTCCAGCATTTCTTTGGATTGTGGCCAATTTTTTCACAATATGTGCATTTCTCCTTATCTATCACGCTTCTGCTTGCCCTTGAGAAGAGAGCACAATCATTATTGCTAGTAGATCCATAAATAACCAAGATAAATTTTTGACAATTTCTCACAGTCCTCCTCAAGAACTAGCTTGGTAAGATCAAGGAGTTTGTGAAACAGGCTTCCATCGTAGCAGCACCCTCACCATATCCATGATAAGATTTCTTTGGTAGAAATCATTTGCCAACATCTTTGAAGAGCATTCCACCAATTTGCCACTATGTCCATGTGCTTCCTCCATGCTCGTATAATTCCAACCACTTATCCATCACCCTAGAATTATAGAGCATAAAAGTAGAAATATTTTCTCTAAGAAAAGGCGTCATTTTCTTAGGAGCACCTCACCTATGCCTTGGGGTTTTTTGTCTTTTACCTCACTGTTCTCCTCATCATTCCATAGTTGTGGAGTAGATTGATGTATTTGAAGCAAAAATTCAGTGACATAAATAAGAGATTCTTGCACTAACCACCCCTCATCCATGTTTCCCTCTGGTCTTGTCTTTTAACGCACAAAATCTTTCAAAACTTTCATGAATCTCTCCAAAAAAAAATCCACCTATAAACATTATTGCAATGATGAGAGCAGTTATCAACGACATAGTAAAAAAACGATGCTAAATATATTGAAGCCCAATTCTTCAACTCATGGTGCAAAGTAGATAACCATATTTTTTACTTTGTGTTTTTAAAGAATTAAAAGTGCTAACATGAGATGTCCTTTTTTTTATTGTTAGCCAAGGTGGAATGTTATAGTTGACCAACACCACTGGCCAAGTAGACCACATGCTTGACATCTTGCCAAAGGGATTCACCCCATCTGTTGCAAGTTCAAATCTTATGTTTCTAGATTCACTTGCAAAATTCGGATACTCTTTGTCAATTTGTTTCCATGCAAGAGAATTTGAGTGTACTCTCATAACCCCATCTGAAGAACGGTGGCTATCATGCCAATTTATGAGTTCTACAAGGGATTTGCAACGAAACAATCTTTGCAATCGTGGAATTATTAGAAAATGTCGCAACACTTTGCATGGGATAATCATCTTGATATCGAGGAGTCTCACGTATAAGACAATTTTTTAGTCCTTGATACTCACCATGATACAATATGCAATCCTTTGGACAAGCATGATGTTGTGTATAGTCCATTCCCATTGCATTCAACATCTTGCGTGCCTCAGCTCTCGTCTCTAGCATGCTATTTCCTTTTGGGAGTAGTTTGCGCAATACCCTACATTTAACCAAATGAATTATCATTACATGAAACACAATTGAATATTCAAGTAAAACTTTAAACTTACACAAGTACACACTTTATCCAAATAATGATGTAACACTTGTATCACTACTAATGATGAGGATCTAGGTGGTGGTGATTCTCTTTTGATGTGTTCTTCAAGTCCAATATCAAGTGAAGGTGACAAAGATTCATGGTGGATTGATAGTAGAGCCAGTTCACACATGACTAGTTATAATAAGAGTTAGAATTAAAGTTAGAATCACTGTGTTACTGTACTGTGGGTCCTATCAGTGGATAAGGATCAGTTGGCCTCGCCACGAGGCAAGTCGACGGGACACGCGTCCCGCCAACGGCAACCTGGGTCATGCATGGGTTGCCTGAGTGAACAACTGTATGTACAATGTAATTTCATTTTGAGAAATACAGTTGCTATGTGAGCTTGCTAAGGAGAGTGATTTTCTGTCTGTGTTACTGTGTAGCATGATCTGTGTTCTTGTGCAAAGCAAATTCTAAGTTGGTATCAGAGCCGTACAGGGAGTGTACACAGTACAGTGTTGCCGTTGAAGAGAGCTTCGAGAGAACTGTCTTCTGAGAGTTCGGGGTTTTACGGCGGGTTGAAGACGGAAAGAGAAGCACTGGTGCACGATTTCTAGTTTATAGAGGCTTGCTAAGCTCAGCAGAGGGATTATTAGCCTGTGCATAGCATCAGACAGGGAAAAATTTGGTGAAAAATTGACAATTTTGAAGCCAGCTGAAAATTGAAACCGGACTTAGGGTTACGGTTTTTATACATAACTGGTGATTTCTTCGCTGTTTGTGCACCGTTTTGGATGCCGTAAGGACATGAAGGAAGCTAATCACACTGTCAATCAGCCATGGAGAGATTCTGAGATCTATGTCAGTGATTTGTCTCCAGACAGTTAACCTAGCAAATTTGCGTTAAAAATGTGAAAAAGCCACTTTGTCAAGTTGAGCTAAAATCATCGTTTCTCCATAGAATTTCCTAACTGAACATTCTAGAGTCATGGATTCAGTAGGGTGACCCTGCTCCAGGCCTTAGATCATGCTCAAAATGATCCACATGAGAGCTTGATCTGATCTTTTTGAGAGAAGGGAGGCGCGGCCGCAGACAGGGAAGTCGCGGGCAGTTCCTACGCCCAACACGATGAAGAACTCAGTGTACCGAAGTTCTTAGCGTATGCAGGAGTTTGGTTCGATGCCCAGATGTACTTTGAACCTTTAGATGAGGTGTCAAGTGAATCAACGGTCCAGAATCTGTGATGGGAGAGAAATTTGAACCACAAGATTTGGTTCAGCCATTGGATGAGCTTTAAACAGGGTCGTGAAGAATTGAAGTGCTTTTTGGCCTTCAACTTCATTAAAAATTTTCATACTGAAAGTTGAGTTGGGTCCCTTCACAAGTGAAGAGTGAAGTTTCTTCAAAGTGAAGAAACAGTTCAAAAGCTAGAAAAGTCCCTATTTTTGGGTCCTTTGCCCGTTTTGACCCAAATGAAAGGCTATAGCCTCCAACCGAAGGGCACCCGGACTGTACCTGCATGTACGGTACAGTAAAACAGAGCGGTTGCAACGGAGAAAGTGTTCGGAGTACGTCAAAAGTAGTTTCACCATTCCACTGGGCACGTTGTTGGGAATTGATGACTGAGTGCATTTCGGAAGGCGACGCCGATTTGGCTTTCAAATTGGTGGAAAAGCGGCGAGTGGTCTGGTAAGAAGAAAAGTGCAGGTCATTATTTTCAACTTTTGACATCACTATTGGCCTCGACATACTGTTCTTAGCCTAAGGCAGAAGTTTTAAGCAGTTTTGCGATGGCAAACATGGGAGAGTCCATTTTGAGTGAAAGTAGCAAATTAGACGGGATTTCCAACTATGCAGTGTGGAAATTCAAAATGAAAAACATACTGATGGAGAAAGATGTGTGGGAAGTCGTCACAGGTGATGAGAGAAGGCCGCCAAATGAAGCAGACATCAAAGTGTTCGACAAAAAGATGAGGAAAGCTTTGACCTTCATTAACTTGTTAGTGAAGGATCACATCATTACCCACATTTGTGATGCTATTACACTCAGACAGGCATGGGATGTGCTAAAGGAGCAGTTCGAGACGTCAAATCCGTCAAGAATCATGTTTCTGAAGTCAAAGTTGAATAGTGCCCGCATGGAACAAGGAGAGCACATTCAGACGTACATGACCAGAATCAAGACAATGAGAGATGAACTGCATTCTATTGGAGAACGCATACGTGATGTGGAGCTGGTGCATAATGCATTATGCGGCATTGCAGAACCCTATCAGATGTTTGTGAGCAGAATAGCATCAAGAGAAAGATTGCCAACCTTTGACGAGCTCACAGGAATCTTGATGCAGGAAGAGCAACGACGAGAAATGGTGAAAGCTAGATGTCAAAATACTGATGATCAGGCACTTGCGACATGCCAAAAAACAAGGCAAGGGCAAGGGCAAGAAGAAGACTAAACAACAATTTTCCAAGTCTCAGGAGGATGAGGGATCTTCCAGCAAAACTAAGAAGAAAGGCAAGTGCTTCCATTATGGTAAAAAGGGCCACTGGAAGAGTGAATGTCGCAAATTTCTGGCGGAACAAGACAAGGGAAAACCAAAACAAGCAGACAACCTTGTCGATGAAGGTGAGATTGAAGACTCTAGCATCTTCATATCTGCATTGTCATCTAATCAAGATGATCAAGCATGGTATATTGACTCAGGAGCCACAAGACACATGACAGGTAACAAGAACTGATTCAATAGTTTGAAGGCATTGGATAATGGAACATCTGTTTCACAAGCAAATGGTGAGGTGTGCATGATCAAGGAGATAGGCACAGTTTCAATCCAACTGCCTGACGGCAAAAGCAGGATGATCAGGAAGGTACTTTACGTACCAGGTTTGAAGAAAAATCTACTTTCTGTTGGAGTCATTACTGATCAAAAGTTGAAAGTAGAATTCGTCCATGATCGTTGCTTTGTAAAGGATGCGAACCAAAAGTTCAAAGTTATTGCGAATGGAGTAAGAGAGCCCAATACAAAATTGTACAGGTTGAATGCCACAATAAAGGGGCAACATGGACTTGTGTCATCCGTTCCTTCGCAAACTGAGTTGTGGCACAAGAGGCTTGGTCACTTGAACTTGAAAAGCCTCAGTTTGATGAGAAAATTGAAGATGGTAACAGGACTGCCTACAATAGAAGATCACTTGAAATCAATGTGCGAATCTTGTATATATGGGAAGCAGCATCGAGAGAAGTTCAATAAAGGGGGTGTTGCAAGAGCAAAGAACATACTGGATTTAATCCACACAGATTTATGCGAGCCCATGAGGACCATGTCCTTAGGAAAAGCCTTCTATTTCATGACCTTTATTGATGATATGTCACGTAAGACGTGGATCTACTTCTTGAAGAAGAAATCAAATGCTTTTGATAACTTCAAGAACTTCAAAAACTTGGTCAAAAATCAGACAGATAAGAAGATCAAAGTCCTAAGATCAGATAGTGGAGGTGAGTATAAGTCTAATGACTTCAATGATCTTTGTGATCAATGTGGGATTAAAAGACAATTTACGCAAGCTCATACTCCTGCTCTCAATGGTGTAGTTGAGCGCAAAAATCATACGATTGTGGAAAGTGCCAGATCTATGCTAGCTGAGATGAAATTACCCAAAGATTTTTGGTCAGAAGCATGTAGCACGGCAGTCTATCTTCAAAATAGAAGTCCTACCATTGCCATACCAAAAATTACACCTGAGGAAGCATTCACAAAGAAGAAGCCAAAGGTGAACCACTTGCAAATCTTTGGATGTAAGGCCTTTGTACATATTCCTAAGGAAGAAAGACGTAAACTTGATGTAAAAGCTATCAAGTGCATATTCCTAGGATATGATGATCGCGTGAAAGGCTATAGATGTTTTGATCCAGTCGAAAACAAAATCCATATGAGCCGAAATGTTATCTTTGATGAATCCAAGATGTATGAAGACGAAGATGCTGAGAAGATATACACATCTAGTAGGAAAAATGGCATAGTGAGGATACCACCTGATGATGATCCATTCATTGACCTTCCGAGTGATGAACATGAGGATACATCTCAAGATACTACTACTCAACCTCAAGAAACATGTTGGAGAGGTAGGGACAAACCTTTTGGTGCAAGAAGGATTGAAATTGCAGGTGACAAACGCAAGAAGAAGGATGTACCGTGGGATACATTTTCACCAGGAAGCCGATCACCTGACAGAAAGCTCCCTAAGTGGTTTGAGAGATTGATGGAGAGCCGCGATATAGATGACTTTCCAGGATCATCTAACTAGGGAGAGCTACGAAGATCAACAAGAGAGAAGATACTACCTGAAAGTTCTGAAGCAAATTATGCTCTGTTATCCAGCATTATTCAAAGCAAAGAACCTTCGACTTATAGTGAAGCGAAGGATGATGACATCTGGATCAAGGCCACGGGAGAGGAGATGGAGTCAATTGCTAAGCATAGCACATGGGACTTAGTAGAATCAACAGTTGGCAAAAAACCCATTGGTTGCAAATGGGTATATAGAACTAAGTACCATGCAGATGGAAGCATAGCAAATCACAAAGCAAGATTGGTAATCAAAGGGTACGCACAAAATAAAGGCATTGACTATGAGGAGACCTTTGCGCCGGTGTCTCTTGTTTTCAGAGTATGAATTAACTTTTAAAATCTTGTTGGACAATCATAACGCATAAAGCTGTGATCATCTTTAGCATAAGCTGTCTATTAGACTGTTTTTGTACTTAGCAGTCAATTAGAATGGGAGAGCTGTTCCGCAATATTCCTACTCTCTTCTCCGCTCTCGTTCTTCCTATCTCCCTTCCCCATCAGATTGGTATCAAAGCTTCACTCAAATAAACCGAGAGGTTAAGTTTGTTCTATTTGTATACTGTTATCATGTCTCATATAGGTAGCTCGTCATTTTCATCACTCAGTGAAGCTATAGTCATTGACAAGTTCAATGGCTCTAACTTCTACATCTGGAAGTTAAAACTTAAAATGATGTTGATAGATAGAGATCTTTGGGATGTAGTAGAAGGTGCAGACCCGAAACCAAAAGATGGTGATCAAGCAAAGGCCTGGAGGATCAAAGATCAGAAGGCCTTAGCATGTATCACACTCAATCTGGCCGACTCTCAAATATCTCACATTACCACGTGCAAAACCTCCAAGGAAGCACTGGACTTGTTATCAAGTCTCTATGAGACTCACGATGTAACCACGAGATTACATCTTAGAAGAAAATTCTTTACTCTTAGCATGTCTCATTCTACTGCCATCACTTCTCACATCAACAACTTCAAGTCCCTGTTAGATCAGTTATCAGTTGTAGGATGTTCTATTCAAGATGATGATGTCGTTATGATCTTGCTTTCTTCTCTTCCAAAGTCGTATGAACACTTTGTGGTGGTCATCTCCACACAACCCGACCTCACTTTTCAAAAGGTGATCGGTCATCTTCTTCAAAAAAAAATGCGAATAAAGACTAGCAGCCTGTCCATCAAAGACAAATCCATGGCTTTATACACCAAGAAGAAATACTATTCCAAGGGCAAGAATCAAGTGCAGTAGCAACAATAGAAGCCTACCACTCAAGGTGAGCATGGTGAATTGCGCAAGAAGCTTTTTTGCACATATTGCAAGAGAGCCAATCACGACATCAAGGAGTGTTGTACTCCCCTGGATCTACAACGAGACAAAGAAACAACAGCAACAACAACAGCCAGACTCCTCCAAGGCGGCCGAATTCAAGGAGCAAGACACACTTCTTGATGGCTTACAACAGTAGCGAAGACTGTGATAGCTGATACCTAGACAACGGCGCCACCCAACACATGACATGCAAGGAATGGTTTACAGAGTACACAGATTACAGCAGAGACCAATTTATAGTACCTATCACCAGACCAGACCAAACAAGCTCGAGCAGATTTGGAGAAGTTTAAGAAGAAGAATCAGCGCATTTTGGTCAACCCAACGTCCGTAGATCCTCACAGACTCAGATAGTTTCTGAGAGGTATGCACCTCAATCATTCTGGACTTCATCAGAAGAACGAGAGAGCCTAGCTGAAGCAATTAGCTCCAAGGATGTTGTCAAGTGGCAAGAAGCTATGGAAAGCGAGTACAACTCACTTTTGACGAATCAGACCTGGACACTGGTCGACTTCCCCACTCAAAAGAGAGTTATCGACAACAAGTGGATCTTCAAAAAGAGGATCAACTCTAATGGTTCCATTGCTAAATGGAAAGCACGGCTGGTGGCTAAAGGATTCACTCAAGTCCAAGGAGTGGATTATCAAGAAATTTTCAGTCCTGTCATCAAGATGCAGTCAATCAGGACTCTGATTGCGTTAGTAGCTGCGAAAGACCTCGAAATGCACCAAATTGATGTCAAGATAACATTTCTCAACGACAATGTCGAAGAGTTGTACACCTTCCAACCGGAAGGATTCGAAATCAAAGGCCAAGAGCACAAAGTGTGCAAGCTGCATAAAGCAATCTAGGGTTTAAAACAGGCCGCAAGAGCATAGTTTGATAGAATCAACTCTTATTTCATCAATTGGGATTTGCAAATAATTCAGCTGACTGTAATGTTTAGATTTCATGACTAATCCAAGCACATAGAAATCCAGTATCATTTCATTAGGGAGAAAGTTTTCTTAGAACAAGTGATCCTTCAATACTGCTCCACAACGAAAATGGTCGCGGACATCTTCACCAAAGCGCTTCCCAGGATTAAGCATCAAAAGCCCTTTAGCATGTTGAACCTGACAAAGTTACCAAGGCACCAACCGTGATCTTTAGGAGGACTATTGAAAATTAAGCCCATAGTTGCCTCCTTGGTGAATGATAACTTAGACAGCCAATTACTTGAAGAACGTCGACAACGGACTTCCGGCTGTTGATCGCCAGCAAAGGGTAACCAATCCCATTATAATTTTAAGTTCAGATGTTAAGTTTAATAACTTGAAGTCATTGAAGACTTGGCCATCTTCAAGGACTTCCACAAAACTTGCATTTAAAACAAGTCTGCAGATTTACATTGTTTTTGAACAGTTTGTAAAAAAATACACTAAGTGTCGCAGTTCACATTTTTCACACTTTCCCGAAAACTGCAACACTTACCTTCGACTTCTTCCGTTCAACTATTTTGAAAAAGTCAACTTGTTCACAGTTCAACAGTTTAACTATTTTCAAACACCTTCCTCCCTTTTCGCATTTTTTCAAAAAATGTGAAGAGAGAAAATTCCAAGAGATCCTCTATTTTTAAGAGTTAAACTGTTAAAGACACATTTCCCAACTTTTTAAGGGCGCCTTCAACACCTTCGGCTTTCCCGAAAAGAGCGAAAGAGTGAACTGTTAGAGAGATCCTTGTCTTTTTTGAGGGCATCTTCAACTTTATAAGGGCGCCTTAAACTTGTTCAGGACACCTTCGGCTTTTTCGCAAAAACCAGAAGAGAGAGAGACATATGCCGAAGGTCGTCTAAAATGAACGAGGAATGTTCCCAGCCACTTCCCACCATAATTTGCAAAGTTTGAAAAAACCACTTCACAACGTCCTTATTCGTGTCAACAATACTGATTTGTTGACCGTATACACTATGTACAGTTGTCACAGAAGCCATATACTTCCAAGCACAATGGCTTTCCCAATGAAGTGACAAACATTCAATGTAATTAATACACAGATGAAATCTATAAATAGATCATCCAAGCACAGATTAACGGTTGCTCTGTCCATGAGACGTATTATTTGAGCCTCTCAATTACGCCATCATTTGTTGGCTGTAATTGTTATTTGTACTGTGTTTCAGTGTAATATAACAGCAGCACGTTTTCATCTGTGTGCATCGTAGATGAATGCTTGTTGTGATTGAATGCACTTTCATTGTTGTTTGATCGCACTTGTATACTCACTCTGATCAGAACACGGACGTCTACGACTGTTCAGTTTCTGATCAGACGATGGTTGTCTTTGACGCCTAAGGAACTCGCAATATCATACTGCTCTTCCATTTATTTCAGAACTATACTTCACATTGAATATGATTTCAGTAGTACCACACACACGCAAACCATCTCTAATCTCTTCGGTGGACTGTACTCTTGTTTCCAGAGTATGAATTAATTTTTAAAATCCTGTTGAACAATCAGAACGCATAAAGCTATGGTCATCTTTAGCATAAGCTATCTATTAGACTATTTTTGCACCTAGCAGCCGATTAGAATGAGAGAGCTGTTTTGCAATATTCTTGCTCTCTTTTCTGTTCTCGTTCTTCCTAACTCCCTTGCCCCATCATTATAGTCGGGACTTGGTGCATGTATTAGCTCTAGAATTACGACGGGTATCCGAGTAGCAAGGTGTCATCAAAGAAACTATAACTAATCTAATGAGCCATTCTTAGTTTCATAGTACAAGATAGTTTATACTTACACATGCATGTCTTAATCTTTGAGACAAGCATATGACAACATTCATGGCCAAGTCATCAAATGTTGATGATATTTTGTGGCAAGATAGAGATGGAGGCTCATTCATGGAGCTTTATGGTGGAGACATATCAAGAAAGGACAAAGTTGGAGGAGACAAGCAAGCAAATGGTCATCACTTACATTTATTGTTTGGTTGCTGTAATTTTCCAGAGAGTTCAAAGTTTGAAACATGGAAGAATCATTTCATTTACATTCTATTTGGTTCTTCATATTCTAGTTATATCTTGATGTGTAAAATTGATGTAAGAAATAGTGAAGCATCCAATTTGGACACTATTCTCTATATCAATTATGAAAACTACTTTAAAACATAGAAAGGAGTTCTATACTTAGGATGGAGATTATTCTAAAGTTGGATCAAAGTAGTTTGGTTAAAACTATGCCAAAACTAGTTGAAGAGGGAGTGTGAAAGATTTTAACAAGTTTATTCATATAAATTGTCAATTGAGGGCAAAACTCATTTTAGACTTAGAGATAAACTTTTGAAGTTATATTAGTTTAAAATACATTCAATAAACATTTTTTGAAAGTGTGGAAAAGTTGGTAGTCGACTTTGAGAGAGATTCAAATTTGAACTTTGGGTACATTGAATCTAGTCCAAAAATAGTAAGGTTTATCATATTGGAGAGAAAGCCAAGTGGCAAAGTAGGGTTTGGACCTGTTATATATTGTTGTAACTCGTGGAAAAAGGGATCTTCTCTCTGATCTCTCTCATTTCATCATTATACATGTTTCTCTTTGGGTTATACTACTCATTGGTGCACTCTCATGATGCTATCTTGCAATTCTATGTGTAGAATGATCATTCTATTTTCGGTTCCACACGTGTGAAATACAGTAGGGTGTTGTAATTGTACGGACAACAACTATATTTTATGTTTTGGTTCATATTTGATCAGTATCGCTAGAGTTTGCATCTCATTTTGTATGTAGATGCTGATTTTTTTACATTGGCAGGATTGTCGATTTGCTCCTTTTTTAACCAAAGATTAGGAACATGGATCTAGATTTTGAATGATTTGAAATCTTTCATAGTGGATTGGTTTGGGCCATTTTCTACTTCAAAAAGGATTGTGGAAGGATGAACAGCTTTCAAAATACCTCAAAAAAATTGCAGGCGCCTCAAACCTAAAAGCTTCTCTAGTGGAATGGAGTCATTTTAAGAAGTTGGAGACGATAATTTAAATGGCAAAAGCTCTCTCATCCATCTTTGCCAAATATATGGATGTTCTTTGTGCAATATGGAGTATGTTGTGTCTTTGCAAAATGTTTCAGATACGATGAAGAAAGTTTTGTGTACAAAACTTTGCGGTAGTAGAAAATTGGACTACAAGATCATGCGCCTTCTTGTGGATGGAGCTCCGTCCACCATCGCACTTCCCCGATTGCTCTTTTATCTTTGACCAATTATAATTGCACTTCTCGATGGCCTCTTCACTAATTATAATTAGTGTTAATGATGACATGTGTACTAATAAGAGAGTGACAATTGAGATGGAATGGTCCATATGACATGGCACATCCAATGGTGTAAATTAGATCTCCAAATTCTAACTCACCCTCTAAGTCTTTTTTAACTCTATTTCCTCAACCCATATTGATGATAATAGGACATGGCTCAAGTTCAAATAGAAGTTTTGATGAACTAGTAGCTTGGATATTTATGCTTGTTGCTCGTGGGGAATCGTGCTGGTTCCACCTCCTATCGCGCGTGTGCTCCCAATGCAGCACTAATTTCAATGCTCAAGCTCAAATCCATTTAATAATGAGGATCTTGGAAGCTATATAAAACCAGAAAAGAAAGGATTTTTTTTTTTTTTTACTCTGGATCGGATCAAATCGGGTCTAAATTTTCCAAAAGAAAAAATCCGACCCAGTGTATATTTTTCAACCCATTGTGAAATCCGATATTGTTGGATCCGACCCGACGCGGGGTTGACAGTCTGCCTACTTTTGTACATACATTTATAGATTACAAGTCGGTTGTAATCAATGTAGCAGATAGCATTGAATGCTAATCAGTTATAGATATTTGTAGTATATCAAACAACTAAGAATAGACTAAAAATAATCTTGAAGTTAGTCCTTGATAATCATCAAGTTATTATTAAGAACAATCTTCTAAATCTTTCAATTCTAATCAAAATTTCTACTACCAGTGTTACTACACTCAACAAACAAAGATGAAGTTACTACTTCATGCTCTTGTACTCATTTTGATATCAATCAGAGTGCAAATTCTATCTACACTACTATTTCATTCATTTGCGATTTTTATCTTAACAAATTGCTACTAACTGTTGCGCTTCCGATCAATCAACCCCGCTCACTCAAGCTTCCACTACTTGTCATCACGATTTTCGACATGCACCCCCTTGGCGCGCGCACGCTCGTTCCGGCGCCGCACCGCCTGTGGCGCGCACGCTTTAGCTGACTCAAGATAGCTACCTAGTTGATCCTGTGACATAATGTTCTAAGAGTGATAAACCTAGAAAATATGTTAGTGTTACAGTATTTTGATCAAGTGAGGGATTGTTAGCATAAGCTGACCAAAACACTCAAAACACAATGTGTTAGTCCAGCGTGGCAATCCCATACAACCACTTCTTGGCATACAGAGGCTCATGCTCTTCCTATAAGGGAGGAGGTACGTAGACAGTAAAGACAATGAGATAGTAGTTCTTGTAATTGTATTTCTATGTTGATTAGAAGCTGAGTGCCTCATGTAGTAGGAGGTGAGCGAGCCTCCTTTGGCTATCTCACATGTCTTTGCTTTTGTTAAATAAAGTAAACTTATGTACGTTCTTGATACTTTCAGCATCTCCTACTTCTTGCAATACAAGGGTGTTTCTCTTCATTATGAAGACTCTTCCTCTCGCAGGTTATTATTTCAAAACACTGAGCACGAATTCTAAGAGAGTCAAGATCAAGCGAAGCTGAATTTATCGAGTATTAGGAGTTGCTGATGTACTCTATTACTCTGTTGCTGGCAAGTTTCTGATTCCCTAGTCTTGTTAGATTCTTCTGTACCGCAAACTGTGAAGGAAAAGACGCATCAGGCTTACGACTTTGTTAAGCAAGCACTTGATGCAGCAATGTCAGTGTGGCCGATGTTCAGAGAAATGGCTTGTATGAATCCGTGAGGATATACTATTGTCAAATATGAACCTATGGCTGATGAATGGACAACAGATACTTTAAAGAAATTAAAGAGGTTAACTGGAGTTCCTTTTATTATTGAGCTTGTTGGCCCTTCTGCTTTGTACGGCGCTAGAAAATATAATCAGTTTATTTCGATCTTGAAGGAGAGACAGATTCCACGCTCCAGCTACGTACCACTGCTTGCTCTGGAAAAGCTTGATTGACAAAGCAGGAAAGTTTGAAACTGGTAGCAAACTTTCTGCAACTATAGAATCTAGATATGCAACCTCTGACTTTTTCCTCAAATGGCAATTAGTTGTATTGTCAAGATTTTGCCCGGATTTCTTTAGCATTGTAGTCTTAATGGGATCAACGTGGCTTGATGTTAAAAACTTCTATTAGGCCTTCTTGCTTTCTTACTTTGCTAGCTCCTGGACTTGAGTAACTTTTGGAGAGCTATATGCTATTCGTAGAAACTTGTAATCTGTGTAGAGTATGATAATTAAGCATCTACCTGATTGATTTTCATTTCTTAATCTCTGGCTATGAACGACCTGTTGCTGTTTCAGCACTTGCAGTTTTTACTTTGTTTTGTAGATATAGCTTCAATTGGAGCATTTAGTGAGTTTGTGACTCCTGAACGTTGTGCTATCTAGTTTATGTCCAAAATCTTGCGGTGCGCTGCACCTTCATGTAATTGCAATTGCGCTTACTTCACTAAAACTGCATTTTTGTATTTGAACATTGTACGGAATTGAGGCTTTCATCCTTTATTTGATGTTTCAGCTTGCTCTCATTTGTATTTTCTTAAGACATTTAGGGCAGATTACCCTAACCAAGAGCATTGAATAATGACACAGATTGCTTGGTCAAAAGTCTTTAGACGTTCATTAAAACGATTGCTGTTTATGGTAATCTCATTATTGGATGTTCTCCGTGGTCAAAATGTTGGGCTAGTTGAGTTTTGCAAGAAATGATGATGCAATCCTTGTAAGTTGTTTGCTTTCTATACAAGATTGCTCAAATGCTCCCTAATTCAAAATTGCTATTTTTGTAGCTTTGTTTAAAATCTATGTGAAGACGAGTACAATTGTTGCTTTGAGTAGTGGGATCCAAAAATGTGCTGTATTTTTTGTTTGTTTTGCAATAGCCCATGCAAGCAATATATATTAGATATGCAGCTGCTTAAGGTTGATGTTAATTTTCAGCTTGATTGTAAGCTTTGCTTCTCATATTGTGTATGATATTGACCCTTCATAGAGAAATTGCTATCGATGATAATCAATTTTATGCTAAAAGTGAAAGTTGGTTTGGAGGTGATTTTAAAATTTCATAGTTTTCCAAAAATTAAAGTCCTTGTCTATTTTACAATCTTGACGATTTTTTAATGAGATACGATGGGTGTATCAGAGCTCTTTTCTAGCATAAATGGTGTTGGGATCCACATTGTAAGAGTCCAAACTGAGGTTTTTTGTGATCATTTAAAGTTTTTGAAGCAAAGAATCGGTTTTGGGGGAAAACCATTTTGGCTCTAAATTATTCCACATGCGGATGTGCTTACAAAATGGCAGAAGCTTTGTTTCTACGTCTGCTCGATGACTTGTGCTGGGTTCCTATTTTCATACCTACGTGGAGGATTTTCCTAACTCATGTTCTGTTCTTGTTCTAGGCAAGAGGTGCACACAGTTTCTAGCCATCAACAATTTGATTACAAATTTGTTGCTATTTCATAGTTATTTGTGACCTAGGATGGATTTAAACTCATATTCATACTTCACTATTGTGTTGCCAAGTTTACAAGCAACTCTGCAATCTGAGCGAGCACTCATATGTTTGATTAAGGGATTTGGAGAAGCTAGAAAGATGATCATTTGGAAAGTTGAGTAGGCTATCAACTCTAGGATCATCACATATTCATAGTACCTATCTAATGCTTTTTTTCATAGGAAAAAGGGATGTAAAATCTTGTTATGATTCTCATGCATCGAGTGCTCTATTTTAGGAGGTTGGCAAGCAATGAGCACCTAGTTAAAAAAACTTCCTAGTCACATTGGACTTCATGTAAAAAGCTGCACTGCTAAGTTATCGTAGATTAGAAAATTGATATGTTGGGGCTAGGAACTAATTATGTAAGATAATCATGCATGTCAAGATGAATATCTCCTTATGTCAAAGCCTAGATTAGATATACACTTGTCACCCCATAATGACACTTCTAGCTGATAAATGGCTTCACCGATCCCATTTTAATACCATCGCATCTTCTATTTTGCTATTAGAAGGATTAGTTTATTCATGATTAGAATCAAGTTGGGAGATAGCCTCTACTGTATCTACTTCGATTGTGGGAGTTGATCTTTGGTGTAATGGTTTGATGATACCTCTCAACATCTAAATAACCTAGGACTTTCATCAACCGTATACTCTCACCCTTCATCAAACATAAGTACTTGAATGAGTTCAATCGCAGATCCGGGTAATGGTTCTTAAGGTAGCCATTGGACTTGTATAAAGCTTGAAAGTTTGAGGACACAATCCTCTGGATCGCTTCCCATCTCTACATTAATGGAATCTGTAACAGCTTTTTTAAAAGCTGGAATATATCATAATGAGACCTTTGCACAAATAGTAAAACTTGACTGCATCAAAGCTATCATATTAATTGAAATAGCCCAAGATGAGAATATGATCTAATTTGACATTGTGACAACTTCATTGAATGGTGAAAATTGACAAGAAATTACAATGGGACAACTTGAAAGTTGTGTCAAAGAAGACAAGAAAAAAGAGATTGAAGCAAGTTTGAAGGCATGGGACCATGGGCTCAATGAGTTTTTGACAAGCTATAATCTATGGCCAAACCATGTCGATCCATGTGTTTTTCACAACACAAAACATCTTGCAATCTGTTGTAGTCTATAAAGATGGTGGGATTGCATGCAACACTCATCAAAAGGTGCTTGATGAGAATTTTAAACATATTAGGACACATTTTGAAATAAGGACAACTTATTTAGATGTTTGTTTTTTATTCTAGATTAGCAAAGACAAGTCACAACGTACTCTCTACATTAGCCACAAAAATTTGATTGACAATATCATTAAGAGATTCAACAAGGAAGAGAGCCATCCACAATCAACACTAGTATATCTTAGCAACAAACTAAGTGCATTTGTCATAGTGAAGTAGAGGACATGCCAAATGATCTACCATAATTACATAACATGTAGCAAAAAAAATCTCTATCTTGCACATAATTCTAACTGTCACAAGAAAAAAAAATCACATGGATGTGTAGTATTACAATATCGAGAAAAGCAAGAAGATGTTGAAATCAAATTGCATTTTATCAACACCAAGTGACAAGTAGTGGACAATTTTACAAATGCTCTTAACAAAGAAAGGTTGGAATACTCTTGTACACACCTAGGACTTGTAAAGTTCAAGAATAAATAAAAGATATATGTTAAGTATGCTTCTAGAAAGTGTTGAAAATATACATTGATGAGCATCGTTAACATGGCTGGAAGGAGTAGCAAGTCTTTCCTCAAAGCAATCATTATCATTCTAATGAGCTTCATAACAACCAAGCCGATTATTTCGATGAGCATTCTTTTATCACTAGCTTCATATTTCTTTTCAGTTTTGGTTAAAGGGAAATGAGAGTTGCCACACTTATAAACTTGTGCTATTAAAACCCCTTTGGGGCCTTCATCACTCTCATTGGCTATGATTGTGGTATGCCCTACAATATTTCCTATTGCTACTTCTTGCTTGGCTCAATGTTGTACTAATGCACCATGTTCTATGCACCCTCCCTAAATTACTTTCCTAGGTGGACACCATATTCTTGATATCTTTGTTTCCTTCTCCCCCTTTTTTTGTTTTATTGCATTGTCACATTCTACTCTCCCATTACTCCCAATATGTAATCTCATTCACTATAGAATTAAATGTCTTTTCTTATCCAAGTGACATTGAACAAGGTCTTGTACTAATCTATTAACCAAATGTCCATCGTATAGAGTAATATCTAGAGTTTTAGTGAATTTCCTAGGGATGCTAGGGATATAAAAGTGAACACTTTCACTTAGACATTGCATCCATATTCACTATACTCTAACTTTGTCTTATGATGGGAGCATTACAAAATAGATGTTTATTGTACTATCAATATAGCAAAAATGATTCTATCTCAAAATCTTACGCCCTATAAGTTTTAATATCTCATGATTGCCATCCTTCTTGATGCACTTTAAAAAAAAAACTAGATTGAATATGACTCTTGCATATAAAATCTTACACATAGCTTGGTTTATTAATGCATGTTTCATGTTTATCTCCATATAAACTGATATGTGTCCAATGTTCAATATTCTCAACTTGATGATATTTGGGCTTATATTCAAGTGTAGAGATTTAATGAACATTCTGTCTTCTAGAATATTGTAAGAAAGTCTCTAGTTTTCACTGAGCAAAGTTCTCATGATGTAAAAATTCTTGTCTAGAATGTTACTCGTCTTAAAACCAACTAAATCGACCACCTATTTTTTTTATCTTTGTTAACACTTGAGCATATAATTTATGACTTATGACCCCCCATTATTTTGATAGGTCATCTTAATTTGCTATGAAAGAAACATTTGCTGAACTTCATCGTATGCACAAGCCTATGACTAAAACTATAATAATAGGTCTTGCTATCAATTTGATATTTGTTTGAGCTTGTTACTAAAGTTTCATTGGTCTCATTATCTTATATTTCTTGACTTGGTTCTAATAGATAAGGCCATCTAAAATATACTAAACCCAAAAATATGAATTTTGATGACTTGCTCAAAAGTCTTGGCGAATATGCTTTTGACTTGAATTTCAATATGTGGTGGGCAATTCAATTTGTGGATGCTTCCAAAATAGAAGCTAATGAAAGATATCGCATTAAAAGGAAAAGAAGCTAAGAAACATTCAATGTGAATATATGCATAGGTAAATAATAACTCCATAAAATAATTATGAACATCTCTTGAGATTTTGTTGGATATACCCCAACGTTTTAGCCTACAAGAATATTTTGAAGATTAGAATGGAATTTTTTTTGGTGATACAAGATCTAATGGATATTATACTTGGTGTTAAAGAGAGACCTCAACAAGAGCAACATGGAGTAAGGTATGACAATAGAGCTAGATTAGCTCTAGACATCATCAAGATGAATGCATCTAGGAGCTACTACAACAAAGGAGTCCTGGGACACATTGCAAGAGATCTATGAAGCCAAGGACCTCAAGGATGTGGACTATAAAAACTCAAGTGAATCAAAGTGATCAATTTGAAGAGGAGTTGACCAATTCCTATATCATGACGAGAACTTTCCCAAAAATGGACAAAACCATTTACATGAAATAGGTAGTTCATGAGGGTGGTTTAATCTCTCAACTTCAAAACTACTTATTAGAGGAATTTATTATAATTGCAATTTCAATCAATGCTCACAAATTGTAGGTTGCATAGGAGGATTGGTGTAGCATAGCACGCACCCCTCGACATGCAATTTACTAGATTCAAATTAAGTAGTTATGAATTGTTCACACACCAGGATAAATCAATCCAAAATTGATTTATCTATGAATATAGCTAATCCAGTTTGAATCTTCTATCTTGAACATTATGGGCTTTTTGCATCTCAATTCAAACTCCATTTATAAGAAGATTCAAAGCTACCAATCCCTTGACACATGCAAAACATTCCACATCTAATAGGAATTGCTCAAAACTAGATAATTGGAAATAAGTCAAATACTAACTAGAAGCAATATTAACAAATCAAATTAGTGGGAGTGAACTCTACCACCATATTTATCAACTATGCTTCACCTTGAGTTAGTGAATCAAAATCCAAACTTCCCTTGAAAAAGTAGCACTCCAACTTGGGATGTGAATCGGTGTGTGAGTGTGAGAAACAAAAATAGCTCAAAAAGAAAACGAACACGAAAAGAAGCGAACTCAAAAATCGAACGAGAAACGAACTCGAACGAAAAGTGTTCGTGTGCAGCGGAATGAGCTATATTACTCTTTCCCTAAGCATGACTATGCCTATCAGAAACAAACAGAACGTTAGTGATAGAAATCACGGTTGATCTGATTACGTAGCCAAACATTAAGCAACAAAACATCAGAAGAATAATTTGTCACGAACAGCTAGACAAATTATTAGTCACGAATGATTCGCAAAGAGCTAGAATGAGCTCGATTGATAATTAGTTGTGAAAGGCAAGACTAAATATTAGTCGCCAACAGCTAGACTAATAATAATTCGCTAAGAACATATTACCAGATTGAGCAATAAGAGAGTCAAACAGAATGTAGAAAAGCATAGCAATATTGACACAAATATGAACATAGAACAAAATAGAGTTGTTATCAGATTAAGTAAAGCAAAATATACATGTCAATAATGTTGTGGAGCACAAGACAATAGCGGACGAAACTGCGTGCTCTACAAAGCTAATTCAATCTGAAAAAGGAATGAACCTGTTACTGACAATACAAAAGAATTAATGCGCAAGGCATCTACTTCATCTATCTCCGATAAGCTTCTGATGCTATTATTTTCACACATGCTTGAATATGCAAATGGTATTCAATATATATACACAATCTTACAGGTGTGCAGATGAAGAAAGTACAAAGTGGATGTGTTGTCTGTAAGAGATCGTGGGTGGCTACTGTCGTTGTCAAATCTGTTAGCACGGAATGAGCGTGAGAAGGCCGCGACGTCAGCCTCTGTTGAAATGAACATTGGTGAAGATGCAGAAAATGCGACACACTGACAAATGCCTTAAGATTTGATTTATAGGGTGCCTTCGCTTTTCCTAGGGCACCTTCGCTTGTCACAAATCACGTGTAAAAACACAGTGTCGTCTTTTTGCCTGTGAAAAATTACTTGTATTTATGTAGACAGTCCAGTGTTTTGCTTGTCTTATTTTACATGTAAATATGTAGACTGTGCGACAACATGAGTAAAAATGCAACATAAATGGAGGCAGATTAAAATAGGATTTAGGGGAGTAAAGGAGATAAATCCAACACCCCCCCCTTAATCTGGATCCTTGATTTCCTTGATCTTCAGACTGAGCAATGCACAAAATTTGTTGTGTGCATTAACACTTAATTCCTTCGTGAATATATCTGCAACCATGTCCTGCATTCTGCAGTACGTTAAACTCACCTCCTTGTTGAGAACCTTGCCCTCTATGTAGTGATATGTGATTCCAATGTGCTTACTCCTAGAGTGAAATCTAGGGTTGGACGATAAGGCAATAGCTTCCTTAATAGATTGAGAAGCAGCAATGTATTCTGCTTCTGTAGAAGAAAGTGCGATAGAGGTTTGCTTACAACTGTTCCATGAGATAGGACCACCGTTGAAGAAGAATGTAAATCCAAATGTGGACTTATGATTGTCTACATCTCCTCCCCAGCTTGCGTCAGAATATCCACTGAGCTGATGAAGATTGTCGTTGCTGACATCTCCATAGCAGATGCACTGATCCATGGTAGCTCGAATATACCTCATGACTCTTATGAGAGTCTTCCAATAGGTAATGCGAGGATTAGCCATATATTGGCTAAGTGAGCTTACTGCAAAAGAGATATCTGATCTTGTACAGACCATTGCATATATGAGAAATCCAAGTATCGATTAATAAGGATACTCTCTCATCTGCTCCTCTTCCTGCTTGGTCTGGGGACATTGGTCCTTTGACAAATGCAGGCTTGGATCCATTGGTGAGTGAGCTAATTTACAATTCATTAGATTGTATCTGTTAAGAACATTGTGAAGATGTATATTGATGAATCAAATTCAGAGTTATAAAAATTTGTTTTTGATCAATAGTTTCTTATTGTCTAATTGTCTTAAGTTGTCTCATACTTCCGCATATAGTATCTTACTTCAGCATATAATTTTTGCACACAAATTCAATCAGAATAAATACTGTTCTATTAGTACATAGATCAGATAAAATCGCGATTGAAAACACTGATATTAGTTTGATTTATTCAAACTTACATCGTGTTTTTAGTGGAAGAATAATAATTATTTTTCTTACAGTGGTATTAGAGCCTATGGAATTAAGAGTTGATACAGTGTTATCTTCGAATCCCTCTCAACATTCTTCATACATCCATCAGTAAGCCGCTATCTGGAGGTTATTCAAAAATAGAAGATGTCGTCGATCACCAATATTCAAGCTAAGATCACTATAATCTTGGACCCAGAAGGTTCAAACTACTTGATTTGGAAATTAAAGACTTCACTCGTGTTGAAGGGCGAAGGTCTATGACAATGGGTAGAACCCATTGAGGAGAAGCCATAAGCTACTCCTGGCAAAGAATTTTGAGAATGGAGTTTAAAAAATGACAAAGCTATAGCAATTATTGCGTCTTTAGTGCACGACAATCTAATGCTAGATCTTACATCAATTTCAAACGCAAAGGATTTATGGGAAGAATTGCAAACCAAGAATGAGACTCGATCTCGTAATCAAATCATGTTCTTGAAAGACCAATTAACTTACCTACACTGGGACGACAAAGACCTGAACACATTCGTGCGAAAGATTAAAGATCTATTTAGTTCCTTGCAGAGTTCTGGTGTAGAAAATACAATTTCTAAGGAAAAATAGCTTAGTTATTTTCTTCGGGCCCTACCCAGGTCATTCCACACAACACGAACCTTATTGGCAAAAGATGCGACAATGACACTTCAAAAGGCAATAGACGGAGTAAAGGAAGAAGTAGAAGCTCGTGAACGCTATGACGAAAATGGTGATTTAGAGAATGCTCTATTTACTCTGAAGAAGAAATCTTCTAGGAAGTCTAAGTTTAAGAGGAAGTCATCTAAAAGGAATGAGTCTAAGACTAATGAACAACAATCTAGAAAACAACAAAGAATTCTGGTGTGTTAGATAAGATCCCTAGTAGTGGGCTTGACCAACTAGGTTCAAGTTCGCACATGCATGTGAGACCTTGCATAACGTTGAAAGCTCTTTGGGGTCGACTAGGTATTGGACATTGTTTGAAGGCCTCCCTATAAGGCCGAAGTTTGTTGTTACTATATGTGATGACATCACTCTTGTATTATAAGAGAGCCGCCGACCACAAGCCTCAGACTCAGATGTTAACACTTTACAAGCACACTCATGCTCACACTTCACATAGGGGTGAAGTGTGGAGTGCATAGGTCTGCATCTCCCTTCAGCACAAAACTCAGGACGCCATTTACGTGTTTGAGTTGTATCAATATTGGTGGCATTAAATGACAATTAGGACATCATGGCTACATTATAAATCATTTACATGCCATTCATGACGAGCTTGCCATATTAGCTACAAAGAGCATATACTTCTTTTACCTAGAATCTAACTCTTGCACCATGACAAGTAGACAATGACTAGTTGTACTATTTAAAACTCGAAGGAGTTCAATAAAGTAGCGCAAATTTTATCATGTAGAAAAGAGCTTTCTAGTTAGCCAAGTATTCACATAGATGTTACATTTTTCTATTTGAAATCGAGATGCCATCACAAGTGGAACAATGAGTTGGTTGAGTTGAATAAGAGTCACAATTGAGTCATAATTCTTGTGACCTTTATGCTTAGACCCTAGAGCTCCTTCTTGGCTAGGTCTAATCAAGAACATCTTGTACTACATAGACATATTGATGATAGTGCATTTTTAATTAATTGCAAAAGAAAAGCGGAAGGAACTCCCACTATATTTATTGCAAAGATGACTTAGCATGCTATGGCCACATAGACATTTAAATTTGCGACACAAGGCTAAATACATTGGGCCACATGGGGCATGCAACAATTCACATTACAAACCCTAGAGGGATGATGACAACAATCCTCACGATCCCAAATGACAAGCCATAGTTTAATTCATGCCCCCCCCCCCCCCCCCATCGAGAGAGAGTTGGTGGCAATAGTCCTCACAACCTCGAGATGTAGCACCAATGATCTTCATGACCTTGAAGGGCATGCATCAACAAACTTCATGGTGCCTAAAGGGCAAGAAGCAATGAACTTCACTAGCTAGAATGGTAGGGCATCAACAAACTTCATGGCCTCCAAGGGCAATCTTGAAAATCAATGATGTTTTCACGTGTGCATATGGAACTTGAACTTGGGTGGGTAAGCCTAAAGGCCAAGTTCTTATCCACTATGCTTTGAACCATTGGACCAACCTCCCATTATTATCTTCGGAAGCCCCACAATATGGACTAAGTCTTTGATATCCACGTGCACCCAAGTCATATTTGTTTTATCTTAGGACGAAGTACTAGTGACTATGGACTAGTGTACACTTAATACATATATTTATGTTGGTTGCTAGTGGCATTTCTGATTCAATCACGTGTGCAACATCCAAGACCGTTCCCAAATCCAAATTCCAAGTGAAGGCAAATTTGCTGAGCATTTTTGAAGAAAGAGGCTCAAATGCCACATGGCATATTGTCCACAATTCCGATCAAAGCTTAATATGTCCTCACATGCAAATATGTCCTCGCATGCTCTTAGAAGGATCCGAACTTGGCAAGCCCACAACCCTAGCCCTTATATGTCTCTCTAAACCTTAGAGCGACGCGGAACCTCAAGAAATATAATTTCACTTTTAGGATAGTGGCCATTTTTATATTATTATTATATAAAGCTAGATTATGAACCACATTTTAAGATTTAGAATTTGTCATGCAGATGGTGCCACGTCGGCAGACAGGCCTTCATCTGCTACGTGGCAGTATCCGATTCGTCTATTAGGTCCTCCTTTGGACGTTATCGCAATCACCAGTTTGCCGGTTACCATAATTCCTCGCGCGGGGGGCAGTCGACCGGGCCGGCCGGTATCGCCATGATCACCGGTACTTCCCGTCAACTAGAGAGATGGAAAGAACTTTAGTGCTCCAGTGACCGACAGCGACGGTAAGGAGGACGGCCTAAACTAACGCGGGTTAAAATCCCTAACCCTGGTTAGGGACTTCGAGCTCAGAGAGACTTACTAACCGGAGTTAAGAGAAAATAGAGTATCTCAACTGTATAGATTTAACCGGAGTTAAGGGAGCTTTCCTTCCCTCCAGCTGGTCCTCGTTCCGATCCTCTCTCTTTCTATCGTCTTCCTCTAGTATCTATTATGTCTGTCTGTTCTTTTTCATTTTATTTTTGGGATTGAGGCTCCGATTCCTTCGACAGGCAATATATTTGATTTCCTGCCAATCTGCAGCTTCCATATCGGATTGTTATCCTGTTTCTGGTAAATGATAAATTTTCAGTTTTCTTTAAGCAACGCTGTGCTAGTTCATTTGGCTGTTTTTTCAGTTTATGTTGACATGCTGTAGACTGCTAACCGTGCGGTTAGGATATTAAATTTGAACTTCTGCTGGATCTACGAAACTTGTTTTGTTGCATTGTATCGTCATTAATTTCTTCGTTAGTGTATGCGATATATTTTTGGCTATTAGTTTCTAGTTCATTTGGCTGTTTATTTTCAGTTTATATTTACTTGCTGTGGACTGCTAACCGTGCGGTTAAGTTATTAAATTGGTGGATCTAGTAAACTTGTTTTGTTACGTTTTATGCTCATCAATTTCTTCGTTAACGTCTGAAATGTTTTTTGGCCATTTGTTTCTGAGTTTGTTATTATTGAAGCAATGAGAACTTGTATCAAGATAGTTTGCTTGGTTACTTTATTGTTTCTGTTTCATTGAGATATTGTGACTTTGCTGGTTTTATTGGAAAAATGTAAGAGCAAGAGTTCGATGTTCTTTATTCTTTGGATGAAAAGTTTCATACAAGCCTTGATATTGTCGTTTTTTCGAAACTTTAAGTGAAGATTTGAAGCATTTTGCTCTGCTTATTTTGATGTTGGTGGGGTGGAGTGAGGGATTTTTTGAGTGGTTGCTTCCTATCTATAGAAGGTACGTAGCTGCTTAGGTTGTGTCTTTATGAATTTTATTGATATCTTTACAAACAATCTATAATTAAATTTTCAGATGGGACGTACTAAGTTGAAGGAAAAAAAATTGCCTTTCGCGTCATCTAAAGTAGTACCAGCTGGCAATGATACCGATTCTGCACCAGTGCAAAGAAAGAGAGGGCGTCCTCGGAAAGTGCCTAAAGAAGAGCCAGGAACTGAAGAATATAAACCTGATGCTGTGAATAACGAGAAGGAACAGACATCTTTGTTTGAAGAAGGGAAAAAACGTGGAAGGACCAAAAAAACAGATGAATCAGCTGAAAAAAATGGTGTAGCTAATGGAGGAGGCTCAGAGGAGCCTGCAAAGCCGCAGGCAGTAAAAAGGGAAGGAAGTAGGAGGAAGGGTGAGCCACGCCGTGCTGCAGGTGTTGCTGGGAAATGATAACTTTAAGTTATTGAATGAATGCTCCTTCTTTTATGCTGGAGGTTTTGATTTATAGTACGGTGCCTTAAAATCTGTCCTATTTATCGCAAAGTTATCTGCCAAATCAGAGATATGCCCGCGCAACTATGTGCTTGAGAAAAGATTACATGAAGATTATGGGAAAAGATCGCAAGTATCAAGTTCTATTTGCGTTAGGCTAATCTCTATTGAATTATGTGAAGTTCTAGTATCTTATGGTGTGGCTGGGTACACTTATAGACTCGATTAGGATTAATGCAGAGAGGAGGATGAGTCGAGGTGGTTGGATGAAAATTTATGTTACATTATTTGGATACCTTTGTGTAACGAAATACTAACTCGAGATTCTTGTGCGAATATGTTAAGCTATCTTGATTTGTTCCAGGAACATGAGCTTTCAAGCCGCTCAAGCATTCTTCATATATCACGAAACAAATCTATTTGTTGACTGTTACGTTTTGGTTAGCTTTGCCGCCGTAGTGGTAAGCTATTGCAAAGATTTGCTAAAAGTTGAGGCGTCACTTCTAGGTAAGTTTGAGCATATAAATAAGTTATTTGAATTTTTGGACTCTTCTAAAATGCAATCTTTTTTTTTCTATTTTTCAAAAATTTGGATGCCTTGCTTCTGGTGATGCATCGATGACCTCATTTTCTATTGCATAATTTTTATAAGCAGCTCTTTGACATGTTTTCCTTCAAAAATTTATCTGAGACAGAAGCTAAATGGCAGTCAAAGAAGAAAATTGGTAACTTTGTCACATCATTATATTGGTTGTAATCTTCCACACGTGGTGAGTTGGTGTATGGTGCTTTGAATTGGGCTTCGATCCTATGTGATCCCGTGGGTTGATAACACCAAAAAGCATTAAATTGGTTTTTTAGAACTTCCATTAATGTCTATGATCCTCTCCATGTCTGTATTTTTTACAGATGTAAGTTTTGTAAAGGCTGTGCAGAACATATGTTGTATCCACTGACACTTTATTGTGTAGCCAGCCCTACGTTGGTCACCCCGCACATATACATATGTTTCTAATTGCATATTTGATTTTATTTTCCTCTTGTGCGTTCTCATTTGTGCCGCTGATTGTGGTCGAACTTCACTCTTTATGCAGAGGAAGGCTTCACCAACATGCCACTTATTGCCCTCGTAGTTAATCATTAACCCTCGTAGTTTTCTAGCATACGATGATTTTCATTAACTAATTGCAGGATCCCTTGCTTACAATCACTAATGCCGTGCATCGACGTGCAAAGTCAATGACATTATCGAATTGCTAGCTTTTTCATTTGATTATATACTGATATTTTTAATCTTGCATGTCCATTTGCACCTGATAGAAGTTGAGCTTCAGACCTCCACACAAGGAAAGGAGATGTAAAACAACAAGGGTAGTATTTGTTACCATTTTTGTCAAATTACTCTTTATTTGTCTTATGACCTCAGTACTTTTTATATATTTCTAAGACCTTGCTCTTGGATGTCCTAGCTTAGGCTTGCATATCTGAACTAGACATTGATGAACTGTTTACTGGATTTCACTTAAAGATAAGTCTTCTTTTGCAATAACATTAAATTTTTGTTTTCCACAATGGCTTTTGATGATTTTAGGCTTGTTAATTCCACCCGTACTCTTCCAGTTCTCTGGTGATTGTGTACCATAATGTCACATGTTGTATACAAAAATGAACATTTTCATTACCTTTAGCACCACAGAACTGAATCTTTGCACAATATCTTTGAAAGCTCAAGGCAGCCCAATTTTCAGATGCTATTTGCTGTGGAGAACGATAATCTATCTAATGCAGCATCTTCTGTTGTCCTGGGAGTGGACTACTTTGAAATGCACCAAGCCATACTGCCAGTTATTTCCAGGTACAGAAAGTGAAGTGCTTGAACTGTATTTACCTGCTTTTTGTCACGATAGCTACCAGACATTGCAATCCTCTGTACTTTTTTTAACTTTGAACTTACTCTCTTTGCAGCTTGGATGCATTTGTTCTTTACCTGAAGTTCCCATAGCTAGGTATGTTTATCTCCAGTTACTCAGTCTCTGCCATTGTATCCATATTTTTCTGAGCTATGAACTTCTTGTTTTCTTTTGTTAGCATTTTTGTTGTTGTTAGCCCTAAAGATTTGAAGTAAATTCTGTGGGAACGAATGCAAGGATATCTGGTTTTCTCTACTAGGGAATATGTACTGTGGAGAGCTTGCTTGTATATGTCTGTGAGCTTGATAAATGAGGTCAGGAAAATCATGTGGCTGCAAATTTCTAAAGTCTTGCATCAGAGAATTTTGTACTTTTCAGGATTGCTGCAGTCTCTGAACTTCAGCTCCACTAAAGTTGAAAATGACCTTCAAGTGTGGGACTAGATCACAGGATCTGGAAAAGTCGTCTCTATGTGCCTGTGAGCTTTTTTCTTTCTCTAAGACTGTTAGAACTACATGCGTAATGTTAGGAACTACATTCTTAAGGTTAGGTTTGTTCAGCTTCAAAAACACCTAAACCCCATACAAAAGAAAATACTTAAATGTAACTGTTGAAATATGTGCACAAATATCTCTCTTATGAGAGTAATGTGCTTGTAAATTATGGTCTTTTAGTTTAACGACCAGCTTTCACATTAAAAGCACAAGACAGTCTAACAGGTACTGGCAACATACTTAAACCAGTATTTTAAGTGCCCAAAGTAATCTAAGGAATGCTGCAAAAGAAAGATTACCAGAGGCAGTTCATTACTGCTAGTTCATCAGATGATTATTCTATTTTGAATCATATTCTAGCTTGTTGAGGTTGCGTGTATGCATATGTACTTGGACTCAAACTGGTTACTGCGTCATTTGAGATTATTGAATTATGAAGCTATATTGTGTTTGATACCAAAAGCAAGATGTAAGTCGCACTATTTCTCTTTCTTAATTGTAAAAGTCCTTAGTTAAATTATTATTATTATTTTTTGCTTCACCCAAATTTTTTTGGGACATGAAATGCATTGGAATGGGCCCAAAATATACTGAAATTGAACCTGAAACTACAAGAAACGCTATTATAGGTCCGATTCCAGTATATTTCGGTATATTATAGGTCCAATTCAGTATATTATAGTACACAGAAACCGGAGACGCATTTACTCTTAATCCTCTGCGTTTTCTCTTTCTACTGATACCCATATTGAACGTATTTGTGACCTAGTGACCGACTACATGGGTTGATCTTGATAGTCACTACACCTCTCAGTTTGTTCTAGACACAGTTCTGGTTAGTGGCTTCTCTAGCCACGGATAGGCCTTGTGACTTGGGATTGAAAAGGCATGTAGAGGACTTAAAATGGATGGGAGGGGAATTGTTCCACATATCAGCCAGTCGGGTTTCACAAGCTTGAGAGCTAGGGAGGGTAACATTTGGTATGTGAGCTTCAATCTAGAGAGAGAGCCAAAAAAAGCCCCTTTGGTGCCCTACCCACCTTGATTCAATTGGATATATTTTTTGATTGGAAGATCCATTGGTATGAAACCGATTGCTACACAATCTTGTCTCTACTAGCTTTCTAGCAAGCTATCTAGCATAGATTTTGGACCTAACTTGGAAGAGAATCACTTGGTCAAAGTTGGAAGTCCTTCACACGTGTCAGCCAAGAATTGGATCTTGTGTAGAAGGGAAAAAATTGTCCTACGTGTCTTCGAACTTAAGATTGTCGACACACCTTGGGTCAAAGTTCAAAAATGTTTGTCAATCAAGATTTACATGTGACTATTAACTTTTGGTCAATTATGACCTAATTTTTGACCTAGGGGATTGTGACTTGTTCCTCTACTTGCATACATTCAAATTCGATTGTTGGCAATCGGGAGACTCGTAATTAGTAACGGTTGTCACTGTTGGCTAAGCATGAAACCAACAATTTAGGATCAAGGATTGTAAATATAACAAAGGGAAAAGAATTGGCGCAATGTCTTGTTTACAGATTTACATTTTGACCAGTTTGAGAATCTTGGGGTTGATATGCCCTTATGTTTGGTCTTCAGATAGATTCAATTCCAAGATCAAACCTTTGTAACATGCATATCACCATCTAGATTTTTAGCAAGATCTTTAGATCAATTCCTTGTACCTTTGCTACAAAGATTAACACACTTTTTTTGGGTGTGTTTTTTACTCATCATTGGTGCAATGAAAATTTGTAGTTTCTTGATTTTTGGAAGTTTATGATCGATTGTTTAGCTCTTGTTTTTTGACGTAGGATAAAATTAGGGTACTCTAGTGATGTAGTTTCTTTTTTCTGCATTCAATCTTGATTGGTTCATCAATTTCCAACACCTAGGCCATGACTAGGTGACATGCAAGGAGTTTGTGGGCAAGTGGGCCAAGTTAGTTGGTTAGGTTTTGAGAAAACATCATAACAAAAGTTGGTCTTGATGGAATATTTGTGTAGAGGTTTGGCCCATTTTTTTGGCAATTCTTGGAAAATGTGCCTCTTCATGTAGGGAGTCTAAGAAGATTTAAAATATTGAGGGAGTGAGGTGTCTTCTAAGGAGGTGACAAAGTCGAATAGTCACGCCATTATATATTTACAATATTTAACACATGGTTTTTGTGATACAGATCACTAGACATGTTGAGTTAGAGGTGTTGATGGATAGGGACTAGATGAATTGTGTAGTGTTGATCTACAATATAAGCACCTTATGATAGAAGCAATTTTTTTTTTTGAGGTTATCTGAGGGAAGTTTAGGATAATATCACTAGGTTTAGAACTGAGTGGCTCTAGTGCTAACTAGCATACAAGCTTTCAAAACCCGCATCAAGATGATATAAAATCTATTTCATAAAGTGGAGCTTGGCCTAGTACTTGCAAGATATTTCTTTTTTGGTTTTTTTTTATTTATTGAAATTACAACAAGTCCAGCTCAACTTGGAGATGAGATGGCAAAGTTTAAGTTAGCTTTGTTTCTTTGTTTGTATGATGCAGTTTTTGAGTTATAATCCTTTTGGGATGAAGTTGTTTCCATTGTAGCTTATATTTAGAACAGATGTTCGACTAAAGGTCTCTTAGACAAAACACCTTATGAAGTTTGGACAAGTTCCAAATCATCATTATTAAACCTACGAGTTTTTGGATGTATCACTTATGCGCAGATACCACAAGATCTGCTACAATCTAGCTAGCATTGAAGGTGGAACGTTTTTTCATTGATTATTATATTTAATTTATTGGAAGTTAACCATAATTGAGGCTCCAAGGCAAGAGGACTAAGTTGATGTAATTGTTATAACTTACGAAAGAGTAAGAACCTTGTCAAAAAAACTTCCAACATTAGGGGATATTAGAATTCAAAATGGGCCCTTTGTCAAGATGCTGTTTTTTTACTTCGCACGCTTTCAACGCTTATGTGTCCCAATGAATGGTGTCCATCCATTAGGGAAGTATGGGCTCAAAATGGGCCCTTTAAGAAATTTCACTTTAGATAGAGGTTACGTAGAGAGAGAATGAAAACCAGTAACTTCTAGTCGTCGTTTTCCGAGTTTTCGGCCTTGCCCGACGTTTAACTACTATGGTTAACTTCAGATAATAGTTAGTTAAGCATGAGATGTAATAACTTCTTTTCATGCTCATTCCAAAATTCGGAACTAGATCTTTAAGACTAAAGATCTTGGTGTGCTCAATGCAAAAATTGAAGTGGGAGAGGCAGAAGCTTATAGTGCAATATAAGGCGGGACGATTTTTCAATGCAACATAAACATTACAAAAGTAAGGAATGTTAGATCTATTCATATTGATTTACCATAGTTTGATTCATTTACATGATTGTAGCTTTAATAATGTAAATGTTCCATTTGGATGTTGCTCTTCCGATGGAATGCACTCCAATTATTAAGAAAAATGCGAAAGTCGTAGAGAATGCTGTTGCAATAGTTAGAGAATTGAGAATGAATAATCATATGAATATAGATTTGTGGGTGGATGGATCAATTTATCCTAATGATCCAGCTACCAATTTGTGTCCAGATTTTAAGTCCGTAACTCATCTTTTCAGATATGTTTGTGAAGGAAATAGCGGATCACTTGGATATTGTCAAAGGTTGTGTGATATTGGAATGCATAGCATATCTTGTCTTAATCAACAATTACAGTTTGCTAATTAACAATTGCAAAGTGCAAATCAACAATTGCTTCATTATGTACAACACACTAGTGCTGAAAACAATGCACTCAAGAATGCTATGTCAAAGTTGAATGCTACTGTCACTACTCTTCGGGGATCAAATCAAGAAATGTTAGAAACCATGGAAAAGTTGCGATCTGAGAGTTTAAAATCAGCTGTTGATATAAAAATTATCAATAAGGCAATGATGAAGAGGAAAAGAAAGAGAGTACCGATGAAGAATATTGATGACTTATCTACACATAGCGATAATAAAAAAAAAAGAATTTGAACATTCAAGTATGTTGTCATATAAATTGTTTATTTGATTTGTATGTCACTTAAGTTTCATTTGCACTTGATACATGGATTATTTATTTACTAAACATAATTTGAGTTTCATATGTTTGTTGCAGATTATGTTTGGTGACAAAGAACTATTTAACAGAATGTTCATGCATTGGATCATCTTTAAGACATGTTTTACCAAGAAAGTCAGCAAAGGAAATGATAAAAAATGCTCAATTTGAAAAAATGAAAAATGAAATTGTAGAGATTGTTTTGATCAAGGTTCAATCATATTTGGATGCGAATGTGATACAAGGTGCATGTGATGTATCTGGAATTAGCAGAAATGCTTATTCTACTTTTTTTAGAATAGTTAAAGAAGCTTTTTCCCAAGTGATGGTGAAGAAAATTTATCTTCCGCGTCCATATCGAGTAAAATTAGCTAGAAATTTTTATAATGACGGAATGTTTAAAGTAGTTGGCCAACCACTTCATATAACTGAATTATACAAATCTGAATATGGTGAGCTCAATTACAACGATTGCGTTAATATTTTTTCTTGATATTAAAA
The DNA here is from genome assembly GCA_029204225.1 of Diphasiastrum complanatum. Taxonomy (NCBI): domain Eukaryota; kingdom Viridiplantae; phylum Streptophyta; class Lycopodiopsida; order Lycopodiales; family Lycopodiaceae; genus Diphasiastrum; species Diphasiastrum complanatum. The sequence continues at coordinate 25,148,137 of CM055101.1, forward strand.
ATGTTCTAAAATACATTATTCAATTCTATAAACTAGACGAACGTCAAGTAAATAGAAAGATCGTTATTGTAATAAACTTGGATAAATCTGAAATCATCAAGGGTCAGAAGTTGGAACGAGTGAGTGTCACTTTGATGAACAAAATTTCAGATACAAATGATCGAACGTTTAATGTTCAATCGAAAAATCACATATGGTGGTTGGCGGCATTCCAGATATAGATTTTAATTTTCATTTAGAATATCTTTATTAACAATTCATACCTTGCCCGTTTTTATTGACATGTCATGCATTACTTGTTTTTCACAGGTCTTGAAAGAGAACCATAATATACTTTCATGGATATTTTCAAGAACAAATTATGGCGAGATTATAAGGAGACATTTGGAGGGTGAGAAATTTACAGTCGAAAACCACAGAAGTTTTCAAATTCAATGGCACCTTGTAGGGGATTTGAAAACATTAAAAATGTATGTATAATGTCTCTCCTAGGACAACATCAAAGCATCCATGTCTTTATTGCATGAAAGATTGCTACAATATGAATTTGGGACGATCGACAAACACTGGTCCAACACGAGAAGCTGAAGATCCAAATATGAAAAGTGTTCTGCCAATTTCATTAAAATATGTTCACATATGCACATTGCATGCTGAAAAACTTATTTACCTGCATATTCTACTAGCATGGAATCATAAATCGGAGTCTGTGGCTAAAGCAGCAATTAGGAGGTTGAAAATAGTCCTGTCAAATGCAGGGCTACATAAAGGGAATGTCACGATTGAAAAAAGTTACAGATTCTCCGAGAAAAAAAGAAACGTTCCTAATAAACCATCAATTGGAGGTGCTAAAGCAAGAAGATTCTTATCTAATCACACATGCAAAGAATCAAGTGTCAGATAAAAAATTTGTAGAGAAATTGTTCAAGCCACACAAACACTAGAAAGAAGTAATCGAGTGGAAAAGGGACAAGTGTGGACCAACTTAGACAAACTCATAGGTGTTATCAGGAAAGAAAACCTATCATCAGAAGATATGAGGACTTTGCAAAATTATTGCACCACATTTGTAAAATTTGTACATGATTGTTGGGGAAAAGACAACGTTACTCATTACATGGAATCTATATCATTATCTGGTACTTTTCTCATTCAGGCTTATATTTTTTTCTACTGATGTAACTAATTAAGAATATTGTTTGCAGCACATCTTTCTTCATCATGCAACTTATTTTGCAAAGGAATATGAGAGCTTAAGTATCTGGTCATCACAAGGCATGGAAAAATCTCATTGGCTCGCAAGGGGAGCACTTCATAGAGCAACAAACCATGGAGGACACAATTCAAGAAATAAATATTTAGTTCAAATTTTTTAGTGGTTTTATAGAAGAGCACAATTTAGATATCAAGCTAAAAACTTGTCAAGTATTACGATATTTCGAAAGGCATTCAAGTTCATTACAAAAGAGAAATCTTTGTAATATATCAAAAATTTATTACAGAAAATTATTTAATTATTGTCATCGTCCTCTTCAAGATTCAGACGGATGGTATTGTCATGAAGGAATAATCTCCTTTCATATGGATCCAAAAAGTTTAAAATTTTTTCTCTTGTTCATATCAATGTAACTCGAATAAAGGGCCATTGTAGATGATCTTTTCGTAGTCTCATTGGGAGTATAACCCAATATCTTAATAGCCAAATCGCTTTTCACAAAAATTATTTTATATGTTCCTCTTGCGTACTTATCACTAGAGGAGTTTTGAGCTCCAAAAAGACCCTTTAAAAATTTGTGCAAAATGTAGTTTATATTATTATAATATTATAACACTAATACTTTCGACTTGCCATAAATTTTTGATCGTAGCTCAAAAGTATGTCATGTAACATATCATTGAAAAGTCCTTGTCGAGCGCTTTCCAATGCACCAAACTCCTCTAAATTCAGACTTACCACTAAAAAGTTATGTCATTTTTAGTGTGGAGTCAAAATGTGGACTCAAAAAGTTACGTTACGTAGGTTTCAAATTCGAGTGTTTTGATTGGTCCATGTGTAAGAAAAAAATATAAAAGGAATCTTTACAAAGGGTCTTTTTTGGATTCAGAACTCCTCTAATGGGCCTCCCAAACAAACTGATAATGATTTGATGGCCATAATGACAGTGGTTGCATATGGATTAAAAGATATATGATATATACAAATCTCATTATTTTGAAAGTGTTTCAAATAATGAGATAGAGACACATCTTTTCTCCTGACTGATACACCACGGACGCCTCCATGTCTCATACCAAAGACATCTATTTCAATAGCATCCTGTAAAACAGAAAAGAAAATAAATTTAGAAATATACATAACACTGCAAACTCAATAAGAAAACTAAACAATATTAATACCAATATAAAATCTACGTACCAGATCATAATCATCGTATTCAACGATGTTTGCTCTGCTAATGTCATGTCCTTTAATGGTCTCTACATTTCCGGAGGGGATATATCTAGACCTTGGGAGATACTTTTTTTGGAATTCCAAAAATTCCTCCTCTTTGGGCAAAGTTTTTTCATAGGTTTTAGATTTTTCAATCATGGCCTCCAAGGCCTCATTGCCAGATTTCCAATTGCCATCTTTATCATAATCTCACTTTCAAGTCATCATATGACTAATCAACAATGTCAAAAAATTCAGATAAATTTTGAACAAAAATTGAGAGGATTTTATCCTCTTTCAAATTCAAAACATCTTCTATATCATTAAATGAAATATAACTTTCATTATCTATAAAATATAAGGGAACATTGAGTAGAGTTAATTGATTAACAGGAGATGCAGATGGAAGAGAATCAGAGAGGATTATAGAACGAGAGAGAGTTTTTTGATAATCTGAAGCCATAGATGCTTCAGCTTCAACCCCTATATCAGTATTGCATCATCTACATCAACCGGAGCAGGTCCAGATGCTTCGATCAATGGAACAGTTGAAGATTCAACAGACTCATTATCTAGAATTTCAGCAGATATGTAAAAGACAAAAGCCATTTCTTTGATTAAGACGACATATTCTTTTGTAGATATCACAATATATATATTTTTTAAAATGGTCATGCAAGTTAGAGTACTTTCTATTGTGTTTATACTTAGAGGATGGCTGGGAATGCACAAGGTCTTGAAAATTAACAAAAGAAAAACTTTCTATATCCAAAACAAGAATACTAATAGTTTGAGAAAAATTATCAAGATAAGAAATAAAAGGACTAACTCGTCCCTCTCCATCATTATTCATCTCCCATCCATTTTTGCTTTGTCTCTTGCTCTTGCTTCTTTGTGTGTAGGTGCTTAGAAGAAAGCTTGGAGCTATGAAAGATGATCTGTCAAGCTTGGATTAAAATCATTTTTGGAACCACTTACGCACACACTCACTTTCTCTTACCTCTTTCATCTCTCTCTCCCTCTCTCTTCTCTAAAACTTTCACACCATCCATAAGACTGATGGCCATGCATGTCACACCATCCATGACTTGATGGCCATAACGATTCTCATAAACTAGCTTATTGATATTGAAGGGAGCAAAAAAAATACTAGCAAAATACTCTAATTCTCAGATGGAATGTCACTGGCATTAAAAAAATCAAGAAGTTTGTTATCTGAGGACATGGAGGAACTAGCCATATTGAACCTGATATCAGTTCAACGTGACAAAATGATATCGGTAAAGGACAGAGTACGCTCGTTGATCCAATATCGCGAGACAAGATTGAAATTTTTCGCGAGAACACGTCAAGAGTGTGTGATATCGATTCAGTGTGCCTGAATGAATCCGACTATGCAATGTCTGGGAAGGCGCGCGTCGATTCGATATCATGAGATAGAAAAAAACAAAAAGACTTGTGAGTTCAGAATAAAAGATCACAAAATCGAAATATGACAAGTGGTGCCCATATTTATAGACAATTCCTGTTGATCACAACCATACATTTGTCAAGTAACGAACTGGAAAACACAGCCTATATCTATCCACCAATCAGAGTGAGACAAATTTGTACCTACGCCGGAATACATTAACTATTCTATGACTAGATTCAACGAATCATCATTAGGCCAGACCCTAGAATACATTAAATATTTAATTAGTAGCCTCCTCGAATAAGTATTAAACAAATAATAAACAAATGATAAATGGATATCATTGAAAAATGTGTACGAGGAGAATTATTACAATCTCGCGCTCTATTTAAGCAGAGTAAAGACGAAATTTTTTCTTTTGAGATAATGTTCATTCAGAACATTTTCATTAGTTGTTCATAAGACGGTCCAATATAATTCTTCTGCGTATGAGATATCGGATCAGCGCGCCTGGCGGAAGATGGTTATTCTCCATTTGGACTGTGCGCATCGAATTGCTATTGAAGGAGCAAATTTTTTTGAAATTTTGAAAACTATTGGATCCCATTATGCATGATCAAATTTTGATTTGGTAAACTCTTCATACTGTCCAAGATTACGCAGAAGTTATTGAGTCAAGCTTATATTCCATCCAATATCACTTCAGTGCGCGAGAATAGCACCTCTGATTTTCAAATGCTGTATATGCACGTCAAAAGTGTTTGGCATTGCATACCGTATACCAACCACAGTTGACAGAATCAACCTGTTGGGAGGACTACAAATCCTGCTGTAAAAACTGTAGTATCCAATATAAACAAAAGTTAGTAACAAAATTTTAACATTATGAAATATCGGATCAACGCGCAGGAGGTTATAATAAAATCTACAATGGAAATAAGCATGCGTTGAATCGATATCCAAATATCGTTTTAATATCGGATCAGCGCACGATACGAAAAGAAACCAAACAATACTTAAAAGGGCATGTCGAACCGATATTGATAAATTTTTACCTCCACATCAACCATATTCAGCTTCGTATATGCTATTGCACGTGGTACTAGAAAGAATTCCAGTATTTTCAGGATATGGCTCTTGGCAATTTTGTGTGTGTGTGTGTGTGTGTGTGTGTGTGTGTGTGTGTGTGTGTGTGTAATATAGTTCATCTTTAAACAAACTGGATTACACACACCCTCATCATTGACATATACGGACAACACATATAAGCTCCAATGATCACTGCAATCAAAAAATTTTAAATTTATGAGAATCAATGTGAAATCAAAATTCATATGAAAAATTCAACATAATAGAATCTGAAAAAAATACACTTACTTTGTTATGTATGGGAGCACGAGAATTGGAGCCCCCAGTCTGACGTATTGGAACATATCATCGTGCAGACTTTTGAAATCAAGAAAATCAAATACAGCCATGAATTGAAGCAGAAACAATGCTACATCTATAAACAATGGGGTCTGGAAAACCTCCATCAAGTAATGAATTGCCCCACCTCCTACATTGTCCCCTAGCATTTTATCCCTATTTTCTAATTCACCTGTATCTAATTTAGAAAGGGGAAGACCAGCATTGGTCTTCGGCATCTTAAAACTATATCGAGGACCTAAAGCTTTAAGATATGTGTTTAACAATTGGTCATACTATACATATTGAGGAGTATTTACAAAGGCAAGTGCAGGGAGTGAAGGAAATAATACAGATAAACCACAAAAATAATTCTCATTCAAAATTGATTCTACCTTTACATTTACAAAATCATCTAAATCATTTCCTAGAACAGGAGGTGGGAAACCAATATTTGTGGGGTTAGGAGGAGACTAAGATTTTGAAGGAGGAGGAGATTTATTAGGAGAGGAATTTTTAGGAGGAGAAGATGGAGATTGAGAATTAGAAGAAGAAGAATGAGACTTAGGAGGAGACTTGAGAGGAGATTGTTTAGTAGATAGAATCTCATGCAGAGGAAATGGCTTTGAAAAATCCCTCGCCTTATTAGGAGGTCATGAGACCTCTTTTTCTTTGAAACACTCCCGCTTTGTACTCAAAAAACAAGTCTGGATGGTTGAGATTGCTTTCGTTTCCTTTTCTCTACATCTTGTTTTGGTGGAGAGGAAGGAGCAGGTCTAAAGTACTCTGCAAATTTGTCATATGTATCCCGTAGCTTGAACACAATGTTGAAATCCTTGGGCATAATGGTCAGCCTCTTGGCATGGACAATTGTAACAACAGTATTTGAAAAAAAATTCACTTGGAAATTTTTCATATGCAATGTTCAACGCTTCTATTGCCGTTATAGTCCATCTCACATCTGCAGATAGACTTCTTGTAACTTGTCTGATCGATCTCTGTATGTGAGCTTTCAAAATCAGAAAATTATTGGTCTTCTGTAGCTTCTGAATATCTTTGAGCCAGAGTGAGTCTCTTCGTCTGGCCCTTGTCTTAGGAGGAAGTGGTGGTGGTGCATTTTCCTGACCCCCTCCTATGATTGGGATTCCACCAGGGTGGACTCGTGCTATTTGCTTAGTCCGCGTCATTAGTATCCAATATCGGATCAACGCACGAAGAAGAAGAACTCAGGATCAGAAGTCACATCGAGCGCGTTTGAACTTAATCAAACCGATACCTGGTACGGATGGGCACGCGCAAGTAAAAACAGAATGTAGGTGGGTTGCTTCAGGCGCGTTAAATAGATACCGCATGGAAGTAGAGAACAATAAGAACTTTATTCAAAAAAAACTCAGCGTCGACCATCTGTATATATAGAGAAAATCCGAAATGATTGCATACGTGGTGGTTTGGATGTTCGAGGCTCGGATTACGTTGATGATTATTTCAAGATATTTAGAGGCTTGTCAATCAAATCCAACTAAATATTCATCTTTCATCAAAATGATTAGTCGATAATAATGACCACAATTAATTTCTACAAAAGTATGGTCACATCTACAATTTATTGTTGAAATTGACAAGGTTAAGCTATAAATATCTAATCTTTTTTTATATCCAATCATTGTAATTTTGAAAAATTCAAACGGCCATTATTTCACCCAATAGCAAATCGACGTGCATATACTGCATGTGTAAACCAGAGTGGCTATTTTCGCGCGCTAAATTGATATTGGACGAAATATAAATGATCAGAGCTTGACTTGATAGATTCTGCGTATCTTTGGACATCATGAAGAGTCTACTGAATCAAGCTTTGATCATGCATAATGGGGTCCAATAATTTCGACAATTTCAAAAATCTTTTTTTACCTACAATAGCGATTTGACGCGATCAGTCCAAGTGAAAAATAACTTTCTTCTGCCAAGCGCGCTGATCCGATATTTGAGATGCACTGAAAATATATCGGAACATATTATGAACCATCAAAGATTGTTTCGATAGATTTTTTTAAGCTTTGGATGTATGAGGAATCTCCCGAAGCAAGCTTTGATGATTCATAATGGATTCTAATAGCGAATCAACGCGTGTAGTCCAAGTTGTAAAATCTTTTTTTTGGGACGGGCGCACTGATCCGATATTCAATTCGCCATACCGGAGTATTGAATCAACGCACGATTATTTGATCTGTTTTTGTGAAGCACTTGTCCTCACGCGTGGATTTGATATCGGCTATTTTAAAATGCTCCGTCTTGTGAAAATGTTATGAATGAACATTATCTCAAAAGGAAAAATTTCATCTTTACGATGCTTAAATAGGACGAGAGACTGTAATAATTGCCCTCGTACACATTTTTCAATGATTTTCATTTGATATTTATTTATTATTTGTTTAATGATGATTCGGTGAGGCTAGTAATAGACTATTTAATGCATTCCAATGCAGGTATAAATTTTAGAGTCAGAGCTAATGATGATTTGTAGAATTTAGTGATAGACTATTTAATGTATTCTGGCATACGTACAAATTTGTCTCACTCTGATTGGTAGATAAATATAGGTTGCGCTCCTCAATTCATTATTTGACAAATGTATGGTTGTGACCAACAAGAATAGGCTATAAATATAGACACGACTTTTCATATTTCAATTACGTGATCTTTTATTCTAAACTCCCTTGTCATTTTGATTTCTTTCTTTCTTGCGATATCGAATCGACGTGCGCCTTCACATACAGTGCACGATCGGATTCATTCAAGTGCTGAAGCGATATCAGCCTCTTCTGACGTGTGCTCGTCAAAAATTTCAGTCTCGTCCTAACGATATCGGATCAACGCACGCATTGTTGTTTAATCCTCGACCGAAATCATTCAGTCGCGTTGAACCGATATCAAGTTCAATATGGCTAGTTCCTCCATGTCCTCAGATAACAAACTTTTGGATTTTTTTTGAATGCCAGCGACATTCCATCTGAAAAATTAGAGTATTTTTTTTGCTCCCTTTGATATCGATAAGCTAGTTTATGAGAATTTTTATAATTTAATTTCTTATCTTGATAATTTTTCTCAAATTATTAGTACTCTTGTTCAAGATATAGATAGTTTTTGTTTCGTTCATTTTCAGGACTTTGTGCATTCCCAACCATTCTCCAAGCATAAACACAATAGAAAACACTCTAACCTGCATGATTATTTCAAAAGAAATATATATTGTGGTATCCACAAAAGAATATGTCACCTTCTAATCAAAGGAATGGCTTTTGTCTTTTACATATCTACTGAAATTCCAGATGATGAGTCTGTTGAATCTTCACCTGTTTTATTGATCGAAGCATCTACATCTGTTCCCGTTGATGTAGATGATGCAGAAACTAATATAGGGGTTGAAAGTGAAGTATCTATGGCTTTAGATTATCAGAAAACTCTCCCTCGTTCTATAATCTTCTCTGATTCTCTTCCATATGCATATGTTGTTAATCAATTAACTCTACTTGATGTTCCCTTATATTTTATAAATAATGAGAGTTATATTTCATTTAATGATATAGAAGATGTTTTGAATTTGAGAGAGGATGAAATCCTCTCAGTTTTTGCACAAAATTTATCAGAATTTTCTGACATTGTTGATTACACATATGATACCTTGAAAGTGAGATAGATTATGATAAAGATGGCAATTGGAAATCTGGCAATGAGGCCTTGGAGGCCATGATTGAAAAATCTAAAACCTATGAAAAAACTTTGTCTAAAGAGGAGGAATTTTCGGAATTCCAAAAAAAAAATCCTCCAAGGACTCGATATATCTCCTCCGGAAATGTAGAGGCCATTAGAGGACATGACATTAGCAGAGCAAACGAATACGATGATTATGATCTGGTACGTAGATGTTATATTGATATTGATATTGTTCAGTTTTCTTATTTTAAACACTGTGTTAAAGTATGAGTTTGTAGTGTTATGTATCATTCTAAATTTATTTATTTTACTCGTTTACATGATGCCTATTGAAATAGATGTCTTTGGTATGAGACATGGAGGTATCCGAGATGTATCAGCCGGGAGAAAGGATGTGTCTCTATCTCATTATTTGAAAAACTTTCAAAATAATGAGATTTGTATATATCATTTATCTTTTAATCCATATGCAACCACTGTCATTATGGCCATCAAATCATTATCAGTTTGTTTAGGAGGCCATAAGTATGCAAGAGGAACATATAAAATAATTTTTGTGAAATGAGATTTGGCTATTAAAATATTGGATTATATTCCCAATGAGACTATAAAAAAATCATCTGCAATGGCCCTTTAAATGGATTACATTGATATGGGCAAAAGGAAAAATTTAAAATTTTTGGATCCATATGAAAGGAGATTATTCCTTCATGACAATACCATCCGTCTGAATCGTGAAGATGATGATGATGATAATTAAACAATTTTTTGTAATAGATTTTTGATATATTACAAGGATCTCTCTTTTGTTATGAATTTGAATGCCTTTCAAAATATTGTAATACTTGGCGAGTTTTTAGCTTGATATCTAAATTGTACTCTTCTATAAAACCACTAAAAAAGTTGAACTAAATATTTATTTCTTGAATTGTGTCCTTCATGATTTGTAGCTCTATGAAATGCTCCCCGTGCTTGCCAATGAGATTTTTCCATGCCTTGTGATGACCAGATACTTAAGCTCTCATATTCCTTTGCAAAATAAGTTGCATGATGAAGAAGGATGTGCTGCAAACAATAGTTTTGATTAGTTATATCAGTAGAAAAATATATAAGCCTGAATGAGAAAAGTACCAGATAATGATATAGATTAGCACCATGTAATGAGTAACGTTGTCTTTTCCCCAACAATCATGTATAGATTTTACAAATGTGTTGCAATGATTTTGCAAAGTCCTCATATCTTCTGATGATAGGTTTTCTTTCCTGATAACACCTATGAGCTTGTTTAAGTTGGTCCACACTTGTCTCTTTTCCACTCGATTACTTCCTTTCAGTGTTTGTGTGGCTTGAACAATTTCTCTTTAAATTTCGTATTTGACACTTGATTTTTTACATGTGTGATTGGATAAGAATCTTCTTGCTTTAGCACCTCCAATTGATGGCTTATTGGGAGCATTTCTTTTTTTCCCGGAGAGTCTGTCACTTTTTTCAATCATGACATTCCCTTTATGTAGTCTTGCATTTGACAGAACTATTTCCAACCTCCTAATTGTTGCTTTAGCCACAGACTCCGGTTTATGATTCTATGCCAGTAGAATATGCAGGTAAATAAGTTTTTCAATTATACAAACCTCAGCATGGAATGTGCATATGTGAACATGGTACTCATTAAGTTTTTTTACAACAATGACTTATACATTAACCATATCACAATGTGAAAGCATCGTTGGTATAGTAGCGATGTACTACCTTACATGTACTCAAGTGTAATTATCATTAGCATATGCCACAAAAAGTATGGCATAATACTTATATTATCGTTTCTGGCCACAACTGGATTGTACAATGACGTCTAAGCAGCGATGCTAGTTCCAATCTCAGCAGCGATGGATAGCTTATATATATCGCTATTTCATGCATTCAATCATCCAACAATCAATGATAGCGATGACATACTATCAAGTTATCATTCTGGCCAACGATGGATTTCACAAACAATAGTAGGAAGAAGCCAATGTGAGCAGTGATGGATAGTGTTATGTCCATGACCAGTACATAATAGGATACAATATATTCCTAATCTTGGATACACAGTAGTCCAATGAAACAAGCTGTTAGTTATGCCACATCATACTAGAGACCCAAAAGTAACTAATTTCTTTGTGAGGCTCAGAACACACTAAATGGAGTCTAGACAAGATATGAGACAGTGTATGCATGTGTAGAGTTATCAATAGCAATTCTATGAATAGTTGGTCCATGATTAGGACTCTATTCTTAATGAATCTATGTATAGGGAATTCAGGGCTATGTGCCCACGATGCTTTTGGCTCTATATATTGGGTCCAAACTCACCCTACTCCTCATTATGGTTGGGGATTCATTGCTAGGCTCTCACTCTACATTCATGCTTCTTGTTTCTTGGCTTGGGGGTGAAGCTCTAGAGTTTGATTGGATGCTTCTACTTGGTTGGGTGGTTTTTCCATAGTGTGTTATCCATTATGTTTGTGATTTGTAAGCAGGATCTAAGGAGCTTCCCTTATAGTGGTATCAGAGCAAGGCTTATAAGTTTGGAGAGGTGGTGCTTTTCATTGGAGCTTGGTGGTGATCAACTAGTATTCTCATCCAAGGAGAGGAACAAGGTTGCAAGTTGGTGGATCTTCCCAATTTCAATTTTTATAATTCATATCTCTCTCAAATTCATTGTGGTCTATGGAGAATTGTGCTAGAAAATCAATTTTGGTTGTCTTTTTGGAGTTTTTGCATGTGTGACTCAAAACTTGTGATGGATCTGAAATTTTCAGCAAGTTAATTCACTTTGAAGTAGTTAAAATTCAGGTTGCATATTGGATATTCCCATGTATTTGGATTCTAGGCTCTTTTTTGGCCAAATTTGGCTTGTGTTCTATTTTTTTGGCACAAAATTGATGGTAGAATTCAAAATCTAGCAAGTTCAGATCAATAGGATGGTTATAATTTTGTAAACACGATTGCATTGCTGCATCCATCATCAAAGGGAATTTTTGACAAAAGAAAAAGAGCATAAATGACATACAAATCTTATTGGAAAGCAAAAATTTTGGAGTTTAAGACTACTCCGGGAGGTCAATCAATATTAGAAGTTTTAGTACAACATGTATATATGCATTCAAAACAAAGTACATGATATCAATTCTCATGATCATAAAAAATGTAATTGTAACTATATCAAAACATATGCACTCTACAGCAATCATAGGTGATTTTCTTTATTGATGCTCTTCAGATTATGATTTAAATGCCTCAACATTGTTTTTTTTTCAAATTTATATCCATCATGCATAAGTGAATGGGAGCCAACACAATCACTTGTAGGAATATTGGACGTGATTCACTCTGATGTTGGAAAGCTGCAATACAGAGGAAGAAGTCCAAAGGAACTTGCAGATTGTGGTATTTATTTTTATGAATCTTTATATACGCCACAAACAGATGGAGGTTTTGGCAAGCTCGAAGCAATTCCATTGCCTAGTTTTTAAAGTGATGAGTGGCCTAATCCTGACAGTATTGTTTCTGAATCCTTGAGATGCAAGCTATTCATTGATATTAGAGATTCTAAGAAGATAAGCACCGGATCGAAAATTGTTCACCTAAGTTGGTTTATCTCATTACATATATTTGTTGATTTTTTCTCGAGTGCTAGTGTCCGTAGGACACCCACTTTTTTTGTTTGCAAGGATTTATCAAATGAGACTTTGTCAGATCTCATGGATCAAGGCTAGGATAGTAAAACAAATAATGACATAGAATGCAGGATTAAAAAGTCTTCAATGATCTTTCGTTATCATATCGAAAAGCAAATGCTCAGTCTCACATTTAGCTATTAGAGATACAACTAAATTTGTATTAGCCTATATATGCTTTGCTAGTTAATGTTACATATCCGAACTTCAAAGAATGCCTTCCTAAGTAGCTCTCAACACATTGTTGTTTGCCTCAAATGTCAATAGTGATGTATAATATTTCATTTTTCTTACAAGCATACATGTTGTTTTTTCCCACTTCCACACATGGTTCCAAAAAAATTTTAAAAAATTACAACGTTCTGATCCGAAACATTGCTAATTTTGGGAACCGTCCTGGAACTCTCATTTTGAAATGCTCTCAGAATGCAGTGTTCCAAAACAAGATGCATCTATGAATTACCACTTGAAGCTGAGATTTTGTAATTGCAGCAATTTGCTCCAAGAAATTGGTCATGAAGAAATTTTTTCACAATCTTAAATAAGCAAGAGCTACATATCGGTTTAATCTTGATTGGTTGCCTTTTGAATGGTTCATATATTAGAGCATGTACAAGGAGCCAAATTGTTCCCAATGCATCTATATAGATAAAATTTGTAATCTATGTTTATCCAATTTGAAAAGAGTGTGTTTCTCCTTCTGATCTTTTAATGTTTGCACATATTTGTCGCCTTTAACACAAATCCAAATAACTGAGTTGGCTCATGTAGACTTCTTTACTTAACCACATCTTGATGTACTTGTCACATTCCTTTTATTAGATTAAAGAGGGTGAGTCAAACTTCCTTCTACAAACTTTTTTCTCTTTATTGCCATCTTCAATTTCAATCTTAATGGAGCATGATTATGTAGTTAATTTCCTTTGATCTAATGTAATCTGTAACAAGTCATTGTCCAAACTTTTAAGCATAAATGCTTATTTAACCTTCCATAAGTCACTTTCCAAACTTTTAAAGACAATAAGATATTTAGTGTGATCCCACTACTTCCTTATCGAACATTTTAATATTTGTGAAGACACTTTGAAATTTCAATACAATGTGGGACCATAAAAATTTGGAATATCATTTTCATGTAGGGTCCCATGTTTATTGAAGGCCCACAATTTGGAAAAATGGAGAGGCATGCCTTTTGTACCAATATTTCTTAGTGTTATTTCAATATAATGATAATAAACGGAGGCTTTCATCCATGTGACATTCAATAGGTCTCAAGAGCACAATGAGATTTGAAATTTTATGTAGGACATACATATGATTTGGAACTCCACATTCATGTTTGGGCCCCAAAATAGTGGCATTTCTACTTTAATTGGTTTAAAACAAAGTTCGTATTCCACATAATAGAACTATGAAGATAATTTGTACGATCAATTGTTGTCAAGTTGAGTCCCTTGCAAGATTTGAGCTACCTCTAAAATGAACCTTTTAATTGTGAATAGATTTTGTCCTTGACAATAATCTACATACATTGGGACCACAACATATGAGGTATTACATATCTTTGTTGCAAGATGGTAGTGTCAGAAAGCTGAGCTAGATCTAACAAGGAGTTATGTGCAAGCTCAAATTGCTTCAATTTCATGAAACTTACATAAAACTAGAAGCTATGCACAAAGGTACAATATCTATGATGAGAACAAATTTTACTAAAAAAGAGAGCATAAAGCCTTCAAAAACTTAACAAGAAATAAAACAAGACAACTTAAAGTTAATGTACACTATGCATTATAAAGGGGGGAGTGGAGAGAGAGAGAGAGAGAGAGAGAGAGAGAGAGAGAGAGAGAGAGAGAGAGAGAGAGAGAGAGAGAGAGAGAGAGAGAGAGAGAGAGAGAGAGAGAGAGAGAGAGAGAGAGAGAGGAACACTCATTGTCTCAAGATTCTAGCTTTTGCATATAGCTTTTGCTTGATTCAATATTTTGCATTTTTGGAAGAACCCTAAATTTGATAAGATCTCTTGATTTTAAGTTGGACTTTTTCAAGAGTGTGATTCAATTTTAGGTGTTAGCAAAAGTTCACCATATTGTCTTTAGATCGACAAAGATAGAAAAATATTAAAAGTAAATGGATGCCACTCGATCAAGACTTGGAAGCCATCATTACCATAAATTTGGCACTATAACCTCTAGATTTTCAACGCGTGAATGATTGTCGCTTTTGCTTAGAGATCCTTTTAAGTTTTTAAAGGTAGTGTCGTCTTTTGTTTTTGAGGACACCTTTGCTTTTCAAGGGCACCTTCGCTTTTTCTCAAAAGGCGAAAAATGCAACCAGTATGGCAGAAATCTTTTCTAAGGGCAGTGCCCCTTTTTCTAAGGAGGCAAAAAACGCTACAGTAGGACAGTGTCCCTTTTCTAAGGGTAGGTCTCACTTTTTCCGAAAGGCGAAAAGGTCGAAGGGCGAAAAAGCCGACTATAGGGTAGAAAACAGTTCTAAGGCTAGTGTCCCACCTTTAAGGGCATGTGTCCCTTTTTTAAGGACAGTTGTAGCTTTTTCGAAAAAGCGAAAAAGTCGAAGGGTGAAAAAGCTGACTTTAGGGCAAAAACTAGTTCTAAGGCAAACGTTGCTTTTCTAAGGGTGAGTGTCTCTTTTTAACTATGCGAAACATAGTTCAAAATGCACAGTCACTAAAACAGCAACGGAAAAAGAAAACTAAGGAAAAATGCTAAGGCTTTGAAAAATAGAAACTAATAGTTTTTTCAGAAAATCCAAAACCAGGAGTACGGTACAGGGGGCAAACAGTTGTATGAGACAGTTTGTGACGCAACTAGGTGTGCAGATCCACGCAGGCGCCGACGTGCAGGTGCTCGACAGAATTATTATTTTATTTTTTTATTTTTTTCTGCGTGAGAAAAAATCTAGAAAGCAAAAAAAAATTCTAACTTCCGACTTCCAAGTCCCAAAATAAGTCCAGAAAATAAAATCGGCTTTTGAAGTTTTTAAAACCGCCAAAAATTTAAAAAACCGACAAACTTCCACCATAGCTAGCAAAGGTGGCTCGTTTTCAATCAAAATGACCTCTAATTGAGACGAACCAAAAAGCAAAGTTGTTCAGTTCAATCAAACAAATACAACTAAGCCTTCAAAAAACATCAGCCAAAAGCTTAAACCAACCAAAATGTAAGTTAGAGTGATTGCACCTTATTCACAATGATCGATGGATCTAATACCAAATGTTAGAATCTCCATCGTCGTGCCAGTCATTGCTAAAGCACAAACAAGTGACGAACGCTACGTTACCGCCCAACCATAGAGGTACTGCCACCTTACCCCTGCGCACTTGAGCTATAGACCACCATCAAACAAGCTCGAATCTCATGTAAGCTATGGTGTCCCATACCACCATGCCTTACCCTCGACCCACGCCTACCTACATCCTGAGGCCTAGATACTCATCCTGACTTGACCACTAGTGGAAGAGCTCTTCATTCTCCAAGAGAGAATGAATGCCAAGCTCAAGGAGATCCACCTCTATATACATAGTCCAGGTGGGTCATCTCCGTCCATAGGAGTCAGGCATGACCAACGACACGCAACAATTGTGCACACTGATGCGGGTCCGTAACAACGAGTCATCGCACATCAATAAGACATTGACATGTGGCACCCAAAAGACCTATAAATCCAGATCAGTGTTCCATCCCATAACTGAGACCGCCAGTTCAAGTTCCTGTTGCGTGCTCTTATGGGTACGTAACACTTTCCTTTGTCACAGTTGTGGTCGATTTGCAAGCCTAGGTAGCATCTAGTTTCTCCTATGTCTGTTATCTCGAAATGTTTTGAGATGTCGCTCTTCACTTCTACACAGTATTAGTGTGTCATCTACATACACAACAACAATAATGATCTCCGCATCTGTGACCTTTACATAAACATTGTAATCGGCCATCAATAGTTGGAAGCCCAAGGATTGTAGGACATGATCCTTCTTCTTGTACCACTGTTGCACAAATTGCTTCAAACTATAGATACTTTTGTGCATTCGGTAGGCATAGGTGAGAAGTGATTCACGATGGTTGGTCCATATAGACTTCTTCGTCTAATTTTCCATGTAAGAATGTTGTCTTCTCATCAACTATGTGAATCCTAATATCATAAGCAGCTACATATGCAAATTGTAAACATAGGAACACATGCTTCACGACTGGAGAGAAGGTCTCAGTGTAGTCGACTGCATACTTATGAGAAAATCCCTTCGCTACAAGTCTGGCTTTGTACTTTGAAACATTTCCATTTTGTTCGTACTTCAACTTGTATACCCATTTGCATTACACTGCCTTCCGCTTGTTTGGTACTGGCTGTAGTGTCCATACCTCATTCTTCTTCATGGATTCAATCTCTTCGTGCACGACTTGGATTCATTTTTCCTTGTCTGGACCTTTGATAGCTTCCTTGAAGGTTTGTGTTCGTCATTGAACCCACAGAACTCTTTGGATATTGAAGCCGAGTTGCCTAGTACGAATCCGGCTAGCGCTCTTTGTTCTCTTGTTGATCTCCTTGTAGATTCTTCAAGTACTACAATGTCCTTGCCTTTGTCTCTTCGGCTATAGGTGCTCTAGTTGCATGCATGCTTGTTGTCCTTTCTTCATTTGATTAGTCGCTTAGCTGATGTGAGATCTGATCATCTTCGTTTGAGTGTTCGGGTTCGATTTCCTCTGTCATGGTTGGTAGGTTGTAGTACTACTTTCCTAAAATTTCATAGCTGGCTGAATCATCATCGGCCATTGTTTTGGTCTCATCAAACTTGACGTCTCTGATTGTCTTCACTTGATTCATCTCTGGCATGTAGATCCTATAGTATGACGAATGATTGTCATATCCGACTAGGTATCCTTGTTCAACTTTCTCATCGAGCTTCTTTCGAAGCTTGTCTAGAACATGTGCATAAGCTGCATAGCCAAAGATCCAAACGTGCTTTAGATTGGGCTTTCTGTCCCACCAGAGTTCGTGTGGTGTCGTGTGAGGAACACTAGATCTGTCTATTCTGTTTTGGATATAGGTGGTTGTAGCTACTACTTCAGCTCTCTTGGTGCACCATCATGCACCTTCGGCTTTCATGAGTGTCCTGTTATTCCTTTCAGCAACACCGTTGTGTTGTGGTGTATAGGATGTGGTCCTTCTATGAAGGATTCCCCGATCATTGCAGAAGTCGGCGAAGCGGTTCGAGATGTATTCTCCACCATGACCAGTTCTGATCTGCTTCACTTTGTTTCATGTGCATCTTTCTGCCAAGTTCACATATTCTGTGAATTTGTCGAGTGCTTCCAATTTGTTGAGAATGAAATAGACTCTTGCAAACTTGTTGTAGTCGTCAATGAAGATCATGTAGTATTTCGAGCCACCTACTAAGATCACGCCGAAATGTCCACAAATGTCCGAATGTACCAGCTCCAGAATCTTTGTCGTTCTGAAGGAGTCCCTGGTGAAGAGAGTATGGAACATTTTCTCTTTCATGCATGCATCACAAGTGTTCGAGTTCATCGCATTCGTGATGCTTACTCTCGTGATAGCTCCATGCTGGCTTGCTTGATACAATTCAATTGGGTTCATGTGGCATAATCTTTTGTGCCATTGAACATCTATAGATTCGTGAGCTTGGCGTGCTTGATTTGTCGGTAAGCATACTTTCAGATGATACAAGTTGTCTTTTCGTCTTCCTTGTGTAGTCAATGTGCTAGTGCTGGCATCAACGACATTGCATGTTTCGTTTGAAAATGTCACGCGCATCCCAACGTCTGTTATTCTTGCAACTGAGAGCAAGTCCTGTTGTAGTGTCGATACGAATAGAACATTGTCTAATTTTTAGTCTTTGTCATTTTTGTTGAGCCATAATGAACCAATGCCATTCACTTGATGTCTTGATCTGTCTCCAAGGACTATGTATTTGGATGGATCTGTACTTCGAAAGTCAAACATTATTTGTCTGGATGTGATGAAGTGAGATGTTGCTCCTAAATCAAGGATGATCTCTTGTGTGTCAAATGTCGAGGTTGCACACACATCTGTGCATAGATAGGCTATCAAATTATTCAACTTTTCTTCGCCCATCTTCGAGCTTTTGGGCTCTTCGACGTAGGATGAACTGTTGTGATTCTCCCATTTGCTTTGAGGTTGTTTGTTCCCCGGATTCTGGTAGCAGTCCATAGCTGCATGATCTTTTCTTGCGGAAATGGATACATTTGATCTTCCTATGCAACCAACACAAATTGACTATGTGTCCTTCACGTTTGCATCTCACGCATGTCTTCTTTTTGTTGTCCAACTGTTTTGGCTTTTCTTTGTTCTTCCATTTGCCTTTGGTGGCCTCCTCTGTCTGCTGATCTCGATCATGCCTTCGATCTGACTCCCTCTTAGGCTTGAATTGTTTCTTTGGCTTTTCCTTGTTGTTGTAGAGTCTGATCAGAGACGTCCTTATGATCAAGGTTCTCACGGGCTTCAAGTTCTTCTCGAATCTCGATAACTGCTCTTTAGAGAGTCATCTCTGGATCTTTTGCTAGCAACGTTCGGGTGGTCTAGAAGGATCTTGGTAAAGCTCGTAGCAAATAGGTGAGCTAATTCCTTGATGATACAACATTATATGCTCCGACATTGCCATAATGAAAGGAACAAATCCCTCATCTTTTTTATAAAGGATGTGAGATCTTTGTCATCCCATCGTAGGTTCGTCAACTGATCTTCAAGAAGCATTATCTGGCTATGTGATTTCGTCTAGAATCTAGTAAGCAATGTATCCCACATTTCTCTTGTATTAGAGAGTATTATGAAGTCAAGTGTCAAGCTATCTTTGATGGATGAAGACAACATGGTTACTGCCTTGTCATTCTTTTCTCTCCATTCTCGTAGCTCTTTGTCGATGGTTGTAGGCATTTCTTCAATGCCATCTACCTGGGGCCATAGCCCTTCTCCCTTTAAGATGAGAGAGGTCTTCACCTTCCACGCTAGGAAGTTAGACCCAACTGAGTCGAGGATTGTGCAGATCTTTGACTGTATGTCGCTTATAGACGCCATTGTTGTGAACTGTGTTCTTCAGCTTGTTTTTTGGTTCCTTGTTTTGAATGTTCGATCTCCTGGATATGATAGCTCTAAAGCTATATCAATGCTCTGATAGGAGCAAGAGGCTCTGATACCACTGTTGTGAAAAGAATAGAAGAATGCGTGCAGGGCTCAAGCACGAAAATACAAAACGCTTCGTGTTCGTTTTCTTCAGCGAACCTTTGCAACTCTAATACCATTGTTGAGAATCCAGATGGAATTTGATTATGTCTGCCGGCTATTGCTTGCTAAATCAGATCTACAATCCTCTAGAGTGTAGACAGACACTGTTGACCTACGTTATAATTCGTTTAAGCATTCAACAAAGATGAACCAGTGTGTGGAATAAAGAATAAATAGTTGAACATATATAGTCAACAATTAGACATCCAAGCATTCAAGATCATTCAAGTCAAAACTACATGTGCATTTAAACTATTGTATTATCAATGATCCTTTCTTGTAAGAGCGTTGTTGCGACAAACCCACACAACGCATCGGCGCAAGAGAAACTATGTCTCTCATGAATATGTCAGATCATCGCGTTTACTAGCGGACTTCTTGTGTTAGAATTATTATTTATGGGCAATGCCACTTTGTTGTTTATTTAGAGACATACTTGAAATGTAATAGATAAATGTGATAAAGGCCCAATGTGCCTAAAGTCAAGTTTGATATATTTTGAGCTCATCCCCATGTGAAATGGGCTGAGGTCTTTTATGAAGAGGTGTAACCTCTACCTCTCTATCACGTATTGTAATTCCTCTTATATTGTAGTGTGCAAGCTTAAGGAAATAGCAATAGTGTTCTCTCTCTCTTTTTTGCTATGTGAATGCATATGTGCATGCTTTGATTTCGCACACATGATATCAAAGCCATCTATGGCTAACACCTGAATAATCCTGGCATGTTTGATTCTAGGAAGTTTTGATAACATTTATTTTGCTGAGAAAATTTTCAGGAAGTAAAAAGTTTTTTGATTTTGTTAATAAACATAGATGCATTCTCTGAGTTATGTTTGATTCTGTTTGTAGAATCTGATGAAAAAGAAAATGAGAGAGACATCCATATGCTTGTCAAATTGTTAAGCAAATTATGAGTGTGTAATGTGTAGGCTACTTTGATTGTAGTGTCATTACAATGGTCGTGACCTGTCTTGTGTTGGTCTCGAGGGAGATCTGCTGGTCTGCCACCTTGTAAGTTGTGACATGAAAGCAATCATTTTTCAACAATTAAAACAATTTCAACAGATGCGTACTGGCTGAGGAAATCCAAGATCCTGAAAATCCATAGTCGGGCCACATTGTCTACAAGTGATCAAATCTGAAAAGAAGCTGGCGTTAGGGAGTCGCTGCACATGCATTTCTCCAAGAGGTGGATAGCGGCATCATGCTTCTCATAGGCATTGTCTCTTTTCCTTGAGGAAGAAGCAACCGATGATGCTACTGCTGCTGTTTTTGCAGCAAGAAGGCACTTCCGTCTAGCCTTGCATCAGAATCCAGAAGAATCTAAAATGGCCGCTGCATGAAGCCGCAATCCCCAGAACAGCCGTCCATTCTGATCCAAAGCAGGCTGACATTAAATGCGATCCAGTATCGACTTGAGTAGGAGGCATTGGCCTGGCAGCCAGTTGAAGGAAAAGTCCCCTTTGTAGCCTTTTCTTTCAATGCTCTGATTTCATCTTCTAGTCTGGCGCGTGAAGAAATCAAGAAGAGAGCGTGAGAGAAATGGAGGCTAGATGGGAGAGACAACCCGTGGAATAAATCTGGTGCCCAAATGATATTTGATAATGGTAATTGTTTGTGGGTCCTTTCCAGTTCTTGACGGCATTTAAAAAAAAAACTAAAGGTTGGGTCTCTAAGGGTTGTCTTACAGTTTTAAGATAGACCCACTGTGTGGAAATTGGGGTATAATGCATAACAGAGACTAATTTTCGCATAAAGAATCCGTTTTGTCGGAACAAAAGCTGTACATGACTGTTCTACAATGTCTAAGCTCCGTTTTGATTCAAAAATCTAGTGATTTGGACATCGGCAAAAAAACTTATTAAGTTTTTAGTGCAGAAACCCCATTTTTCATTAGGGACAACATAGACTTTAGAAAAAAATGTCAATGTAAAACTTGTTAAAAGTTGTTCAAAAGCTAGTAATTGATTGTCATGGTATGTACAGAATATATATAGATTGAAGTGAATGTTTTTCAAGGAATTAAGAGGTTAAATTGGTTTTACGAACTAACCAAGTGATAAGCCTAGTTGAGGTGACGTCTTATGCCCTCTCCCTCGGTTATGTGCATTTATCATAAGTTAGCTAAGTAAAACACTTGCAGAAAATTCTTGAAACTAAATTGATCATTCATTTACGTCATTGAAGTTGGCTATAATGGATCAAAGAACTTTATTTGATAAATTTGATGGTAAGAACTTTCACACATGGCAAGTCAAAATGAGATTATTATTGACTGAGAAAAATCTGTGGGATCTTGTTGATGGTTCCAGAGTTAAGCAAGAAGATTCCAATGACTCTTCTAGTATTGATTTGCATGATAAGAGAGCTACTGCTTACATTGGTCTTGGTTTGGCTGATTCTCAAATTCATTATTTGGACCTATCTAAGACTGCTCGTGAAATATGACAATCATTGGAAGCCATATTTGGAGCATGTTCTAAAAATGGTAAAATTCTTCTTAAGCAACAATTTTTTTGCATTAAAGCTAGAAAGTGGAATGAGCTTAAATGATCATGTGAATTGTATGAAGTCAATAATGAATCAGCTTGCTGGAATTGGTTCTAATGTTCCCGAAGATGATGCTATGGTCGTACTATTAAATAGTATGCCGACTGAGTATAGTAATGTCATTTTTACACTCAAAAACTTGCCTAATCAGTCATTAGAAATGATGATAGCTTCATTACTTGAAAAAGAACGTAGGATGCAACATTCTGTTGTTACAATCTCTTCAGATGAAGTCACTTTGTTTACTAAATGGAAAGCTAATCAGAATAGTAAATCTAAAAGTGGTGAAGGTAGTTCTAAGAGTAAAAAGAACGTTGAATGCTTTTATTGTGGAAAGATGGGACATTATAAGAATCAATGTTTAAAGATGAAAGCAGATCTTAAGTCAAAGAAGTCCACTGAAAGTAATAAATAAAAAGAGGAAGTAAACCTAACAACTGTAGCTGAAATGTCTTATGACAAAGCAGATGCTTGGTAATAAATTTGTGCGCATGTACTTTATCTTCTATGGGATTCAGAAAGTTGTTGCAGGATTGCTAAACTTGGAATAAGTATCCTAGAAGATGGTTCCTTGGATGCAGAAGTAAGGCAATATCTTCCATATGAGGCAGTTTGCGGATGCATTTGCAGTTTCAGGGAAGGTTATTATCCTTGGCATAGCTCTTGGACATGATGCAGTGAGCAATTTGTTTTGCATATTCTAGTGGATCTTTGGCTTAAGGGAGGGTGATGGAATTGTTCCACACATTCTCCATTTGATGACATCAGATTTTTGCACTAATTGCTAGCATAAATGTAACATCAGTAGAGTTAGGAGTATAATGTACTTGGTTAAGCATGAAGTAACACCTCTAACAAAGCTGTCATTGAGAGAGGGTGTTGTAAAGCTACCTTTACAAGCTTTTCTTCCGGCGCCATCGGCGCCAGCTATGTCCCCGGCGCCAGCAACGCCCCTGCTGCTCCTGACACCAACGGCGCCGCCGCTCCCGGAGCCACTGTGACCAGAATCCAGCCGACGCCAAGTTCCTATGGCTGAAAATCTTTGATCGGTTCTAGCGGAGTCCAGAGAGCTCAGATCGATGTGCAATCACCTCACACGATCTAGGCATGATTAAAGGAAGCCTGGGGATCAATAAAATCTAGAGAGAGAAAATGACTTTCTAGAAAGAGAAAATCCTAGAGAGAGAAAAACGTGCTTTACCAACTTGGGTAGAGTGCTTGGTATGAGGGGGGGGTGCCGAATCACACCAATACTATAGGGGAGTGCGGGTTGCGACTCAGGGCGAGCTCCAACCAAGTCTCAACCTCTCTTGCTGGAATGTTGTCATGGCTCTCGCCTTGGCATGCTAGTGCCCCAGAGACTAGGGTCGGTCACACACTTGAAATGTAACCTTCTCAGATTTATCAATAAAGTGAGATTTTTTTCAAACTGACTCTGATTACCTTCCGGGTTTCAGTGTTCAGTAAAAGCGCCAGTTGTAAGGCCGCTTTCAAAATTTTTAACTTGGCACATAGCTGAGGGTCGTATCCCAGGACGCCAGCGGTATGCCGTCGGGACCATTCGGTCCGTGGCGCCAACGGTATGCTGTCGGGACCATTTGGTCCAGGAACTGGTTGTCTCCATATATGTCACGGCTTGTGGTTCTGAGTGTTCCTTGCATGAACGTGAATGGGTTAAGCTCTTGGGGAACGGGCTCTAACCTGTCGGCTGAGTTGGATGGCTTGCTTGAGTGGAAGTTACCTGTTTATGGCTGTCCAGTCTGGCGTGGCGCCAGGTTGGCTTCTAGCGCTCGTGATGAAGCTTTCAGTTGGTTAAGTCTGATGTAAGTCAGACTGCTTGCTTGGAATGGATGTTACTCATTTATAATGAAGCTTCAAGTTGATTAAGTTTGATGTATGTTGGGCGGCTTGCTTGGAGGGAAGTCACCCACATCGGGACCCCTGATCTGGCATGGCGCCAAGTTGGATCTCAATGTTGGTTTTCGGAACTTCAAGTTGGTTAAGTCTGATCGTTGTTGGCGAGTTGGCTGCTTGTATGTCAAGTGGGTTTGGATGGCAAGAGTTGAAGGCTGGGAAGCTAAGTCGTGGTTCCCGGCTCCCTTTGAGATGCCTGCGCTACATGTGGTATCAGAGCTGACTGGCCGGTCAGCTATGCGGATCTCACGGAAATGGCCACGGTTTGGGGTTCATCAAGACAACTGTTGTGCAAGGTGCTGCCCACAGTGTAAGCATGGGTGCGTCCACGGTCGGGGTGGTCAGTAGAACGGGGGACTTGATGAGTCAAAGTGCTGCCCTTGAGGTGTAAGCACGGTCAGTTCTTGCGGTTCGGGCTTGGCGTTGTCTGCACGTAGGACAGATGAGGCAGTGTGCTGCCATTAGGTTGGTGTAAGCACGGTCTGTGCCTTGTGGGGTGCGGGGCGACATATTCGAACTGTACGGGTTAATCATTGATACATAGATGCTGTTCGAATTCGGGTGTAAAGCACGGGTGGTTAGCTGCCGGTGCGGGATAGTTGCCGATCGTTTAGCTATAAGGGCTATCGACCAAAAAGTGGTGGGGCGTGACTGAGGCAATGTGCTGCTTAATGGTGAAAGCACGGATAGCTGGAGGGGTGTCCTATGTGGGCTGATTCCATGATCGATTTGTATGGGCGAGGCCAAGCAAAGGTCCGTTGGCAGGACCATCTCAAAGGGGGACCTTGTCTTTGTTACTTGTTAGTAAACCTGCATGAGTGTCTTACTTGTATGTATTCGTGGTGAGTCTTAGTACTCGTGCTTTGCCTGGTTTGCATGATTGCTTGTGATACAAGGAGCTGATGGCTCGAGAAGGAACCTTTTCTTTTGAAGGC
The DNA here is from genome assembly GCA_029204225.1 of Diphasiastrum complanatum. Lineage (NCBI taxonomy): Eukaryota > Viridiplantae > Streptophyta > Lycopodiopsida > Lycopodiales > Lycopodiaceae > Diphasiastrum > Diphasiastrum complanatum. The sequence continues at coordinate 25,173,498 of CM055101.1, forward strand.
TGATACCATCAAACAAAGAGGACTACAGAATCGGTGGGGCGGATTTGCAGTTCGAGTACTCGCACGTGAACGGCAACGAAACGACTCAATGTATGCAAAGGATGGATGGCTAGCCTGTTTCTTGGGTTAGTTTCATTTGCGACAACGCCCACCAGACGCAAGCAGGAAGTCAAAAGTTGGAAAGGACAATTTCAGGGGAGATCTTCTACGGAGCAGTTGGTCTTCATTTTGGGACGGCCACCTTCGGAACTGAAACTCACTGAGCATGGGTGATATCCAGAATCTGTGCGGCGGATTTGCAATTCAAGTACTCGCACGTGAACGACAACGAAACGACTCAATGTTTGCAAAGGATGGATGGCTAGCCTGTTTCTTGGGTTAGTTTCATTTGCGACAATGCCCACCAGACGCAAGCAGGAAGTCAAAAGTTGGAAAGGGCAATTTCCTGGGAGATCTTCTATGGAGCAGTTGGTCTTCATTTTGGGACGGCCACCTTCGACACTGAAACTCACTAAGCATGTGTGATATCCAGTATCAGTTGGATTTTTCCTCAAAGGGGAAAGACTAGGATCCTCTTCAGAGATTGGCAACGAGTTGGATCGAGCCATAATCCTAGCAGATGGGAAGCAAAGTGTTGGAAAGGCTTTTTGTCCGAAGAACTCTACTCTAAGTCCGATTAGTTGATTTTAGCGCTCGTGATGAAGCTTTCAGTTGGTTAAGTCTGATGTAAGTCAGACTGCTTGCTTGGAATGGATGTTACTCATTTATAATGAAGCTTCAAGTTGATTAAGTTTGATGTATGTTGGGCGGCTTGCTTGGAGGGAAGTCACCCACATCGGGATCCCTGATCTGGCATGGCGCCAAGTTGGATCTCAATGTTGGTTTTCGGAACTTCAAGTTGGTTAAGTCTGATCGTTGTTGGCGAGTTGGCTGCTTGTATGTCAAGTGGGTTTGGATGGCAAGAGTTGAAGGCTGGGAAGCTAAGTCGTGGTTCCCGGCTCCCTTTGAGATGCCTGCGCTACATGTGGTATCAGAGCTGACTGGCCGGTCAGCTATGCGGATCTCACGGAAATGGCCACGGTTTGGGGTTCATCAAGACAACTGTTGTGCAAGGTGCTGCCCACAGTGTAAGCATGGGTGCGTCCACGGTCGGGGTGGTCAGTAGAACGGGGGACTTGATGAGTCAAAGTGCTGCCCTTGAGGTGTAAGCACGGTCAGTTCTTGCGGTTCGGGCTTGGCGTTGTCTGCACGTAGGACAGATGAGGCAGTGTGCTGCCATTAGGTTGGTGTAAGCACGGTCTGTGCCTTGTGGGGTGCGGGGCGACATATTCGAACTGTACGGGTTAATCATTGATACATAGATGCTGTTCGAATTCGGGTGTAAAGCACGGGTGGTTAGCTGCCGGTGCGGGATAGTTGCCGATCGTTTAGCTATAAGGGCTATCGACCAAAAAGTGGTGGGGCGTGACTGAGGCAATGTGCTGCTTAATGGTGAAAGCACGGATAGCTGGAGGGGTGTCCTATGTGGGCTGATTCCATGATCGATTTGTATGGGCGAGGCCAAGCAAAGGTCCGTTGGCAGGACCATCTCAAAGGGGGACCTTGTCTTTGTTACTTGTTAGTAAACCTGCATGAGTGTCTTACTTGTATGTATTCGTGGTGAGTCTTAGTACTCGTGCTTTGTCTGGTTTGCATGATTGCTTGTGATACAAGGAGCTGATGGCTCGAGAAGGAACCTTTTCTTTTGAAGGCTGATACCATCAAACAAAGAGGACTACAGAATCGGTGGGGCGGATTTGCAGTTCGAGTACTCGCACGTGAACGGCAACGAAACGACTCAATGTATGCAAAGGATGGATGGCTAGCCTGTTTCTTGGGTTAGTTTCATTTGCGACAACGCCCACCAGACGCAAGCAGGAAGTCAAAAGTTGGAAAGGACAATTTCAGGGGAGATCTTCTACGGAGCAGTTGGTCTTCATTTTGGGACGGCCACCTTCGGAACTGAAACTCACTGAGCATGGGTGATATCCAGAATCTGTGCGGCGGATTTGCAATTCAAGTACTCGCACGTGAACGACAACGAAACGACTCAATGTTTGCAAAGGATGGATGGCTAGCCTGTTTCTTGGGTTAGTTTCATTTGCGACAATGCCCACCAGACGCAAGCAGGAAGTCAAAAGTTGGAAAGGGCAATTTCCTGGGAGATCTTCTATGGAGCAGTTGGTCTTCATTTTGGGACGGCCACCTTCGACACTGAAACTCACTAAGCATGTGTGATATCCAGTATCAGTTGGATTTTTCCTCAAAGGGGAAAGACTAGGATCCTCTTCAGAGATTGGCAACGAGTTGGATCGAGCCATAATCCTAGCAGATGGGAAGCAAAGTGTTGGAAAGGCTTTTTGTCCGAAGAACTCTACTCTAAGTCCGATTAGTTGATTTTATAAGTGGAGGGGAACTATCACACACACCTCTCTCTTGGAGCAAATTTTGAATGAAAGTTGATCAAAATGGGGGCAAATTCAAGGTGACCTAGCCATACTCACACGAGGAGACAGGCGAACTTTGGACCTAATAAGTTGACAAGTTTTTGTTGTGGAAAGGAAAGTTGGTTATAGGCTTTCTCTGGACCAGCAATGATGAGGAAACATATGAGTACGTTGGTTTGTGTTACGTGTAAGGTAGTTGATCAATGAAGGAACTGTGAAAGTTGAGTCTTGCATGAGAGACTTGGTATTTCGAACGGACGCTAAGGGACAGTTCACGTTGAGATCGGACTAGTGCAAACTCTGGGTGCATGTGTCTGATTCAAAGAGAGCTACTTGAAGCCAAGCTCGATGTACACTTCTTGTTTTGATTGTGAGGCAACTGACCAGTGATGGAATTGTGAAAGTCAAGTTTTGCGCGACGGACATTGTGCTTCAAACAAACGCGAAGAGATAGTTTGGATGTGGATCAAACTGGTGCGACCCTTTGGCTTTCCACGAGGTCAATGGTTACATTTGGGCTGATTCAAAGAGCTACTTTAAGCTAAGTGAGAGGTGCATTGCAGAGTACTCAATCTTTGCCTACCTTAAAGAGCCAAGATGGAAAAGTATCAAGATCAGGCTGGGACAAGGAGAGAAATCAAGGTGCAGAAGCAACAAGGCACGGAGTGGATCAAACGATAAATCCTTTGGCTTAGGGAACCCTGATACCTGTACGGAACTGAACAAATTTGGAGCTCAGGGAGCTCAACACAAAGTGCATCAAGGACAAATCAGGAGCTCAAAGGAGTTCCAAAGTCGAAAGTCAGAAGTGACAGGGACGAACATTTCAAAGAAAGGCCTCTGTCACCAGTTAAAAGGTTTTTGGGTTTTACGAAAGCGATATCAAATCTACGCTTTTCCCAGACAAAGATATATTTTCAAGTTATGTAATCTTTCAGTACAAAGAGCTGAGCCTCCAACCTGTGGTGTGCCAGCTTCATCGTTAATAAAAAGTGGCCAGTAAATTGAGTACTGTGCCAAGTAGCTTAAATGTATAGTTATTTTAATTGGGAGACACCTTTACTTTAATTTGACATCTGATGAGGACATCAGATTTTATAAAGGTGGGGTGGATGTTGTAAAGCTACCTTTACAAGCTTTACTTCCGGCGCCATCGGTGCCAGCTATGTCCCCGGCGCCAACGGCGGCGCCGCTCCCGGTGCCACTGTGACCAGAATCCAGCCGGCGCCAAGTTCCTATGGCTGAAAATCTTTGATCGGTTCTAGCGGAGTCCAGAGAGCTCAGATCGATGTGCAATCACCTCACACGATCTAGGCATGATCAAAGGAAGCCTGGGGATCAATAAAATCCAGAGAGAGAAAATGACTTTCTAGAAAGAGAAAATCCTAGAGAGAGAAAAATGTGCTTTACCAGCTTGGGTAGAGTGCTTGATATGAGGGGGGGTGCTGAATCACACCAATACTATAGAGGAGTGAGGGTTGCGACTCAGGACGAGCTCCAACCAAGTCTCAGCCTCCCTTGCTGAAATGTTATCATGGCTCTCGCCTTGGCATGCTAGCACCCCGGAGACTAGGGTCGGTCACACACTTGAAATGTAACCTTCTCAGATTTATCAATAAAGTGGAATTTTTCTCAAACTGACTCTGATTACCTTCTGGGTTTCAGTGTTCGGTAAAAGCGCCAGTTGTAAGGCCGCTTTCAAAATTTTTAACTTGGCACATAGCTGAGGGTCGTATCTCAGGACGCCAGCGGTATGCCGTCGGGACCATTCGGTCTGTGGCGCCAGCGGTATGCTGTCGGGACCATTTGGTCCAGGAACTGGTTGTCTCCATATCTGTCGCGACTTGTGGTTCTGAGTGTTCCTTGCATGAACGTGAATGGGTTAAGCTCTTGGGGAACGGGCTCTAACCTGTCGGCTGAGTTGGATGGCTTCCTTGGGTGGAAGTTACCTGTTTATGGCTGTCCAGTCTGGCGTGGCGCCAGGTTGGCTTCCAGCGCTCGTGACGAAGCTTTCAGTTGGTTAAGTCTGATGTAAGTCAGATCGCTTGCTTGGAATGGATGTTACTCGTTTGTAACGAAGCTTCGAGTTGGTTAAGTTTGATGTATGTCGGGCGGCTTGCTTGGAGAGAAGTCACCCACATCGGGACCCCCGATCTGGCATGGCGCCAGGTTGGATCTCAATGTTGGTTTTCGAAACTTCAAGTTGATTAAGTTTGATCGTTGTTGGCGAGTTGGCTGCTTGTATGTCAAGTGGGTTTGGATGGCAAGAGTTGAAGGTTGGGAAGCTAAGTCGTGGTTCCCGGCTCCCTTTGGGATGCCTGCGCTACAAAGGGTGTTAGAATTACTATTTATGGGCACTTTGTTGTTTATTTAGAGACATACTTGAAATGTAACAGATTAATGTGGTAAAGGCCCAATGTGCCTAAAGTCAAGTTTGATATATTTTGGGTCCATCCCCATGTGAAATGGGCTGAGGACTTTTATGAAAAAGTGTAACCTCTACCTCTCTCTCACGTACTGTAATTCCTCTCATATTGTAGTGTGCAAGTTTAAGGAAATAGCAATAGTGTTCTCTCTCTCTTTTTTTGCTATGTGAATGCATATGTGCATGCTCTGATTTCACACACATCTTGGATGTCGACGTAGCACACAATGCTTGGCTTAGGTTGATACTCAACCAATTACAATCCAACCGATTGACAATTCAACCGCTCCTCTCATCTTCAATCTACTTATATGGATGGAGAGAAAAAAAAGTTTAATCTAATTTCTAATTACAAGAACGGTTGGTTAGAAAGGTTCTAATGGTGCTCAGTTTGTCGTTGACAGCGTCCGTGGAGGTGGTTGTCCTCCTAGTACTTTGCTTGATGTCCTTGTACTTGGAGTGTGAAGATCAGTCCCCTTTCGATCTTTAGGTGTTGTTCAATTTCGTGTCTTGTTCGGGCTTTGCCTTCGTCTTTGAGCTTCCTTCAATCCTCAAACATCTGACCTTCGTCTTCGAGAGTCCTTCAGCTAAAACCATTATTTGGCGGTTACGATCTGGGGCGGATTTTGCATGTGGGCAGTTCCCTTGTATTCCTGTAGACTCGAACTCGAAAGCTAACAAAGCTTTATAAGTAGAAACATTTAGTTTTTGCAGTTTACATGTAAGATTGTATCTCTATTTTTGGATGATAATTGTGAAGACTTTCAGATCATTAAGATCCAAAACATTCCTTTGATCTTTGATTAGAAAGACAAGCAAATCACCAACCTTGCCAATGTAGAAAAATCAACATCTACAATATGAATGAGATAGATCTTGATCAAACATCAATCAAAATATGAAATAAATTTGATGTCCGTACAAAAATAGTAAGCTACTGTATTTCACACAGTGGATCTAAAAATAGCATTTAGTGAGCATTCTACACACAAAATTGCCAGATATCACCAATATAGTGCACCAATGGATAGATGACCCAAAGAGAACCATGTCTAAGCATGAAAAGAGAGAGAGAGAGAGAGAGAGAGAGAGAGAGAGAGAGAGAGAGAGAGAGAGAGAGAGAGAGAGAGAGAGAGAGAGAGAGAATCTCTTCTTTTCACAAGTTACATCCTTTAATAGCAAGTCCAAACCTAACTTCAAACTTTGGTTTCCCTCCATTATATTGAAAAACCCTACTATCATTGTGACTAGATTCAATGTCTCTACCACTCAAATTGAATCTACCAAAAACTCGTGTTCTATAGTTTCTCACACTTTCCAAAAGTGTTTATTCAAATGCTTTTAGACTAACATAACTTTGAAAATTCAAACTCTAAGTCTAATATGAAATTGGCCTCAATTGTGTATTTGGCAATTGATCAAACTATGACCAATCTTGACTAAACTAGTTGAAATCTTTCACACTCCCTCTTCGACTAGTTTTAGCTTAACCATAGAACTTTGATCCAACTTTAGAGTGATATCCATACTAAGTATAGACCTCCTTTCTAACGATCTAAAGTATTTTCCACAATTGATATAGAGATAGTGTCCACTTGGGATGCTTCACTATTTCCTACATCAATTTTACTTGTTATGATGTGAGTAGAACATGAAGAACCAAAAAGATTGTAAATTAGATTATTTCTCCATGCTATAGACATTGATATCTTAGATATCGCTTTCAAGCGCGCTTTCTGTTTCCATTTTTCATTGACTTTTGCATGTGCACTCAAAACCGATACTCGCTTCCTTGATATCGGTCATGAGTGCAGATTACTTTATAGTATCATTTACTCTTTCATTTCGCGTCTGAAACTGATATCCCAACCTTGAATTGATCAGTTTGTCTGAATCTTTTTTCTATTAGTTTTTTTTCAAAAATGTCTAATTTTGATTCTAGTATGTTATCTTTTTCTCATGAATTTGGTATGGCAATATAGAGTATTTCAAGTCACTTTTTCACCTTTTCTTTTTGTTTTTCCTTCTAAGGCAAAATGAAATTTTCAGGCTTAGGTCCTTACAAGGTAACAAAAATTTATGAAAATGGCGATGTGCAACTTGCCACCTTGGAAGGGACACCATTACCGAGATTGGTAAATGGTAGTCGTTTAAGGCGTTACTACCACTTCCCACCTACTTTTAAAATTCTCTCTACCTTTTTTCTTTTGGATTTTTTTTTTTGTTTTGCCTTCTTTGGTTCCTTTTTACTTGACTTGTATATGGTTTTCTTTTTATGTGTCTACCTTCACGATTTGTATTTTGGTTATTCCTTGTTTCAGAGAGTAAAATGTACAGTGGCAAGTTATATTCTTTTCTTTCCCTAAACTAAGAAGAGTGATTTTAGGCAAAGAGAGAATAGTCCAATTGATTCATGGAGTTAGGAGCTGAAGGCCACCAAACATAATACTGTCATTGAAGGAGATTTCATATGCCAGTGATCAGAATATTCCCAACATCCTTCACTAAACAACCTAGTACAATAGCAAAAGGCACTATAGGAGAGAAAAACTTCAATATCTCTCTCGATTCTTACTGTCCCGGTTCTCCTGTTTGACCATTTTTAGAACACATCATGATGAGTCTAAATTGAGTCAGGGAAGTCAAAAATCCTAAATTCCAGCATGTAGACCAAAAATAGTAGAACTAACACAAACCCTCCTATAGGCTTTTCTTTTTGACATCTTGGCTCACCTTCTTCACATTAGATTCCTTATAATATGCTCTTTCAACAGTGAGTCAGGCGAGCTAAGACTCCTATCCAATTTCTGTTGGAAACTCATTTTTAGAAAATCACTAAACAAGCTCCCCACACTTGTGAAATTGAAATCTTGGTTCTCCCCCTTGATATTTTGCACACCTCCCCATGCTAGATCTACTACCAAAAAGGAGATCCAAGATCTCCAACCAAACTCCAACATTCCCAAGCACCTCCAAAACATTCACAAAGGCCACCTAAGTGTTCTCAAGAAGGCCAAGAAGGACAAGATGCAGTTAGATCTAGACACCAGGCCAGTATCAAGTCCTATCAGGCCATGGTACCATTTTTACAAAGACAAAATCAAGCATTGCAAATCAGAATCAAAACAGAACTTAAAAAGACCGAGCATCGGGATTAAGCGATCCTTTCAAAAGCTACAAGCATAGGTGAAGCAGTTTCAGGGATTTGAGGTCAAGAAAAAAAATTACGTCGATCCAATCATCAACACAATTAGTTGGCTGAGGATTTGGTATCACAAATTCTAGAACACACGCAGTCAGCCACTACAAGCCTAGGGCCATTGACAACATCCCAAAGCCCCCATCTGCACCAACAGGCACACAAGCATCAACTCTAGCTCCTAATTTCAATTTGATCCAACCTCTTCACATTTGAGCAGCTAGATGTGCTGAGGGTGAACCATCTAGTACAAGCTCACCCCAAGAAACTCTCACGCACAAAGCAACATGCATGGATGTGGGCTAGGGCCAAGCAAGCAAGAGCATCAAACATGTTTCTTAAGAAGGCCTAGACTCTAGAGCTTCAGTCCAAGAGTTCCAAGCCAAGTATGCCTTGGAGCAGTTCTTCCAAAAAAATCATATTTCAGATTGATCCAACGGAGTGACAAGCGGCTCTCAACTGCAAAGAGCTCTCTTTTCTTAGTTATTTTGAGTTCCATTGGGACTGTTCTTTGTATTTTGATCCCAACACCCCCTTCTCAGCTTGAAATTCCAAGACCAGCTCATGGTGGCAAGAATTTACTATCGAGCACCTATGACAACCTCTCAGCATGCACATGAATGATCAGAGAAGAAAGGTGGAGTCCAAAGACTCGCCACATGCAATGCAAAACCCAAGGGCATGGATATAGTCTGCCCCACCTACCACGTGGGGTCTCAGAAACAAAATGAATCTGTGTCGTCTACTGATCCTCTCTTGCATGAGGTTCACAAAATCAGTGTGCCCTTGAGCATCCTTTCAATATGACTCCAGCTTATTGTATTCCCTCTGCAATGAAAATCCAAATTATTATAAAATAACACCAAACAATAAACATCAGTACCAAACAATAGCCAACACTATATATACTATGCATTAGTTTTAAAACTATCAAACATTTTCAAAAAAACTACCAAACAAAACATAAAAAAGTGACAAACAGTACTAAAAAGTGAATCCAGAAGTAAACAAAGCATAGAAAATGTCAAATAGTACTAAAAAACAAATCCAGAAGTACCAAAAAGAACCTTAAAATAGACCAAAAAAATTTAAAACCAATAGTACCAATTTTGTTAAAAGTACCAAACTGCAAAATATCAATAGTCAGAAAGGTTACATTAGTACCAAACTGCAGAATTACCAATTGTACCATTAGTTACTAAAGTGTCAATAGTAACGATTTGCAACAATACCTCAATCTCAAATGTTTCGAGTGAACAAACTTGTGAAAAGTGCAAAACCACCAAAATTAGTAAACAACACATAGAAACTACCAATCTATACACCAAAAACAAATTCAGAAGTTTTAAAAGTACCAAATAATAGCTAAAAATTTCAAAATAGACTAGAAGTTCAAATCCAATGTCAAGATTGTTAAAGATTCGGATAGTATCAAACTGCAAAAATTCCAGTATTATAAAAAGTACCAGTAGTACCAAACTTAAAAAATTCAAGTATTACCAAAAGTACCAGTAGTACCAAACTACAAAAGTACCATTACTTACAAAAGTGTCAAAAGTATCAAACTGCAAAAGTACGGTAGGTGCAAAAGTTTTGAAAGAACAAATTTTATAAAAGTGCAAGACAACCAAAAGCACCAAAAATCAAATCTCAAAGTACCAAAAGTAAAAAAGTTTCAAACAACATGAAAATTATTAAAATTTCCAAAGGTTTCATTAAAATGACCACAACGCGTTCATAAGTTTCAAAAAAACGAAAAGTATCAAACAGAAAAAAGAAGACTACCAAAAAATTTGCCTCCTCCTCTGCAACCTCCCTTGCAAGGGACTGGACATCTGCTTGCACTTCCACCTTTTTTAACATGTGTCTGGTTAAATTGAGCTCATTCATCCACTCCATTTATCTCCTCTTCATTTGAGGAGTGTGTGTTCGGCAAAGTCTGTGGGCATTTCTTGGTGTTTGTCTATCTCGTTTCAATGCCCTGATTAGGCAAAAATGACTGAAATCGTTATAGTATTGTCCTACCTGTTAGAGGACACTCAGGAAGGTCACTCTTGAAGCGTATTCACATGCATTCAAAAGCAAATATGCAAATCAAGATGTTCAACAAATGATCATATTATAACTCGGTTGAACACCAAATGAAATCCTACTTTTAATGTTGTAAAATCAAATGAACAGATCAATGCAAACTGAAATATAATCTAACACACATCAATCCACAAACAAGAAAGCAAGAAAACTTAACTAGACAACATTTTGAAGGTCTAAGAATCAAGAAACACACATTTCTGGATTCTTGGACATCCAAGAACATCAAAAAATGGGATGTCAAAGGATTTGCAAGAACTAATTCACAATCTCAGCCTCAATGGTTTATCTCTTTGCTGATTCCTATTTTAATCCACAAGCAAGAAACCTTATACACACTACTCTATTCCACAATTAATCCACAACTACACTAAATCCACAACCACACACAAGGAATGGAAGGGCAAGATCATAAATGCATCACTCAAGAGAACAAGAATGATCAAAGAGCTCAAAGGATGCACCAAACTCGTGGAGGCTATTCTCATTAGGACATACAGTAGATACATTACACAAAAAACTCCCATTAGAGGAGTTCTAAATCCAAAAAAGACCCTTTGTAGAAGAGAATTGAAAAGTTTCATATCTTTGTGATTTCCTTTTGAAAACATTTGTTGTTGGTCAAAGGAGTGCTTTGTGCATTGAAATGGGCTGAAAGAGAGGATCAGTTCATTGCTACATGACTACATCAAGTGGAGTCATGTTGGAAGCCAATGATAGGCTTACCTCAAGTAGCTATTCATTGTGGAAAGTGAGGATGGAATCACTTCTTGAGATGAATGATGTTTTGGATATTGTTGTAGGTTTGGAGGAGAGACCAACAACACAACAAGATCAATTGAGGTATGACAAGAGGGCCAAGAAGGCTCTACACATAATAAAGATGAATGTTACTAATGAGCTGCTCAAGGAAGTTGGTAACAGTATTTCATCAAAGGATGTTTGGGATTCATTGAAGAAGCTTTATGAATCCAAGTCTACTTCTAGAGTGTTGACTCTAAGAACGCAAGTCTTTTCTTGTTTGCAAAAGAATGAAGAAAGTCCAAAAACTTTTATTTTGAGAGTGCAAGCATTGAATGATGAGTTGGCTTGCATTGATGAGAACATTAAAGAAGGAGAGCTTGTTCAAATTATTCTTAATGGATTGTTGGATGCTCATGCTAACATTGTTCAATGTCTTGCTATTCAATGAACTTTTCCAAATTCAAGAAGAATATATGCTTCAAGCAAGAGGTGGATTTTCATCAACATCTCAAGTTGGAGAGGAGGCTATGTTCATCAAAGGCAAATTCAAGGGCACAAGCAAAATTAAGTGATCTAAAGGGCAAGATCAAGTGGATGCTTCTTCAAATGAAAAAAAGAAAGATAGATCAAAGCTCAAGTGCTTCTATTGTGTTATCAAAGGACACTTTGCAAGTGAGTGCTACAAGAAGAAGAGAGATCAAGGAGACAAGCAAGATAATCTTACTCTTGATGATGATGGTTGGGATGTTCAAGATGCAAATGATAATGCTTTTGTGATGTCTTCATATATGCTTGTTAATGATGGAGATCTAGATTCATGGTGGATTGATAGTAGAGCAAGTTCACACATGACTTGTCACAACAAGTACTTCACTTCTTTGTTGGCATATGGAGATGACAAGAGGGTGATCTACACGACCAATGATGGTGAGTGTGCAATCAAAGGGATTGGCACAATTCCTATTTCTCTCTCTACAAATAGGAATGTTCATTTGGAGGATGTTTTGTTCATTCCATCTATTACCAAGAATTTGCTTAGTGTGAGTCAATTGCTAAGTAAAGGCCTCAAAGTTGAGTTTGATGGAGATGCTTGTATGATCAAAAGGAAGGATATCTTGATTGAAAAAGGTAAAAGACAAGGGAAGTTGTTCAAACTAGATGCTTGTGTTATTGCTAACCAAGTTAGATGTGTTGCAAGAGAGCAAATACCTATTCAAGAGGTTTGGCATAAAATGATGGGACACTTCAATTTCAAGTCATTGGAGGTAATGAGTAGAAAGCAAGTTGTGTCGAGGGGGGGGGGCTACCCCTCGAGAGCATAAAAAACGGGGTATCCCCCCTCCTCCTATTCCGTACAAGTTTCATAAAAAGTATCAATCATGTTTGAAATGTCGTAAAACTGTGGGGCGTGAACGGCAACGGAAGCTCGATGATTTGAGCACATCATGTAGGAATGGAAACACAACAGTTAGCAACAGAAATATTCAAGTTGAAAAATTCATATAAATTGCGCAAATGAATGACACAGTAGTGAGGCAAAAATTGCACTCTGATTAATATCAACAGTGAGTACAATAGCTTGAAGTAATAACTTCAAATTGTTGAGCGTGATAATGCTGGCTACAAAAAACTGTGATTGAAAGAGAAATTCAATTAACACTTACATAGCGTGATTCAACTAATATACAGATTTACACATGTCCAAAAAAATATCTTATGTCTTAGTTGCCATTTACTCCAGTTTTGCATATGTACAAAGTTTGCTAACCGCCCTTAGGATATTTGTTTCTCCAGCTGTTTTAGGATTGATCATAAGTTGGCAACGTTGGTCTGCCAATGTAGCAAAATGCGAAAAATCCGAAAAACCCGAAGGTGCCCTTAGACTTAAGGTGTGTAAATCCTTAAGGCACTCTTAGTTTTAAGACAACGAAGAAGGTAAAAAAGTTGAAAAAGCCGAAAAGTGCCTTGGACTAAAGGCAACGAAGAAGGTGAAGGTGCCTTAGACTAAAGATAGTGAAAAAAGTAGAATGTGCCTTAGACTAAAGACAACAAAAAAATGCCGAAGGTGCCTTAGACTAAAGACAGTGAAAATGCTGAAGGTGCCTTAGACTAAAGGCAGCAAAAAAATCAAAAAGACTGAAGGTGTTTTTAAAATGGTTTCCAAGGCATTTTGCCACTTTGTCGCATTTTTTGTGAAGGGGAGAAAAAGACGAAGGTGCCTTAAGAATAGTTTCTAAGGCATTCTGGCCACTTGGTCACTGTGCCGCTTTTCTTGCTAAGGTGCGAAAAAGGCTAAGGTGCCTAAAAATGGTTAAGGCAAAAAAATCTTAAACAAAAAAATGTGAAGGTCCGAAGAAATGTAGTCGGCCTTCGGTTTTCAGGATGCTCATTACTTGAATGATTTGTTTAAGACTGAGCATAAGAAATCTAACACTCCCCTTTAATGTGGATTTTGAAAAACTTTGATCTTCAGATTTAACATATCGTTAAATCTGAGATGTTGTTCCTATAATAGAGCCTTTGTGAAATGATTTGCTGCCATGTAGTTTGTTCTACAAAAAACCAGTTCTACTTCCTTGTTGTGCACTTTCTCTCTAAGGTAATGATACATGATTTCTATATGTTTGCTTCAAGAGTGAAATCTCGGATTGAGAAATAGTGCTATTGTGCTTTGATTGTCACAATAGATTGTTGTAGGAAGTGGTTGTGTAAGGTTCAGATCTGCAAGCAGTAGCCTTAGCCAGATCGTCTCTTTGATTGCATTGGTGGCAGCTATGTATTTGAATTTCCGTTGATGATAATGCAACTGAGGTCTGCTTTCGGCTGTTCCATGAGATTGGGCCTTGGTTGTATAAGAATACAAATCCAGAAGTTGATTTTTTGGTGTCAACATCTCCTGCCCAATCCGCATCTATGTAGGCTTGAAGGATGTTGGCAGTGTGGCTGCTTTCGTAGCAGATACTGAGAGTTTTCGTTACTTGGATGTACTTCATGACCTTTGTTAGTGTCTTCCAGTGAGTTAAGCCTAGATTTGACAGGAACTGGCTGAGTGTACTGATCGAATATGCAAGGTTTGGTCACATGTAGATCATTGCGTACATCAGTGAGCCGATGACGGATTAAAACGGTAGTGCTTCATCTCCTCCTTTTCTACTTCAATTTGAGGAGACTGTTCCTTTGATAGCTTTAGTCTAGGGTCGAGTGGAAAGTCACTTGGTTTGTAGTTGGCCATTCCATACTTCTCCAGCATGTTGTTAAGATATCGTTGCTGATTGATAAAGATTAGTCTGCTGGGTCGATCTCGTTGAGGTTTTGTCTCATTGTCTAAGTCAACGTTGTTATTCAGCAGTTGAATCCCTGGATCAAAATTGTCTGGTCGCTCGATCCTTGGGTCGGAATTATCAGCAGCTTTCCCTTTGTAGTCATGAACTGGTCTTCCACAAAAATGACGTCTCTACTAGTGAATGCCTTCTCGGTATCCAGATTGTAGAGCTTGTATGCCTTGTGGTCTGGGGAATAGCCGATGAAGATCGTCTTCCTGCTCTTATCATTCAGCTTTCTTCTTAGATTCTCAGGGATCTGAACGAAAGCAATGCATCCAAATACTCGAATATGTTTGAGTGATGGTTTCGATCTCGTCCACACCTCATAAGGTGTCGTTCCATTTAGGGCTTTGGTGATGGATCGATTCTGCAAATAGGCAGCTGTAGTAATACCTTATGTTCAGAATTTCTTTGGAAGAGAGGCATGGGCCATTATGCTTTTGGCACTCTTGATGAGTGTCCGATTCTTTCGCTCAGCTACACCATTGGACTGAGGTGAGTAGCTGGTTTTGATGGAGAAAGAAAGTGTGTCGTGTGTGAGAAACGAAAGATAGTTCAAAAAGAAAACGAACACGAAAAGAAGCAAACTCAAAACTTGAACAAGAAACAAACTTAAACAGAAAGTGTTCTTGCGCAGCGGAATGAGCTATATTACTCTTTCCCTAAGTATGACTACGCCTATCAGAAACGAGCAGAACGTTAGTGACAGAAATCACGGTCATTCTGATTATGTAGTCAAACATTAACAAAACACCAAAAGAATAATTTGTCGTGAACAACTAGACAGATTATTTGTTGCGAATGATTCACGAAGAGCTAGACTGAGCTCAACTAATAATCAGTCGCGAATGATTTGCGAAAGGCAAGACTAAATATTAGTCGTCAATGGCTAGACTAATAATAACTCGCTAAAACAGATTATCAGATTGAGCAACAAGAAAAGTCAAACAGAGTGAAGAATAAGCATAGCAATATTGATACAAATCTGAATGCAGAACAAAGAGCTGTTATCAGATTAAGTATAGCAAAATATACATGTCAATAATGCAGTAGAGCAAAAGACAATAGCAGACGAAACCACGTGCTCTACAAAGTTAATTCAATCTGAAAAAGAAATGAACCTATTACTGTTAGCCGATATTTCCTCATGGAAAATTGAGCTCATATTGAAGCTTAAGTTCGCAATAACTGAAAAAACCGGCATGTAAAATCCAGTTATTAGAGAAAAATTGGCACAAGTTTGCCTTAGAATTGGGTCCCAGCCCACCCTAAAGTGGCTAGACACAGTTTAAAAGTAAGAAACTGACTTTCAAAAAATCCGTCAAAAATATTTTGTGGTCAAATTTTGTAAAGACCAAGCCAAAAATATCGGTCCACCTAGAAATGGGTCCGAGCCCGCCCTAAATGAGGCTAGAGAAAAGTTTGCGGCCTTAGAAATGGCTGTGATAAAGTTTTACGACTTTTTGGCCAGTTGTAAAATAGCGTGCTAAAATCCTACCATGTATAGAGTTGGTTTTACTAATGTGTGGTTACCTAGTGCATTTTCAGGGAAACTGTGCTGTCGTGGCAGCCCTAGTCATGAATGCCAAAAAAAAGTCAACTTCAGTCAAAGAGCCATGAAAGAAAAATATTTATCGAGCAAAACCCAAGCTGTGAATTATGGGCAATACTGAAAACTTGCAGAAACCCTAATGGGTAAAATTGGGCAAATTACGAGAAATGGGCAAAGTACGCAAATCAGTCGGTAATCCCGAGAAACCAAAAGCCAAAGGCCGTCGGGCTGTACCTGCTACAAAGAAAAGAAAAATCAGATGAAGGGCTAAAAGAAACAAAGGACCAAGGACCAAGGAAATGGAGGGCACCTTAGGTGGAGTAGGGGCTTGACAAAAGTCCTCACCCACCTTTTGGATAATAAATGTAAACAAGACTTTAGGACCTAGAGGGCCTAAAAGATATTTTTTCTAGCTTTTGACTAAGAGGGCATCTTGGCTAGTTTTGGAAAGGGGCCTTAAATGGCACCAACCCCTACACCCTCAAGGAGGCCCTTGATGTACTTGCCAATGGGTGTTGGACAAATGGACAAAAGGGCTTGAAGGGCATGAAAATTGGCGAAGCCTCATTTTGAAGGGGGACACTTGGGATTTACTATAAAAGGAGGCCATGCTTTGTGTTAAGATATAGTTGGATGATAGTTGGAATTTTGGATAATGAGATGATGTTGATAGTTGCTAAGTTGAGAGTTGATAGTTGAATGATAGTTGGATGACGATGTGATAGTTTGATGTGATAATGGGATAATGAGATGATGTTGATAGTTGCTAAGTTGAGAGTGGAGAGTTTGATGAGTTTGATGCAATAGTTTTGATGTGATGTTGGTTGAGAGTCTTTTGGAATGTGAGCTTGTTTGCTTAAGGGAGCTTGTTGTTTAGTTCTGTTTCGTGTCTAATGTTGCTCAATGTTAGAACCTTGTAGATAGTTGTTTGAGATTAGTACTACTGTGATGTTAGTTGCTTTGTGTAGTACTTGAGGTTGGAGGCTTACAATGTGTATTAGTGAGTTTGGAAGTAATGCTAATTTTGAGAGAGATTTGAGATTACTTATCCCATGTCATGTTTGATTGAAGGTCCATAGTGTCTACAATTGGGTGTTTGGGAGTGATGTTGTGCTTGAGAATGCTTGAATGTTGAGTGATTAGCTCTAGTTTGTTGTTCTAGTTCCACGTTAGTTGTTTAACATGTGGAAGGGGTGTTTGATTAGTTGAAATTGGTGAATCATGGTATATGGTTGGAGTTGGTTGCATGTCATTGTGAGTTGAGTGATTGTCTTCTAGACCCCTACTTTGACATTAGGTTATGTGTCTGCTAAGGTTCTAGGACTGTTAAGGGTATATCTATTGAAATTGTTCAGTTTTTATTGGACACCCTAGAAACTGTTCTTCTAAGTGGGGTAGGTCAAGTGAAAAGTGGTGAATACATTATGCATGCCATCCTGTTCATTGGACGGTAGCGTTTCCCAGATTCCGGGTCTAGGTGTTTCGTTAGACAGTACCGAAAATGGAGTGCATACTTTGCAACTTAACCGCGACAGCGTGTTTCAACTGTTTCCGACGGACTACCCGCTCTGGTGTTTCACAGAGGTCGGGCCCAATTAATACTCTCTATAAGTGACTCAAACGAAAAAATGCTTCCGAACTTGACGATTTCGTAGAGCAGTTTAACTAATAGTTCCATATTATAAAGTGTATGTTTCCAAACCTTGATACATCAACTAGTTGGATCGCAACTATTACTTCAGCTATGAATCTCTTGGATGATATTGATATCCAAAATTTCATAATACAACCATTTGCGTTTCTGCAGTATGAACAAAAACCCTTACATAAAGCAATCAGTCCTTCATAAGCTAGACCGTAATCCCATACGTCAGTTAGGTGATTGTGATAGCTTCACACATTCAAACAACCCAATTCCTTATGTAGTCTAACAAGCCGCTATATGGTTGTTAGCTCTAAACAATACGTTATGTGCAAATATTGGATTTCAAACAACATAAACCCTCCAATAATACTTGCGATACTACTTGCAATCAGCAATTTTTATATGCATTCTAAAAACACCATTTACGACCTTGTATCACACAATTCCGTATCCCACACTTATACACTCTAGCATATCATAGTACACATAAAAAATAGAAAGATTCAATAAGTAACCTAGGTTCACAACAATGCTTCTTGGTTTCCAATGGAAGGCTCAAACTTGAGACCAAAGAAACTTTGGATGTCAAGCGTTAACCAATTGAGCCAACTCCCTTGGGTGTCAGGTTCACAACAATGACATAATGTGTAATGATATTGAGTTGAAATTGGAGTACCTTAGTGATCGACGGATAGCCCGATTGCCGCAAGAACCGCTTAGTCATGAATGCTTCTTGGTTTCCAAGGGGAGGCTCGAACCTGAGACCAAAGAAACTTTGGATGTCAAGCTAACCAACTGAGCCAATCCCATTGGGCTTAGTCATGAATGCTGCACAATCTCGGTCGCATTGCCTTTGTCGTCTCGCTTGCCATTCTAAAATGCGCTAGATTTGTATTTGAATGCTGGATACGGAGCTGCGATGAACTACACAAGTATTCGATCTCTTTGAATGTAATCTATTGCCTTCATAAGTGTGATTGGCAGCAATGGTCAGAACTGAGCCATGGACCTTAGATGACAGATGATAATGACAGTACACCAATGGTCAATGACAATCAATGTATTGTAAGAAATGTAGAGAATATGTGATCAGGTGTTCCAAACAGTCAGCGATGCCAGGCAGAAACCAATTGATCTTTCATTCTCTGTGAATGAATGAAATGCTTTGTCCATGATGTGATGTAAAACAGCATAACAATCAACAAAAATTCAGAGATGGGCTCTTCCTATCAGCGATGAACAAGCAGAAAAGGATCGCTTATGTACTCTCTTTTGGTCTGTGATGTAAGATAGAACTCATTCGCTATGAGAATTTCATTTCAGGAGCATTCATAGATGTTCTGGCTTTCTATCTGCCCTAGAAGAGAGGGACATCTATCTGTGATGGAAACCAGAGGCAGAATAGCATACGATTTCCATGGATTCAAAAATTTAGAGGTGTTGTGTCTGTCTGCGATGGAAGGCAGAGACGCAGGCAGTTGATTTGGTAGACAGTGAGGAGCTGTAACAGGTAGTTAGCGAATAGGTAGGCATAGATAGGAGGTTGTGGACAGGTACGCTACACAGCAGGTAAATCGCAGGCAGACAGCGCAGGCAGCTTCCAACGAGCTTTTAGTATTCAATGTAGCGAGCTATCAAGGCCTTAGTGAGGTCAACTGGGTCCGGCTCCTTCCAAAAATGCGTTGTAACAGCAGGTTGTGAACCCTTCCAAAACCTTCCAATGAGTTGCGTTGTAGCAGGGCCAGAAACCTTCTGGAAATCCATAGGTCAGCAGGGTCTGGGTTCCTCGAAGCATGCTTCAATCCACTGTTGCAGGAAGGCATTCAGGTGTGAATAGTGATGAGACTTGTCTAATCTTTGATTTTTCGCCATGGACGACTATAGAACTTCCGTGACAGACTGCATGTCGGTAGGGCAAATCGCAGGTGCCATCGAAGTTCTCTTGGTTTGCCAGGTGCTTATACGCAATGCTCTTATTCAATCCACTCAATGCATTTGTGCTCTCCACGAGTCACCCACAGCCAACTAAAACTCAACCAACTGCAAGTTATTTCATGCTATGGTCGTCAAACAACCAATCTAAGTATTCAAGTTGTCAACCATTGCTTCACACTCTCACTTGGAGTCAAACAAAAAACAATTCATCCACTAACAAGTGCCCATCAATTAACAAGGGCAATGACAACCTCTTCCAATCAATCAATTCATCAACCGGGTATCACTAGATAACCAACTACTTTCCATCAACAACAATCAACAATCACTCAACTCACAATGACATGCAACCAACTCCAACCATATACCATGATTCACTCAATTTCAACTAATCAAACACCCCTTTTGCATGTTAAACAACTAACGTGGAACTAAAACAACAAAGTTGAGCTAATCACTCAAGATTCAAGCATTCTCAAGCACAACATCACTCCCAAACACCCAATTGTAGACACTACGGACCTTCAATCAAACATGACATGGGATAAGTAATCTCAAATCTCTCTCAAAATTAGCATCACTTCCAAACTCACTAATACACATTGTAAGCCTCCAACCTCAAGTACTACACAAGGCAACTAACATCACAGTAGTACTAACCTCAAACAACTATTTACAAGGTACTAATATTGAGCAACATTAGACATGAAATAGAACTAAACAATAAGCTCCCTTAAGCAAACAAGCTCACATTTCAAAAGACTCTCAACCAACATCACATCAAAACTATCACATCAAACTCATCAAACTCTCCACTTTCAACTTAGCAACTATCAACATCATCTTATTATCTCATTATCACATCAAACTATCACATCGTCATCCAACTATCATTCAACTATCAACTCTCAACTTAGCAGCTATCAACATCATCTCATTATCCAAAATTCCAACTATCATCCAACTATATCTTAACACAAAGACTAGCCTCCTTTTATAATAAATCCCAAGTGTCCCCCTTCAAAATGAGGCTTTGCCAATTTTCATGCCCTTCAAGCCCTTTTGTCCATTTGTCCAACACCCATTGGCAAGTACATCAAGGGCCTCCTTGAGGGTGTAGGGGTTGGTGCCATTTAAGGCCCCTTTCCAAAACTAGCCAAGATGCCCTCTTAGTCAAAAGCTAGAAAAAATATCTTTTAGGCCCTCTAGGTCCTAAAGTCTTGTTTACATTTATTATCCAAAAGGTGGGTGAGGACTTTTGTCAAGCCCCTACTCCACCTAAGGCGCCCTCCATTTCCTTGGTCCTTGGTCCTTTGTTTCTTTTAGCCCTTCATTTAATTTTTCTTTTCTTTGTAGCAGGTACAGCCCGACGGCCCTTGGCTTTTGGTTTCTCCGAATTACCGACTGATTTGCGTACTTTGCCCATTTCTCGTAATTTGCCCAATTTTACCCATTAGGGTTTCTGCAAGTTTTCAGTATTGCCCATAATTCACAGCTTGGGTTTTGCCCGATAAATATTTTTCTTTCATGGCTCTTTGACTGAAGTTGACTTTTTTTGGCATTCATGACTAGGGCTCCCACGACAGCACAGTTTCCCTGAAAATGCACTAGGTAACCACACATTAGTAAAACCAACTCTATACATGGTAGGATTTTAGCACGCTATTTTACAACTGGCCAAAAAGCCGTAAAACTTTATCACAGCCATTTCTAAGGCCACAAACTTTTCTCTAGCCTCATTTAGGGCGGGCTGGGACCCAATTCTAGGTGGACCGGCATTTTTGGCTCGGTCTTTACAAAATTTGACCACAAAATATTTTTGACGAATTTTTTGAAAGTCAGTTTCTTACTTTTAAACTGTGTCTAGACACTTTAGGGTGGGCTGGGACCCAATTCTAAGGCAAACTTGTGCCAATTTTTCTCTAATAACTGGATTTTACATGCCGATTTTTTTAGTTATTGCGAACTTAAGCTTCAATATTAGTTCAATTTTTCATGCGAAAATATCGGCTAACATTGGCGACTACCACTGGGTAGTATGGTCCCCATACGGCGGACCCAGAGTCTCTGGTTTCACAGACCATCTCCTGGCAATGAATCAAGTATAGTGGGCTTAGCACCCTTGCTAGGTGATGCTAACCAAAGTGAGTTGGTGGTTTCAACAACTTCCAACCCAAAGGCCATCGATTGGGCCCTTAGGATCCATCTGCAACCGGATTGGATTTAACCGCAGCATCTTTGAACAATTTGGTGTCTTCATACCTGCAAAAATCCATACCTAAATGGCAAATGCTCTCATTCCCATCAGTGTAAGACAATGCCCATTTTTGGACCCATGCATGGAGGGATATGCAATTGCAAATCTCAAGATTGGAGATGGGATGATATGGATTCAAGTCAACAGTATTGTGTCTAACACCGTGTCATTGATGTGTGTGTGAATGCATACGCAATGAGGCTTTAGTGCCCCAACTCTAAAACCGGTCCAGATTGGTGATTACCAACTTTTTTTGATTTTTTATTTCAGACATTCAACTTATACTCTCTAAGAACCAATTCAACAGGGAATAACCATCTAGCCTCTTTGTACCGAATCTTCTCTCAAGCCCTAGATTGTGAGAATAGTCCATGTAGGACAACTTACTGTCCTAAGATCCAATGTACCAGATAGTAGGAAGCACTGGTTTTCATCAATCTATAGAATCAATTAGGAAAAAATCGTCCTCACCTCCTATGGATGTGTGAGGTGTCACTCATCCTCACAAATTGGTTTGAGGTCTGATAGAAATGGCTGAAGTCCTTCTCTTTTTTCTCCTTTTTTTTCTTTTACTTTTCTCTCAGTCTTTCTTTCTCTCTCTTTTCACATTTTTTTTTTCTTCTTTTTACTTTTTTCTTATTTTTTCTATCCTAATAGGGACCTTATGAAAGATGGTTTTTGATCAGTGAATATGGAGAAGAATCTTCTTAGTTGTCTGATATCAGTAGGTGGTACTGATTCAAATGTATACATTCATTGCAGATCATCCATCTCATATGATCCGACTTTATGTACAAAGCATAAATTTCCTTCAGCAACTGTCTTCACTACTCAAAGTAGTGATGTTTCAAGCTTGTTATCTCACTGTATGTTACCATCATGTGGAGACTCTCGATTTTTTCTTTCTGCATCAACTATGGCCCCTGAAATGACTAGGCTATCTATGAGTACGTCTACCTTAGGGCAGTAGCCATCTAACAAATCTGCATCTACTTTTCCCATTGTAGGTGGCTCCATTGTTCTGGTCGTGGGCATCATTTCATGATGTGGGTTTGTGATGGCACTAATAAAGCAGGTGGTCCCTAAGTTTGGGTAGTCCTCCTGTCTCCGGGGGTACTACGATTGGTTCAGTCAAACGTCTTGCCATTCTGTTGGCAGTAGGTTCTGTAGCAGTAGGTGTTACGTTCACTAACGGTGGTTCTGTAGCATCGATTGGCTCAAGTTCTGGCAGTTCTTCTATAGGTTCCAATGTATCATCCATTATAGGTTGGTGAGACTCATCATTGGCTAGTGGCATTAGGGGAACTCTTGAATCCAAAAGGGCCTTTTGTAAAGATGCTTTTTTTGACTTTTCAAAGGCTTTATGTCCACATGGCCCAATGGTGTGTTTCCATGTATACTAAACTGTAACGGTGGCGGCCCAACTTCATTTTCGGATAGCCACTTCTGAGATAAAACAATTACACTAAAAATCAAATTGAAGTGGGAGGGAAACCCGAGGCCGTGTCCTCGCGCATATGTCGTCGTGTCACGTCATGCCTCACATGCGGAAGGGAGGTGGAGTGAGCACATGTGAAGGAGGAAAATAGCTTGCCTCTAGTAAGAGAATTGTAGCATCTCTTTATACCATTACGTAGATCATAAAAAACTGCACACTTTTTTTTTTGGATCACTTCAATCTGACACACGGTTAAAAAGTTATGGCCATCTGAAGATTCATACCCTACTTGATATCGGAGCCGAGCGAACCAGACTTCTTCTCACCGAACATAATACTCACAGAAGACAGATTTTGGCATCTGACAGAAGCCACCTCTGTCACGTATGCAGACATAGCCCACCCCCTTCTACTTAGAGAAGCAGCAATACGGTCGCCTGGATTAGACAATAGTACCAATCGAGACCAGGAATATGACTTAGGAGAAGATCCTAGGTACATAGGAGACCTATGTGATTGCACCGCCATGAGTTCACCGTTAGAGATGAGAACAATTTAGAGGTTTGAAAGAAGAAATCAGATCTAGCTGGTCTAAGATGCCACCAAACCCTCTAGGTAGTCATATTTCTAAAGGTCTAGAATATTTTCAATAATTAGGGTCCTTGAAATTAATGTATGGTCTGAACACCACAATGACAGGGATGTGTCCCAATCTCCCTCTAGGATCTAACATGCCATACATCAGTACTTCCCATCTAACCATTACTATTTTGCTAGGGCTGAAGATGCTCGGGATAGAGCTGTTGGATGAAATCCTTAGAGCGCTAGAGCCCTGCATCCTACCAATAGTGGATCTTGCAAGGACGTGGGATGTCATAGTTTTAGTACTGTTCTAGAAGAATCAGTCTTGATAGTAGTGTGAGAGGATGACCATAGTATTGTGCCAAGACCAAGCTTACTGAAGCTGAACCTACCCTCTTTCTACCATACTTCTAGAAGCCTAGAAAACTTCCATTGGTTGGAAGAGCACTGAGCGATCGAACGAGCCACCAGGGTTGGAAGCGGCTATCCTCGGTGCCTACTGTAAGGGCATTGTGGGCCCTTCCCCTTTTAGGGCTTTTTGACGGAACCAACCCCTCGTTCGAAAAAACCCCTAACAATTACTAACAATAAAGAATCAATGCACAAGGCATCTACTTCGTTTATCTCTGATAAGCTTTTGATACTATATTTACACACACTTGTTCCTGATTTTTCTTGATTAAAATCTGAATACACAAGTGGTATTCAATATATACACAATGTTACAGGTGTGCAGATGAAGAAAGTACAAAGTGGATGTGTAGGAGATCGTGGATGGCTGTTGTCGTTGTCAAGTTTGTTATCACAATTGCATGGGGTGAGCGTGAAAAGGGCCGTGACGTCAGCTTTTGCTTAAATGAACGTTGGTGAAGATTCTGCCTGTTCTCACCTGTGAGAATCTACTTGTATTTATGCAGACAATCATGTTTTATTCATCTCTCTTATTTTACATGTAAATATGCAGACTGTGCGACAACGTGAGTAAAATTGCAGCATGAATGGAGGCAGATTAAAATGGGATTTAGGAGAGTAGAGGAAATAAATCCAACACCCCCCCTTAATCTGGATCCGTAAATGTTTTGATCTTCAGACTAAGCAATGCACAAAATTTGTTGTGTGCATTAACACTTAATGCTTTCATGAATATATCTGCAACCATGTCCTGCGTTCTACAGTACGTTAAGCTTACCTCCTTGTTGAGAACCTTGCCCCTGATGTAGTGATATCTGATTTCAATGTGCTTACTCCTAGAGTGAAATCTAGGGTTGGCCGATAAGGCAATAGCACTCTGATTATCACAAAATAAAATTGTAGGGCTGTACTGATACAAATGAATGTCTGAAAGTAAATTTCTCAACCAAAACGCTTTCTTGATAGATTGAGAAACAACAATGTATTCTGCTTCCATAGAAGAAAGTGCGATGGAGATTTGCTTACGACTGTTCCATGAGATAGGACCGTCGTTGAAGAAGAATGTAAATCCAGATATGGACTTACGATTGTCTACATCTCCTCCCCAGCTTGCATCAAAATATCCACTGAGCTGATGAAGATTGTCGTTGCTGACATCTCCATAGCAGATGCACTGGTCCATGGCAGCTCGAATATATCACATGACTCTTATGAGAGCCTTCCAATGGGTAATGCCAGAATTAGCCATATATTGGCTAAGTGAGCTTACTGCAAAAGAGATATCTGGTACGGAATGAGAGATCCAAATATCGATCGATAAGGATACTCTCTCATCTACTCCTCTTTCTGCTTGGTCTGGGGACATTGGTCCTTTGACAAATGCAGGCCTGGATCCATCGGTGAGTGAGCTAATTTACAATTCACATTAGGGAAAATATGGGCTCAAAATGGGCCCTTTAAGAAATTTCACTTTAGAGAGAGGTTACGTAGAGAGAGAATGCAAACCGGTAACTTCTGATCATTGTTTTCTGAGTTTTCGGCCTTGCCCGACGTTTAACTAAAAGTAAGGTATGCTAGATCTAATCATATTGATTTACTGTAGTTTGATGCATTTACATGATTGTAGCTTTTAACAATGGCAAATTTCCATTTGCATGTTGCTCTTTCAATGGAATGCACTCCGATTATTAAGAAAAATGCGAAAGTTGTAGAGAATGCTACTGCAATAGTTAGAGAATTGAGAATGAATAATCATATGAATATAGATTTGTGGGTGGATGGATCAATTCATTCTAATGATCCAGCTACCAATTTGTGTCCAGATTTTAAGTTCATAACTTGTCTTCTCAAATATGTATGTGAAGGAAATAGGGGATTACTTGGATATTGTCAAAGGTTGTGATATTGGAATGCATAGCATATCTTGTCTTATTCAACAATTACAGTTTGCTAATCAACAATTGCAACGTGCAAATCAGCAATTGCTTCATTATGTGCAACACACTAGTGCTGAAAACAATGCACTCAAGAATGTTATGTCAGAGTTGAATGCTACAGTCATTACTCTTCGGGGATCAAACAAGGACATGTTAGAATCCATGGAAAAGTTGCGATCCGAGAGTTTAAAATCTACTGTTGATATAAAAGCAATCAATAAGGCAATGATGAAGAAAAAGAAAGAAAAGAGTACCGATGAAAAATATTGATAACTTATCTACACATAGCGGCAATCAGAAAAAAAGAATTTGAGCATTCAAGTATATTGTCATATAAACTATTTATTCGATTTGTATATGTCATTTAAGTTTGATTTCCACTTGATAACATGGATTATTTATTTATTAAGCATAATTTGAGTTTCATATGTTTGTTGCTTTTAACATATTGTTCATGCATTGGATCATCTTTAAGTCATGTTCTCATACTTGGATGCAAATGTGATACAAGGTGCATGTGATGTTTCTGGAATTAGCATAAATGCTTATTCTACATTTTTTAGAATAGTTAAAAGCTTTTTCTCAAGTGATGGTGAAGAAAATTTATCTGTCGTGTCCATATCGAGTAAGATTAGCAAGAAATTATTATAATGACGGAATATTCAAAGTAGTTGGCCACCCTTCACATAACTGAATTATACAAATCAGAATATGGTGAGCTCAATTACAACGATTGCAATAATATTTTTCTTGATATTGAAAATGTACTAAAATACATTATTCGATTCTATAAACTAGACGAATATCAAGTAAATGAAAAGATCATTATTGTAATAAAATTGGATGAATCTGAAATCATCAAGGGTCAAAAGTTGGAATGAGTGAGTGTCACTTTGATGAACAAAATTGCAGATACAAATGATCGAACGTTTAGTGTTCAATCGGAAAGTCACATATGGTGGTTGGCGGCATTCCAGACATACATTTCAATTTTCATTTAGAATATCGTTATTAACACTTCATACCTTGTCAGTTTTTATTGACATGTCATGCATTACTTGCTTCTCTACAGGTCTTGAAAGAGGACCATAAAATACTTTCATGGATATTTTCAAGAACAAATTATGGCAAGATTATAAAGAGACATTTGGAGGGTGAAAAATTTATAGTCAAAAACCATGGAAGTTTTCAAATCAATGGCACCTTGCAGGGGATTTGAAAACATTGAAATGTATGTATAATGTCTCTCATGGGACAACATCAAAGCATCCATGTCTTTATTGCATGAAGTCTGTGGCTAAAGCAGCAATTAGGAGGTTGGAAATAGTTCTGTCAAATGCAGGACTACATAAAGGGAATGTCACGATTGAAAAAAGTGACAGACTCTCCGGGAAAAAAGGAAAGGTTCCTAATAAGCCATCAATTGGAGGTGCTAAAGCAAGAAGATTCTTATCCAATCACACATGCAAAGAATTAGTGTTAGATACGAAATTTGGAGAGAAATTGTTCAAGCCACACGAACACTGGAATGAAGTAATCGAGTGGAAAAGAGACAAGTGTAGACCAACTTAGACAAACTCATAGGTGTTATCAGGAAATAAAACCTACCATCATAAGATATGAGGACTTTGCAAAATCATTGCACCACATTTGTAGAATCTGTACATGATTGTTGGGAAAAAGACAACGTTACTCATTACATGGTGCTAATCTATATCATTATCTGGTACTTTTCTCATTCAGGCTTGTAGTTTTTTCTACTGATGTAACTAATCAAACATATTGTTTGTAGCACATCCTTCTTCATCATGCAACTTATTTGCAAAGGATTATGGGAGCTTAAGTATCTGGTCATCACAAGGCATGGAAAAATCTCATTGGCAAGCAAGGGGAGAATTTCATAGAACAACAAATCATGGAGAACACAATTCAAGAAATAAATATTTAGTTCAACTTTTTCAGTGATTTTATAGAAGAGCACAACTTAGATATCAAGCTAAAAACTCGCCAAGTATTACAATATTTTGAAAGGCATTCAAATTCATAACAAAAGAGAGATCCTTGTAATATATCAAAAATCTATTACAAAAAATTGTTTAATTATCATCATCATCCTCTTCAAGATTCGGACGAATGGTATTGTCATGAAGGAATAATCTCCTTTCATATGGATCCAAAAATTCTAATTTTTTTCTTTTGCTCATATCAATGTAACCCGAATAAAGGGCCATTGCAGATGATCTTTTTGTAGTCTCATTGGGAGTATAACCCAATATGTTAATAGCCAAATTCCTTTTCACAAAAAACTATTTTAGATATTCTTCTTGCGTACTTATGGCCTCCTAAACAAACTGATAATGATTTGATGGCCATAATGACAGTGGTTGCATATGGATTAAAAGATGAATGATATATACAAATCTCATTATTTTGAAAGTTTTTCAAATAATGAGATTGAGACACATCCTTTCTCCCTGCTGATACACCTCGTACGCCTCCATGTCTCATACCAAAGGCATCAATTTCAATAGCATCCTGTAAACGAGAAAATAAAAATAAATTTAGAATGATACATAACATTGCAAACACATACTTTAACACAGTGTTTGAAATATGAAAACTGAACAATATCAATACCAGTATAATATTTACGTACCAGATCATAATCATCATATTCAACGACGTTTGCTCTGCTAATGTCATGTCCTCCAATGGCCTCTACATTTCCAGAGGGGATATATCTAGGCCTTGGGGGATATTTTTTTTGGAATTCCAAAAATTCCTCCTCTGTAGGCAAAGTTTTTTCATAGGCTTTAGATTTTTCAATCATGGCCTCCAAGGCCTCATTGCCAGATTTTCAATTGCCATCTTTATCATAATCTATCTCACTTTCAAGGTCATCATATGTGTAATCAACAATGTCGAAAAATTCTGATAAATTTTGAGCAAAAATTGAGAGGATTTCATCCTCTATCAAATTCAAAACATCTTCTATATTATGAAATGAAATATAACTTTCATTATTTATAAAATATAAGGGAACATCGAGTAGAGTTAATTGATTAACAGGAGATGCAGATGGAAGAGAATCAAAGAGAATTATAGAACGAGGGAGAGTTTTTAGATGAAATATCATTGGCATTCAAAAAATTCCAGAAGTTAGTTTTTTGAAGACATGGAAGAACTAGCCATATTTTGAACCTGATATCGGTTCAATGCGACAGAATGATATTGGTAGAGGAATGAACCACAGTTGGCGCGTTGATCCGATATCGTTAGGATGAGAATGAAATTTTCTGCAAGCACACGTCAGAAGAGGCTGATATCGATTTAGCGCACCTGAATGAATTTGACTGTGCACTGTATGGAAAGGCGCGCGTCGATTCGATATCGCGAGAAAAAAAGAAAACAAAATGATTAGTGAGTTCAAAATGAAAGATCACGGAATTGAAATATGGAGAGTGGTGCCCATATTTATAGCCAATTTCTATTGATCACAACCATACATTTTTCAAATAATGAATTGAGGAACACGGCCTATATTTATCCACCAATCAGAATGAGACAAATTTGTTCCTACGTCGGAATACATTAAATAGTCTATCACCAGATTCTACGAATCATCATTAGCCCTGATCCTAGAATTTGTACCTGTGTCAGAATACATTAAATAGTCTATCACTAGCCTCACCGAATTATCATTAAACAAATAATAAACAAATAATAAATGGACAACATTGAAAAACATGTACGAGGAGAATCATTATAGACTCTCTCCCTATTTAAGGACCATAAAGACAAAAAAATTTCTTTTGAGATAATGTTCATTCAGAATATTTTCATAAGGCGTTCATAATGCGTTCCGCGTCTCAGATATCAGATCAGCGCGCCTTTGGAGAAGACAGTGACGTCGAATAGCTATTGTAGGAAAAAAAAGTTGGAAAATTTTCAAAATTACTGGAGGGTATTTTGCATGATCAAAACTTGATTTGATAGACTCTTCATATTGTCCAAAGCTAAGGAGAATCTATCGAGTCAAGCTTTGATCATTCATATTATCTTTCAATATCGGTTCAGTGCACGAAAATAGCCTCTCTAATTTTCACATTCTGTATATGCGCGTCAATTTGCTATTGGGTGAAATAATGGCCATTGAAATTTTTTTAAGTTATTATGATTGGATATAAAAAAAGTTCAGATATTTATAGCTTAACTTGTCAATTTCAGCAATAAATTGTAGATGTGATCATACTTTTGTTTTAATTAATTGTGGTCATTATTATTGACTAATCATTTTTTTTTTATTGACAAGCCTCTGAATATCTTGAAGTAATCATCAACGTAATCCGAGCCTCGGACATCCAAACCACCACGTTTGCAATCATTTCGTATTTTCTCTATATAAACAAATAGACGACGCTAAAATTTTTTTGCTTAAATTTCTTGTCGTTCTCTACATCCATGCGATATCGATTCAGCGTACTCGAAGCAACCTTCCTACAATCCACTTTTACTCGCACGCGTCCATCCACTACCAACTATCGGTTAGATTTATTTCAGGTATCGGTTTAACGTGCTCGACCTGACTTCTAAGCCTGAGTTATCCTTCATCACGCGCTGATTTGATATTGGATACTAATGGCTCGGACTAAGCAGACAACACGAGTCCACCCTGGTGGAATCCCAATCATAGAAGGGGGTCAGGGAAATGCACCACCACCGCCTCGTCCAACATCACCTCCTCCTAGGCCAAAGGGCAGAAGAAGAGACCCACCCTGGCTCAAGGATATTCGGAAGCTACAGAAGACCAATAATCTTCTGAATCCAAAAGCTCACATACAAAAATTCGTCAGACAGGTTACAAGAAGTCTATCTGCAGATGTGAGATGGACTGTAACGACAATAGAGACGCTGCACACTGCATATGAGGATTTTCAAGTGAAATTTTTTTCAAATACTGTTGTTGCAGCTGTCCATGCCAAGAGGGTGACCATCATGCCCAAGGATTTCAACATTGTGTTCAGGCTACGGGACATATATGACAAATTTATAGAGTACTTTAGACCTGCTATTTTCTCTCCTCCAAAGCAAGACTCAGATAGGAGAAAACGAAAGCAATCTCAACCATCTCGGTTTGTTTTTTGTATATAGAACGGGAGAGTTTCAAAGAAGAGGAGGTCTCATGACCCTCCTAATAAAACGAGGGATTTTTCAAAGCCATCTCCTCTGGATAAGATTATATCTGCTAGGCAATCTCCTTCCAAGTCTCCTCCTAACTCTCCTTCTTCTCCTCCTAGAACTCCATTTTTAACTTCTCCTGCTAAATCTACCTCTCCTAATAAATCTCCTCCTCCTTCAAAATCTATGTCTCCTCCTACCCCCATAAATATTAGTTTCCCACCTCCTGTTCTAGAAAATGATTTAGATGATTTTGTATATATAAAGGTAGAATCAATTTTGAATGACAATTCTTTTTGTGCTTTATCTGTATTACTTCAGTCACCCCCTGCACTTGCCTTTGAAAATACTCCTCAATATGTACAATATGACCAATTGTTGAATACATATCTTAAAGCTTTAGGTCCTAGATACAGTTTTAAGATGTCGAAGACCAATGCTGGTCTTCCCCTTCCTAAATTAGATACATGTGAATTAGAAAGTAGGGATAAAATGCTAGCTGATAATGTAGGAGGTGGGGCAATTCAGTACTGGATGGAGTTTTTCCAGACCCCATTATTTATAGATGTAGCATTGTTTCCCCTTCAATTCATGGCTACATTTGATTTCCCTGATTTCAAAAGTCTGCATGATATATGCTCCAATACGTCAGACTTGGGACTCCAATTCTTGTACTGCCATACATAACAAAGTAAGTGTCTATTTTTCAGATTTTGTTTTATTGAATTTTTCATATGAATTTTGATTTCACATTGATTCTCATAAATTTATTGTTTTATGATTTCAGTGATCATTGGAGCTTATGTGTGTTGTCCTTGTACGTCAATGATGAGGGTGTGTGTAATCCAATTTTTTTAAAGATGAACTCTATTACACACACACACACACACACATTTAACTGTGTTTATGTTTTTTTCAGTTTAAATGCCCGAAGGTCTCCCCAATGGAGATAATACACTTCAGACAGGAGACCATAAAGCTTGTGATCGAAAATTCATATCCAGTTGCAGTGGTAGAGTATTCTCCACCCAAGCTACTTCCAACTAGAGAAATAGATTTAGAGATCATAGATAGTTGATATTGATAAAACATTCATCTCACTTAATGTGGATGAGACACATGTACAAATTTTTTTTTATAGAAATATATTTACAGTTTTCTATGGTGGTTCTTACTTGTTTGTTTTTCTATTATTAATTCAGGTTATGATTCATTCATCTTCAATTTCTACGAGATTTTCGACATGTTTGTTTTTCATAGCCTTGGTCTGCCTTGTCTTTACCATGATTTTTTTTGGATGAGTTCAGAAAGATGATTTGATCAAACCTTTGCCACAACCAATCCAAACATGCGACATTAGTTCACTTAGATTTGTTGCAGCAAAGCTTTGATCAGATCATCTTCTGAACATATCCAAATCTGCCAAGACAAGGACAATGTAGACCAAGGCAATGAAGACCAAAAATACAACCGATATATACGAGACTTCAACAAGGGCAAGTGTTGATTTGATATCTGATTGTAGTGGTCACTGGAGTTCAAGTGATTGAAGATCTCTCCAATGGAGATAATACATTTCCTGTAGGAGACAATGAATCTTGTTATCAAAAATACATATTATCCAGTTGCAATTACATTGTGTTTTGCACCATGGAAATGGAGATCATAGAAATCAAAGAGCCTCATAGAAAAAGTGGTTCATATATTTTCAAAAATGATGTATACAAAAAATTGTATTACATAATACAAAATTCCATAGTTCATAATCTACGGATCTTCAATTTTGATGTTCCAATATCTTTGCATTTTATATGCTCTTCCTGCCTTACTCTTACCTGCAAAAGAGCAATTTTTTTAGTTAATATATTTTATGAAACTGATTCACTTAGAAATAGAAAAAAAAAAATATTTTTGTATGGCATAACGTACCTTTACACCATTCAATCGAAATTGATAGTACTGAGGTAGATCGAATTGCAACATGTCTAGTTCTGATCAAATGTGATTGAGACACCAATTTTCCTCGACCTCAACCATTGCAAGAATGTTGTCATTTCTTTTCACTGTTATCTGAAGTTGCTCTTGAGGGTTTATACCAAAATCTTGATCAAGTGGCTTCCAAACATTTTTGTATTTAATCCATCTTCTATAATAGAGCAGCAAAGTGAGCATTTGTTTTTTGATGTGATATCTAAATGTCATGGATGAGTAACATACTCTGCACTCAACTTGTTGATTTTTTTTTTCTATCCCAACTATCATCCAACAACTCGACGATTATTCCAGCACTCAAGTCCTTACAAATAAACATTGTTTTCGTTCTCAAACATTGCATTTGAAAAAAAAATCAACAAAAATAGTAAAAGATAGATACCAACTTAATATATTATTCTTTAATCCAGTGCTACATTTTAATATACTCTGAATATCAATATATAGCCTAGATAGAAAACTTTCTGAAATTGCTGCATCAGGAGAAATCCATTTCTCACTCGAAAAATCTAGTAGAGAATATGGCTCTAATCTACCAACTAAACCATTTTTATCAGGAAAATAGGTGTGATCATAAAAAAACTTCTGACTCTAAAAGTGATTTTGGAGAATGACCTTTATATTGTAAAATACCGATATCCGAATGCATGCCATCGATTATTCCTGCAATCGATTGAACTGTTTGCCATTCAACGAAATTTGATGGACACAAATCTGCAAAACCAACAAAAACATCTCAAGAAAAATATAATTTAAAGAAAATGCTAACTCTAAGAAAATTAAATCTGAAAACTTACAATTGCATTTTCTTGTATTATTTGGATTCAGATTATGAATGTTGAGTTCATTGTGAATGCTAAACTAAAACTTTCGTGATAGATTGACCAACAGGCAATACTTTAAAATCCATTATCTTGCCTTTCCAAGAGCTTCTATATATGTTATCCAATCTTTTTCTTTTTTGGAATGAGCCTTTTGCAGAGGGATGCATCAAGATCTATTGATATTTTCAATATATTCTTGGTATCCATTGATCTTTTACATTTTTTTCATTGCAAATATTGATTGCATCAATGGTTCCTCTTGGTCTTGGATTATGTGTAGCCATTAGTCAAAAATACGAGTACGCAAGCTGAGAACGGAGAGAATGTAGAGATTGCAAGGTAAACCTAAGAATGAAAATCCAAAATAAGAGATAGAATAAAGAAAATGAGAGGTATACCTATGAATGACAAGAAGTTCCTAAACTACAAGGATTAGTTAACCACACTTTATGACTATTGACGTCAACTTTATCTCGAGTGCACAGTGAATGGTAGCATAAGAGTATTCGGACAGTAACTATGGTCCAATCACAATTGTTTGTTCTGCCCGACAGGATATTTGAAAATCACGAAAATTTGGTCGAAAAGGTTAAATACAATTTCCTTCCGTCAACCACTTTTACAGTTCGTCACAGATGGACACCATTCATTGGGACACATAAGCGTTGAAAGCGTGCGAAGTCAAAAACAACATCTTGAGAAAGGGCCCATTTTGAGTTCTAATATCCCCTAATGTAAGATTGTATCTGTTAAGAACATTGTGAAGATACCTTTGTTGAGTGATGTAAATCAGTCGCTTCGCTCTGTCTCTGTGGATTTGAATGCCCAAACAGAAGTGAGCTTCGCCCATATCAGTCATGTCAAACTTTGAAAACATCATCTGCTTAGAATCCTTGACCAAATTCGTATTGTTGTTGAAGAGCAACGTATCATCCATGTATAAGGTGATGATAATGAAAGATTGCTGCACTGACTTGGAATAGACGTTGTGCTTGGTTTGAATCCTTGTTCAATGATGAATGTGTTGATCCTCTGAAACCAAGCTCTGGCAGACTGTTTCAAGCCATAAAGTGCTTTGTGGAGTTTACAGACATGATTCTTCACACCTTCCAAAATGTATCCTTTAGGCTAGATCATGTAGATATCTTCTTGTATAACTCTATTCATATAGGTTGTTTGCACATCAAGTTGATGTACTTCAAGGTCGACAACTGCAGCATAAGACAGGAGTATTCAGATCGACGAATGTTTGACTACTAGACTGAAAGTCTCGCTGTAGTCGACGTTGGAGATCTGAGTAAATCCTCATGCTACCAGTCTTGCCTTCCTTCGATCAATTGCTCCATTGGCATCGTATTTAATCTTGAAGATCCATTTGTAATCAATGATATTGCAAACAATAGGAGCTTTGACTAGTGACCACATCTGGTTCTTGATCAGAGAGCAATACTCTCTGTCCATAGTTTCTCTCCAGAGATCAGAGTCTAGTTGGTTGATTGCCTCTTTGACTATCGTCGGTTCTGTTAAAACTGAAAAACAATCCATATTGATTTTTTGGCTTGCTACAAATATTGTACCATGCAAGTATGTAGCTCATAAATGCAAAATGCCAAATTTGTCCTAGATATAACTCGAGCTATATGGATATATAATATCTAGATTGATGAGTACAACTTGCATATAGTTTGTACATATAGAATTAGCAAAGTTATGCTTGTAGAAACTCGTGGCAATTCACATGCATTAATTGTAAGTGATCCATAGTGACATGCAAGGCATGCACAAAGTGTAATGGACACATGCATGATGATTTGGACATTTCTAGTTAGAACTAGCACACTTGAAAAAAGTTGGTAGAATTTCATGCATGGGAAGTGACAAATGTCACATAGACTCTAGATGTCACTTTAGATATCATTTTATGATGATTGGATGTGGTTGTACCTCTAGATACCAATAGGTGTAGCTCTCCTCACAATCAATGATGAAGAAGCAAAGTTTTGTAGCTATCTCATTTTGGATCTAAACAATTTTGCTTGTTATCTCTCTATCTTTCTCTCTCTAACTCATGTTGAAGCTAATGCTCATACACTGATATCTTGTAGTTTTGCTCATTATTGATTTATTGCTATCATATTCTATTGCTTAGCATGCTAGATTGTGGTTAAGCCATATCTTCTAAACTAGATCTTGTTAATCAATCTAGAATCAGGCTAATCACAAAGCTTAATTAGATCCATCATACTTGTGGATATTTCTCACACGTGTGAAATCTGGAAATTTTGTCATGGTATCAGAGCCAAATTAAGCTTTGCATGCTAACATCTCTGATTGTACAAGAAATTGAGAGCTAAATCAAGCAAAAAAACAGTTTTACACTTTTTCTCACCTTTCTCTGAAGTGGATTTGGATCAGATCGGATTGAAACTGAATTTTCAGACCTGAAAAGTGGTAGTATGGATCTGGAATTTCGCACGTGTGAAAATCAGTGATACTCAGTCTCTTTTATTTCCTTGCTTATAGATCCAAAGATAGTAGTGTTATAGCTTGATGGAAAGCTTATGATCTGTACTTTCCATAAAAATTGAAACCAAATCAATCTGATGTGTCTATCAAGAGTTATAACCTCTTAAAGAGGATAGGGATAGATCCAAGAATACCCTTTTAGTTTTAAATGAACCTTATGCAAGGTAGGTATTGTTGAAGGTAAGAAATAAGTCACTTCAAGTCTTCTAACACTATCTATGAAAATTCAAAGATAATAGAGTCTATTTTGATACTACAGGATGTTATGGATATTGTGCTTGGTGTTGAGGAGGAGCCTCAAACATAGGCTAAAATTCCTAAGTATAGGAAGAGAGCTAGAATGGCTCTACATTTCATTAAGATGTACTTCAAAGACCAAGAAGAAGAAAGTGAAGTGTTTCTTCTGTGGCAAGAAGAGGCACTATTCCTCTAATTGCTTTAAGAAGAAAAACCAACTCAAGCAAGCTAATCTCTCCAAAGAGATTGAAGAAGATTCTGTTGCAAGTGATAGAGAAGGATCACTCATGGTGTCCAGTTTTTCTTGAGTCACCTTTCAAAAAGATGGAGCTTGTACATAGATAGTGGAGCTTCTTCACATATGTGCTATTCAAAGGAGTCATTTGACTCAATTGTACCTTACAAAGGACTCAAGAGATCTATTTACACTGCTAATGATCATGAGTGCCCTATAGAAGGAATTGGCAACATTCCATTGAAACTTTCTTCTTCAAAAGTTCTTGCACTTTCTAATGTTCTTTTTATTCCAAAACTCACAAAGAACTTAATTAGTGTGGGAAAGTTGCTTGATAATGGTTGTGATATAAAGTTCAACTCCAATACTTGTTTTATCAAGAAAAATGATGAGATCCTTGCTGATGGATCTAGATGTGGTGAAATTTTTAAGTTGAATTCTTATGAGAATGCAAACCTTTGTGAAGTTGCTTTGATATCTAAGGAGGAGTTTTGGCATAGAAGGTTGGGTCATCCTAACTTTAAATCTATGCCTTCTATGGTCAAGAAAGTGAAGGCTATTGGTCTTCCAAAATTTCTTTCCAAAGATTTCAAGCCTTATGAGGCTTGTGCTATTGCAAAATCACACAGAAAGCCATATCAGAAGTCTTTTATAAAGACTACTCATCCTTTGGAACTTATACACTCAAATATACATTTTTTCTCTTCTAAAAATATTGGTGGTGCAACATGTTTTGTCACCTTTATTGATGACTTTACTAGATATACTTGGTTGTATCTACTTTCTTCAAAGGCTATGGTTTTTGATCACTTCCTAGTCTTCAAAGCTTATGTTGAGAAACAATTTTCTTTCAAAGTTAAAGCTTTAAGATGTGATGGAGGAGGTGAATACATCTCCAACAAGTTTCATGATTACTGTGAAGGTGAAGGAATAAAGAGAGAGTTTTCTTGTGCTTATTCTCCATCTCAAAATGGAGTTGCTGAGAGGAAAAACAGATCTTTATGTGAATGTGCTAAAGCAATTCGAGTTGAAGCTTCTTTGCCTATTGATTATTGGGATGAAGCTATAAATTGTGCAAACTATTTGTGCAATAGATTATCTCACAATGCACTTGCTGGAAAATCACCTTTTGAAGTCTTGTTTAAGAAGAAACCTAAGGTAGATCACCTTAGAGTTTTTGGTTGTGCTTGGTTTGTTCATGTGCCCTTGGAAATAAGGAAAAGATATGATCCTAATTCTATTAAAGGGATCATGGTTGGATATGCATCCAACAAGAAAGCTTACAGAATCTATGTTCCCTCTACCTCAACTATAATTGAGAGTAGGGATGTTATATTCCATGAGGATAAAAAATACATTCTTGAGGAGGCCGAGTTCAAAGATTCTCACAAAGATACTCCAATCATCACCCTTGAAGACTATCATGGAGAGATGGGGCCGAGAAGTGAGGAGGAGTCACCTCGAATCTTTTCACCAAGGAGATCTCAAAGAGAAAGATCTGAGCCTAGAAGGCTTATCTATGAAGATAGAGGCAAGAAAGTGGAAATCAACTCCACTGATTATTTCTCATGAGGAGCCGAAGGATGTATATGATGCACTCAACTCAAAGGAATGGTAACTTGCCATGAAGGAGGAATATGTTGCTTTGATGGCCAATAAGACATGGAAGCTTGTGGATCTTCCATCCAACAAGCACACCATTGGTTGCAATTGGGTTTTTCGAGTCAAGTATAATCAAGATGGCACAATCAACAAGTACAAGGCTAGGCTAAGTTTATGGACTTGATTATGAGGAGACTTTTGCTCCAGTTGCAAAGAGGGTATCAATTAGAATCATAATTTTTATTGTTTGTTCTTTCAAATGGCAAGTTCTTCAACTAGATGTCTCTAATGCATTTCTAAATGGGTATCTAGAAGAAGAGATTTATATGGATCAGCCTATTGGGTTCATCCATGACAAAAACAAAGTTTGTTTGCTCTTCAAAAGTTTATATGGATTGAAACAAGCTCCAAGGTCATGGTATTCTCGACTTAACACCTTTCTTGAGTCACTAGGATCTTATCTTAGTATCTATGATCCTTCCTTATATGTCAAGTTTTTTGATAAAGATATTGTCATCCTTCTTATTTATGTTGATGATATCATTCTGACAGGAAGTTGTACCAAGTTAGTTGAGGAAACCAAGATTGCACTTGGAAAAGAGTTCAAGATGCAAGATCTTGAGAAAATTCACTATACTCTAGGATTAGAGATTGACTTTCTTAACTATTTATCATCGGAAATGGTCAAAAGAGTGCTTAGACATATATCTTCAACTTTTGATTTTGGTTTATTATATAAAAAGAAAGATCTTTCTATTATTGGTTATTCTGACTCGAATTTTGCAAGTGATAGAGCAGATTGAAAATCTACAAGTGCTTATGTCATATATCTTGGAGGAATCTTGATACCTCGGCTTTTCAAAAAGCAAGATACTGTATCACTCTCATCACGTGAAGCTGAGTACAAGGCACTCACTACAACAACAAAGGAAGTGCTTTGGATCAAAAGGTTACTAGTGGAGCTAAAGATAATCATGGAAAAGGATCCACCTATGATCATGTGTGACAACATTTCAGCCCAAGCCCTTGCCAACAACCCAATATTCCATGCAAGGAGCAAGCATATCGAAGTTGCACATCACTTCATGAGAGAGAAGGTCATTGGAGGGGAAATCAACTTAGAGCACATCGACACATCATCTTGTATTGCCGATATGCTCACCAAACCTTTGAGCAAAAGTTCCTTCATCAAGCATAGAGCCAATCTTGGAGTTATACCAAGATCCATGTTCAAATCAATATAGATTATTTTTAGGAGGAGTGTTAAAACTGAAAAGCAATCCATATTGATTTATTGGCTTGCTACAAATATTGTACCATGCAAGTACGTAGCTCATAAATGCAAAATGCCAAATTTGTCCTAGATAGAAGTCGAGCTACATAGATATGTAATATCTAGATTGATGAGTACAACTTGCATATAGTTTGTACATATAGCATTAGCAAAGTTATGCTTGTAGAAACTCGTGGCAATTCACATGAATTAATTGTAAGTGATCCATAGTGACATGCAAGGCATGCACAAAGTGTAATAGACACATGCATGATGATTTGGACATTTCTAATTAAAACTAGCACACTTGAAAAAAGTTGGTAAAATTTCATGCATGGGAAGTGACGAATGTCACATTGACTCTAGATGTCACTTTAGATGTCATTTTATGATGATTGGATGTGGTTCTACCTCGAACTACCTCAAACTCCATAAATATGTGTAGCTCTCCTCACAATGAATGATGAAGAACCAAAGTTTTGTAGCTATCTCATGCCATTTTGGATCTAAACAATTTTGCTTGTTATCTCTCTATCTTTCTCTCTCTAACTCGTGTTGAAGCTAATGCTTATACACTAATATCTTGTACTTTTGCTCATTATTGATCCATTGCTATCATATTATGTTGCTTAGCATGCTAGATTGTGGTTAAGCCATATCTTCTGAACTAGATCTTGTTAATCAATCTAGAATCGGGTTATTGTGCTAATCACAAAGCTTAATTAGATCCATCATACTTGTGGACATTCTCCACATGTGTGAAATCTGGAAATTTTGTCAGGTTCTTGTATCAAGAGACATGCAGACTCAGAGTATACATTGTGGGCTGTGTGCGCACTCAGCTTGATCTTCTGGGAGGATTCGACTGATGAACCACTCTTGGGACTTGTTGCTAGGTAGCAGCAACATCTTCGTCTGATTCACTATCACAAAGTGGGTTGACAATGGACACGCCTTAGCCAGATGCTCGGATTGTCGTGTCAATGGCAGGTGATGAAGATTCTTTAGGAGCAATATCCTTGCCTTTGATGTAGACGAACTGACCCTCGTTTAGCCATTAGTACAGTTTTTGTTGGAAGTATTTCTAGTGTGTGCGGTGGCTAGGTCTACTTACGGGTGTAGTATAGGGATGTAGAGATTCGTCCACTTTTTAAGTTTCTACAACAAGCTTCAACGGAAATACGGAAAGAATCAACAGGGATGAGAGCACTAAGGCTTACCCAACTAGTGCCCGAAACAGAAATAAAGCTAATTAAAAACAACAATAAAAATCCTTGCTAAGGCAAACCCAACTAGCAAGATTGCTAAACTAAGACCTATATTAACACCCAGAGGGTTTGAAGGATAAGTTGCGGCTAACTAAATAAACCAATAAAAAAATGCACAATAAGCCAATGAAAGGAGGCAAGAGGAGGCCCGAGCACCTTCCCTCAAGCTATGCTCCTTCCAATGGGAACACAAAGAAATAGAATGATAATCTCAATAGAGAGCAATTTGCATAATGTCAGAGTGTTGTTTACAATGCAAATACCTCTCCTTTTATGGCAAGGAGGGTCTTCCATAAGTATCTACTAACTTATGGGACTACTTTGTTTCTAGCCTTTCTAGAACTTCTAACTTAGGATTTAGAATCTCAAAGTTTCTTAACTTAGGAAAACTTAAGATAAAATATTTCTAATCTTAAGTTTCCTAAGTCTAAGTTCTAAATCTAAGTTTAAGCTATTTTATTATTATTTAAGCTTCTACTCATGGGCTTACAAAACACATGCCATGGTTGAAGTTTATTGACAGATACTCATACGTGGACTTACAAAACACATGCCACGAAGTTTTATTGCTTTCTTTTTATTTTCTCTGTAATAGCACAATTGCTAACATTATCTCTCTCCTTATTGGATTGGTGGTCCCACACCACATTAGAGGAGTTTTGAGTTCCAAAAAGACCCTTTAAGAATTCGTGCAAGATGTCTTTTTTATTATTAAAATATTATAACACTAATACTTTTGACTTGCCATAACTTTTAATCGTAGCTTAGAAGTATGCCATGTAGCATATCATTAAAAATCCCTTGTTGAGCACTTTCTAATGCACCAAAGTCTGTTAAATTTGGACTTACCACTAAAAAGTTATGCCATTTTTAGTATGGAATCAAAATGTGGACTAAAAAAGTTACGTTACGTAGATTTCAAATTTGAGTGTTTTGATTGGTCCATGTGTAAGAAAAATTTGAGAAAAAATATAAAAAGAATCTTTACAAAGGGTCTTTTTGGGATTTAGAACTCCTCTAATGATCGACGCCTTTTCGTCCTGGATCTTTTGTGCTTCTTGGAGGCGATACTCTTGTTGTCGGGAGTGGTAGATTGTCGTGCCGATGCCCTCCATCATTTGCCACCATGAGGATGGAGTCCATCTTGATACTCCAAGATGTGATGGACATTGTACTTGGGATTGTGGAGGAGCCTCAAGTCCTTCAAGAAGTACAAAAGTACAAGAAGAGAGCTACAATGGCTCTCCACTATATCAAGATGAATGTCTCTAATGAGATTTTGAGGTTCTACATCCAAGGAAGCTTGGGATTGTCTCAAGTCCATTTATGAGGCTAAGAACACCTCTAGGCTCCTCAGAATTAGAAATCAAATCTTCCAAAGTAGTCAAAAAAGTGATGAGAGTGCATCTAATTATATTTTGAGAGTCAAGGATATTCATAGGGAGCTTGCATGTATTGGTGACTCAATCAATCAAAGTGACTAGTCCAAGTCATTCTCAATGGCTTGAGAGATGAATATGACAACCTTGTCAATCCTATGCTATTAAGGAGGAGCTACCAAGTCTGGAGGCCCTTCAAAGTGTGCTTATTTCTGAAAAATCGAGACAAGAGTACAAACTCTTGAGGATGGACAAGCTATCACTCAATCATGATGATGGCAAAGTTCTATTTGCTAAGCACAAAGAGAGGAGTAAGAAGCAACACCATCACTTCTCTAATGACAAAGCTAAAGACCAAGATGGAGAGGAGGAGGATACCTCTCATGCTTCTACTTCAAATCTCAAGAAGAAGAAGATCAAGTGCTTTTATTGTGGCAAGAGAGGCCATTATGCCACCAATTGCTTCAAGAAGAAGAATCAACTCAGTCAAGCCAACATCACCAATGAGAAAGAAGACTATATTGCAAGTGATGGAGAAGGCTCTCTTATGGCATCAAGCTTCTCCTCTTCAACCTTCAACAAGGATGACTCATGGTATATTGATAGTGGAGCATCTTCACATATGTGTGGCTCCAAGCACTCTTTTTCATCTATTATGCCTTATGATGGAGTCAATAAGACCATATACATTGCAAGATTTTTCCCTTGAAGTTTGCATCTTCCAAAAATCTATTTCTCAACAATGTTATTTTTGTCCCAAAGCTTACAAAGAACATCTTAAGTGTTGGCCAACTTCTTGATAGTGGCTTTGATGTCAATTTCAATATTGACAATTGTGTGATCAAGAAGGATGGTGAGATCCTTGCATATGGATCAAGATTTGAAGGCAATGCATCTCACATGTGTGGAGGATGTTTCCACGTGTGAAGACTTTTAAATTAAAAATGTTAGATATAGGGGTCTTATGTTTTCTGTATCAAGCATCTAGGTGTAGGATGTTGATAGGGTCAAATTTGGCATAGATGGCAAATAATCCATTTCCAATTGTAATGCCACTATTGAGTCAAGATAGAGTAGGAGGCCAAACTTGAGCCAATTACAGTGTAGACAAGTGTAATGCTTTTGTTTGATGAAGTTTAAGAGGTCCAATAGGATTTAGAGTTGAAACCATGAGTGGTCCAATAGAATTTGAGATATGCTTGAAAATGGTCCAATAGAATTTAGAGGTGATTGGATCAATGGTCCAATAGGATTAAGAGGTGGCAAAAGTGTGGTCCAATCATGATTGAGCATTGTGGTAGCTCATGGATCTACCAGTATCATTGTACTTCTCATTTGGATCTAATTGATTTTGGAAATTGAGTGGATTTTGAGTGTTATTGGTTTCCTAGCTTTCTCTCTCTACCCGAGAGCTTTTGATGATTTTCTTGCTCTACCCAAGGAGAGTAGCTTATTTTTACTTAGATTACTTTTGGAACACTTCCCATATGTGTGAGTGAGAGTTGGAAGTGATTGAATGCATGTAGTAGTGTGTTTTTGCCGTAGAATCAAAGATAGATCTTGAATCTCAATCTAGTCTTGATCTTGGTGCATCTACACACCTTAGGAGATCACAAGTACATGTGGACAGTCCACACGTGTGAAATCAACATACATGATTTTTTAAGAACAAGAATTGTGGTTTGATGCATACTTGAAAATTATTGATCTGATTTTAAATAGGTTGCATAACAAAATACTTTGTTACTCTATAAATATAGGTTTACTTTTATTTAAAAAAAAATTGTCCATGAAGTTTGAAAAGCTAGCATGCCGGCGTGCTAGCTTGCAAATTTTTTATTTTAAAAAAA
The DNA here is from genome assembly GCA_029204225.1 of Diphasiastrum complanatum. Classification (NCBI taxonomy): domain Eukaryota; kingdom Viridiplantae; phylum Streptophyta; class Lycopodiopsida; order Lycopodiales; family Lycopodiaceae; genus Diphasiastrum; species Diphasiastrum complanatum. The sequence continues at coordinate 25,217,887 of CM055101.1, forward strand.
CGAAGTTTTTTCAAAGAACTTTTTGAAAAAATAAATTTCTTTTTGGTAATGATTCGACTAGCATGCCGCTGTGCTAGCTGAGTAAATTATAAAATAGAAAAACTAACTTGACACATTTGAGAATCAAATTTTGAGTAAAAGCATTATCTTACAATATTTTCTTCAACATGTAAACATAGTAAGCGGACGTGCTAAGTAAAATAGCCATAAAAAAAATATAGCCTTTAAAGATAGCACGCCAACATGCTATATGAAATGAGAAAAAAAATTTGCAGCCTCCAGACATAGCACGTTGGCGTGCTATCTTTTGACGCTACAAAAAAAAAAATTGAATTTTTTTTTACTTTGTGAGATTTCTAACTATGTGTCAAAACACATTTTCAATAATAAAGATTAAAGTAGTGGCATAAAAAAAGTAGCACACCATGTGCTATCTTTTTGTTGAATCATGACAAGAAAGGAACTTGCAAAACTCACAAAAAATTTACTCGCAAAATGCCAAGGCCCAGCCCAAGGCCTCAAAAAAGGTCCTAGCTTTCCTTGCAAGGTCAAGGGCCATGGGGGTGTCCATTCCACAAAATATTCTACAAGCTAATGATGCAATGGACTCGTATTGTTCCTTGAACAATATGGATGAGACTAAACAAGTTGTTTCATGCCAAAACAACAATTGGTGGAACAAAGCCCCATTGTTCGTAACAAACATACTGTACTCAATCCAATGACAACAAGTGTTTTTTACTGTTTGAGTCAATCATGAAAAACTACCACTAACATTGCCATGCTCTTCTTGATAGTTTATTTTCTAAGCAACATATCATGCTACTCACTAATTGTATTATTTTTCTCTCGGATCCTATTGAGGGCAATTTGTCAAGAGATTATTTTTTCCTTGTCAATTAATATTGTGAAAAAATCAGATCCAAATGACCTAATTATGCCCCTTGATCTTTGGCAAATTTGGAGAGCATATCTAGCTTCATTACCAATGTAGAAATCATGCATCAACTACACATAGAAGATGAAAACTCAACAAGAACTTGTCATAAACACTTAGATATGATATTATATTGTCCCTTTTCATACAACAGCCGTACAATGTATGAGTTCACATGTGAACTCATATACATAAAAAAATAACAGTCTACACACAAAAATTCACTATATCACTACCAATATGCAAGAGATTGATGTAGAAACCAAAAGAGATATCTTCCATAAGAATAAATGAGAGAAGAATGAGAGAGGTGAATTTCTCCCATGCTTGTATGCCTATATGGATGATCTTGCCTAAGCTTATCAGCTTATAGAAGTTTCTAGGTACTTGCCAAAAACCTAGACTAACTTGACGAGATTCAATGTATCTCTTCTAACCAATTAGAGTAGGTCCAAATTAGACTTAATCCACCTATATACTTGTTAAAAATAGTAAGTATATTATTTCTAGTCCTTATTGACATAAAGAAATTTATCTCTAAGTTGAAATTCACTTTGGCTTCCAAATTGCCAAATTAGACAACTTAACTAGTTGACAATTTTTCACACTCCCTCTTCAACTAATTTAACCACACAACTTTGATCCAACTTTAGAATGATCTCCATCCTAAGTATAGACCTTATTTCCAAGGTTTAATAATAACTTTCATAGTTGATATAGATAGTAGCATCCATATTGGATACTTCACTATTTCTTACATCAATTTTACATATCAAGATGTAACTAGAACATGAAGATCCAAATAGAATGTAAAGGCAAAGATTCCAACTTTGAACTCTCTCGAAAATAACAGCAACCACACAATAAATGTGAGTAATCAACCAAAGCTTGCATGTCTCCTCCATCTTTGTCCTTCCTTGATCTGTCTCCACCATAAAACTCCATGAATGAGCATCCATTGCCATTTTGCCACAAGATATCCTCAACACTTGAGAACTTATCCATGAATGAGTGATATAATGAACCTCCCTTAGCTTCATTTCCATCAACAAAACCAGCCAAGAATGTTAGTACAACTCCAACATCAAAATGATGCAAAACAATGTAACTAATTTCACCATATCTTGACAATTTGCACACATTCAGATGAAGTTGCTCAAACATTAGACAAAAAAAGTAAAGTAAACTTGAAAAACACTTCCTTGCTGCTCCTTTGACCTTACTTGAGTCTTCAAACACCTGAAAAAATAGATCCAAAGTGCCTTGTCCACTTGACGTCCCTTTGATGCTCTTGACTAGCTCCAAACACTACAAGAATTGTCACGATTTCCGACGGGATTTTGTGTTCTAATTTATTTTTTGAATTGACACGGGCATAGGAAAACGCGTCGAAATAGGGTCGTTGGAATCCGTTGTATTTAAAATCTGTCAGAATCTGACAAAAAACCCAAAACTGACAACCAGCTAGTAAAAACAATTCTCAGAAAACATGCCACGTGGATGTCGAATTTTGACGGCCTTGAAGTCCACATGGCAAAAAAAAAAAAAATTTCGGAAAACATGCCACGCGGATGTCGAAATTTAATGTTCACGTGGCAAAAAAAAAAAATTCTTATTTCTCTCTTTTTTTGCCATGTGGACGTCAGATTTCAACGGCCTAGCCATGTGGCTGTCAGAATTTGACAATTTTTTTTTTCCATTCTTTTTTTTGCCACATGGTTGTCGATATCTGACAATTTTTTTTTCCCTTCAAAATCCAATGGATTTTAAATGTGTCGGAATGTTGACACTGCTGAAAAATAGAAAAAATCTAAAATTTCATGATATGAACTCTTACAAACCGATTTCATGATACGAACTCTTACTTCAAGGTGGAGATTATGACAAGAACTGCAAATACACTATGTATGACATATAGTACTACATAGCAACAAAAATTGTTTCAAACACATCGAATGAATATCTAGATCAACTATGACTCACAATATTAATCAAGTGACTAATACACTACGAACCCATTCATTAACTGATATGGAAACTAGCATAAATTGCAACCAAACATACTCCAAATGACAAAAAGTGCATACGAAAAATAAATGATTACAAAAAATAACATAGATGAAACGAACTAAAAATAGATAAAGCCACACCTATTTGTGAGTGCATATGCATATTGTCGGAAAGCGAAGAAGTGCTAGTCATGAATGCTTCAATTGATTCTACTATGTTTGCCACTTTGCTTCTGTCCTTTGCCAGGTAATGAGGTAGATAATCGATTACTCAAGTAAACAGATGTTGTAGGGTTTGTAGGTTGCCAGAAAAAACTGACAAAAGGCCACAAGCAGATGCCATACTTTATAGGTCTGAAAACATAGGCACAGATGGTGCACTAGCCATAGGTAGATATCTCAGAAGGCCGCATATTTGATCCTAACCTAGGTAGGACATAAGCTTTTTGTCATATTTGATCAAACTCTAGGTAGGACAGATAGGACCAGAAATGAGCTCACAGACAAGGTTTACAATTAGGTAGAATGCCACAAAATGCAAGGTCCATGCTACACATAAGAGTGCTTAAACACAAGGCCCATGCTACACATAAGAGTGCTTAAACTCTAAACCCTAAAATCTACAAAGAACATAACATTACATCAAACTCTTCTATCTATATTTTCGTTGCTCTCTTTGTCTCTCACACACATCCTTCTCTTCCTTTCTCGAAAGAAAGAGAAAACAAAGTTTATGATGCTCACCAGAGTGCTCAAACCCAAAATCTTGAAATGTATAAAAATATTAAATTAACTTAATCTTTTCTTTCTCTATCTATCTCTCTTCATGCACATGTGGATATCATTCAAGCCTCCGAAAAAAGATGAAAGTGTCATCATAGTGTTATGTGTAAAAATAAAGAAGGTTCATGCTATACATAAGAGTGCTTAAAATTTAAACCCTAAAATCTACAAAGAACATAACATTTAAATCAAACTCTTCTATCTATATTTTTCTTGCTCTCTCTATCCCCCACACACATTCTTCTCTTCCTCTCTCACTCTCTCACGATCATAAATCACTAAGACACAATAATACAAGGAAGATAGTATACAAGAAAAAGTTACAAAGAAAGAAATCTTAGCTGCACATAACAAAACAGAAGAATCGTACTTGGAATGAGACAAATAGAGTTGAGAAGAAGCGCCAAAAGCCGATCTCCAACAATCTCCTACAAGAATAAAAAATAAAACACCCTAGAAAAATGATGCTGCTTTGAGAATTCAGTTACGAACGTCGGATTTCGACATCCGCTTTATGTTTTTTTTTTTTATATGGACAGACAAGTGACATCATCAATTAAAAAGTTGCAGTGTCTTGGAAATGGGATGTCGGATTCTGACATATCCGTAAAAAATTTTGACAAATTTTTTTGTTTTTGGTTGCATTCCGACATATTATTATGTCGAATTCCGACGGATTATAAATTTTTTTTGAATCTGTCGGAACCTTGTGTCGGAAATCATGCATTTTGTTGTTGTGAAATTGTCACTTTCCCTTTTGTGTTGTTGAAGCCCTTTGAGATCAACCTTTTGATCTTCCACTTGACCATCAAAACCATTGACCAATACCTCTTTTCCAGATCCATTAGTTGCATTCAATCCATGAAAACAACCATCCCTTTTATATCATCATCTACACAAGAAGATGTACCTTATTGTTTTGTCTGATCTGTTGAATAATTCAACGCTGCAATATTCTATAGATCACTTTGAAATATAAAATGTTTGGCTCCGAAATCACTTTACAATGCAATTGCGCAAGGTAGTATCTATCTTTCAAAATAATCATTTTTTTTTATTGTTAATCTTACCCTTGATCTGGATTAACTTAAATGAACAATTAAGAGAACTATTGTAAGTAACAAAACAAAAGTCCCACATTTACTACAAGACATAACTATATATTGTATCCCCCCACTTGCTGAGCCTATGTTAGCCAATGATCATATCTAGTACTAGTTTCTCCAAACTATTTGTTTTGCTGATTTTCTTAGAGTATTGTGCTTGTTTTGAGCACCAATTTTTGAAGTAAAATCACCTCAACACAACCAACCAATCTAGCAACTGTGTTATTTTGAACTTGCAAAAAACTGCCAATGCAAAGTAGGCTAGCATCATTAGCATTACATGCATCAAAATAATTATGAATTGTGTACGGAATGTGGAAGCTATCTTAGAATCTTGCATATTGAAAATTTTATAAGTTTCATAAACCCCCATATTACCTATAACAAAGTTGATGCATCATAGTATTTAGAGAACAACAACATTAATAATGTACTTGTATCAATACTCTTCGATTCAAAAGTCATGCATAATGAGGTTAATGAGATGCAAATACTATATTGACTAAAGATAATATAGTCTAATCTTCCTATGGATGTTTCCACTCCCTTTTTGTGTTTTAGAAGTAGCTTGTTTGTACTAATTATGATCATGTTTATGATTTTAAGATGACTTCCAGTCCTCATAAACCAATCATAATCTTTCTAGTGTATGTAAATGTAGAGATGCGAGTCTTCTTCATATTGGTAGTTTACTAAAATTTTGATTTACCTCATGCTTGATAGATTGGATATTTCTTTTGTAGTTGGTCTAGTTAGCTAGGCCTACTTAGTAAATTTGAGTATCAATTTCAAGACATGTGTCACATTCTATCTTGATGATGTTGGTAAAGCATACTCTCAAAATAACGTGAAGCTCTCAAATACAAGACCTTGGTAAAATATAGCATTACCTCTGACATTCATCGACAACTCATGCACCCCCCACAGCTTAGCAAAAAATGTTAATAAATGCTACGGAGAACAAATCATGGTAAGGAATGAAACATAATGACCAAAATTGCTGGCCAAGAACTTGAATATTTGAAAATCTCACACCAACACATTCGAAGTATGTTTACTTCGGTGACTCAAGTGCACTGCAGATTGGAGGCAAAAGATCAATATGCCTCTACCTTCCAAATGGTGAATTAACCTTGCCTAAGGATGTACTATATGTACCCAAACTAACAAAAATTTACTGTCAGTCAGCAAGCTTACTGATCAGGGCTTTAGAGCTTTGTTCAATTCAAACAATTTACCATTTTGGATAAGAACTGTAATGAAGTCCTCTCTGCACACATAGAAGGAAATTTATATATCTTGGGTCATGAATATGCACTTACTACTTCTGTGATTAATTCAAATGCGCTTATATGGCATCAGAGATTAGGTCATTTAAACATGAGGTTAATCTTGTATATGCATCATAATAGCATGGTCAAAGACACGGTTATTAATGCTACTTCCACAACTAATCAAACTGTTTGTGAAAATTGCTTACTAGAAAAACAACCTAGAACTAGATTTTCAAGAGGACAAGCCAAAAGAACGAAGTCCATTCTGTCAGTGATTCACAATGACTTATGTGGTCCTATGAGCATGCCCTCTTTGGGCCAAGCTCTATATTTCATCACATTTATTGATGACTACTCCCGATTTACCAGAGTTATGTTCATAAAGAACAAATCTAAGGCCTTTAACCATTTTAAGGAATACAAAAAGTTTGTTGAGACTGAAACTGGTCAGAAGATCAAGGCCCTGTGATCTAATTCAAGGAGAGAGTACATGTATGATGAAATAGCGGACTATCTATTATCATGCGGCGTGCACCATTAATTCACAGCAAGCTATACTCCACAACAGAATGAAGTGGCTGAAAGAAAGAATCAAACATTGTTGGAAGCATCACGATCTATGATGTCCAATGCTCAGTTACCCAAGAAATTTGGGGTTGAAGCAATATCTACAGCCTGCTATCTGCAAAACTATTCTAGCACAAAGGCAGTTGACTCAAAAAATATGTTTGAAGCCTACTACGGTTAAAAACCAAGTCTGAAACACCTACATGTGTTTGGATGTCTCTCCTATGCACAGATACCGTCTGATTTGAGGAAGAAGCTAGACCTTGTAAGTTGGAAGTACATTTTCATTGGCTACTCAACATGACATAACGCATTTTGCATTCATGATGCTGATACAGATCAACAACCGAGATGTTGTCTTCCTTGAAGACAAATTTTATGATTTCAAACAAAAAGCAGAAATGCAGGAGTTTGTCCCAACAATTCCATTTACCATCGATAGGCCTGGATCTACGAATGTTCAACCACAAGTTGAAGATATCCCAATCATTTATCTTGGAGAGACATATACTCAAGAACCTGCAGTTCGAAGGTCTGCACGGCAACAACAGGAACATGATCACTTTGTCACTCAAGCATTTATAAGTCACAACGAACTTGCATCTATTGCAGAAGCTCAGATGCAGACAAATGGAAAGCTACTATGGATGCTGAGTACCATTCATTAATGAAGAACAAGACTTGAAATCTTGTTAATCCTCCTGCAGCTATATTGACACTAAGTGGATCTTCAAATGAAAGCTCAAGCTAGATGGATCAATATCCAAATGGAAAGCTCGTTTACTGGTTAAAGGTTATGAACAAGTCTATGGAATAGATTACATTGACACCTTCAGTCCAGTGGTAAAACATCAATCTATTCAAACCTTACTGGCTATAACTGATGTAGAGGATTTGGACATTCGTCAAATGGATGTCAAAACATCATTCCTTCATGGATACATACAAGAAGAAATTTTCATTTATCAATCAGAAGATTACGTCCTTCAAGGCCAAGAACATTTGGTATGTAAATTGCAGAAGCCACTTTATGGCCTCAAGCAAGCTCCTAGGGCCTGGTATGATTGAATCAATCACTTCTTGTTGTAGCACGATTTTACTTCATGCTCTGCAGACTCAAATGTGTACCTCAAGAACAAAGGCTCAAGCTACATGATAATAGCTTTATATGTTCATGAGTCTTTAATCATCAGCAACTCAACTCAGTTATTGCATGAGATGAAGTCTTTGCTGTCACAAGAATTTGAAATGACTGATTTAGAGCCAGTTCATTACCTACTTGGTATGGAGATCACTAGAGATCACACAAGCAGAAGCATTACTGTAAGCTAGGAAGCATATCTGACCAATGTACTTCGCAGATATGGCATGAAGGGATATAAGCTGATAGACACATTGTAACTTTTGATGTGATTGAGCTCTTGCCTAGATTCAAAGTGTGGTAGATAGCTTGTTCAATCTCGATTTGATCCATCATACTTTGATATATGTGCAACCTCACATGCATGCAGGTCATGGTAAATCTTCATAAGGTCCTCAAAACTCAATTTTTGACAAATATTACCTTCATAGAATTGGATATGAGATTTCGTGACATTATAAGTATCATTGATATAAATATTTCAATATTGTAATTGCACTAATGTAAAATCAAGATTATTACATGGCATATAATAGCTTTAAATAAATTAATCATTTTCTCAACCTATCATGATCACTATAAGAACATTTTGTCATTGCTAAATACCAATAAGAGAAATGAACTCCGACTAGATTGTGGACCACAATATTACCTCATGAAAGAAAAAACTTTCAATACTTTATGAGTATTTTATTGAAAAGTAATTGTTACCCACAAATGTTGGAAATGCTATATAGTGATGACTACACATGTGTTGCAAATATTGTATAGCAACAAATATCAATTTTTGTCAATTTTTGATAGATTACGTTCATAAGCAATGTCATTTAATTTGTGTTTTTGATCAAAAGAAATGTTGCAAATTGTATTACAAAGTGACATTTCTTGGAACCCAAAGTTTACCTCGCTATACTTTTGTTGTAGTGGCTAATGTAGATCTTGTGTGCTCATTGAATCTACATATCTTTATAGTCACTACGGAAGATTCTAATTTTGTACCTATAATATGCCAGTGCTTATACTTGTATAATGTGATGATTCTCGATGCATGTCGTATTTGTGTTCTGTACCCAAGTTATAGTTGTGACCTATTTGCAAGCTGATCACAAAGCTTAGTGAGTGATTGGCCAAATAGCTCTATGTCCTCTTCTTTTCATGAGTTTTTGATTGTTGTAGCACACTTTATGTTAAATATCATATGCTTTTGCTTTCACAACAAGGCAAGAATAAAGATTTATATTCTAAGTTGTATGCTTATAGCTTTCATTTTTTCTTCTAGTTTGCATTCACAACAAGAAAAGATTTTTCATTTTTGCACAAAAGTGTTATAATAAGCTTCAAATTCTTCCCATGTGCGTTTCTTTACTAGCCCATGTATTGATGTTTAAATTTTTTTTGGATTGTTTATCTGTTAAATTACTTCATGTTGGTTTTTATTTAAATTGTTTTCTTTTTTAACTCTTTTGTGTACCTTGTTGCTCCTAGTTTGTGTAACTTATGTTACTAGCTATTTTATCTTTTGATGTTATTTGTAGGCATGTCCTTCATAAGAACTCAATAAAATTCTTAGGAAAAAAAAAAAAAGAGACATATTATATCAAGGGATGTGTAAATATTGACCATACCTCTTGACACATGGACTAGATTACATTGAATATAAGTGTGGCAAGCTTGTTTGACAATGACCGATACTTAATTCAATTTTTGTACTACAAGCTTCAAATGTTGTTTGGATACATAGATAGATTAGTATTGATATTCTACTCATGATGACTACATCTAGGTCATTAAAATTTTATAAAATCGTAGACAAGTGTGGAATAACAATCAAGAATAGATAGTTACTTGCAAAATGTTTTGAATCAGTTAGTGTTATTACATTTATTGAACTATTGGCAATATGAACTTGTGTTGGACCCCACCCCCTCACAACACACACACACATGAATTCTTTTCCAGTGTCCCAATCCTAGCTTATGATGACGATTTTCCCATATTTTTCATCATAGTGTTTTTATTGTGTTGAGATATTCTACGCCACTATTAGCCCATCCCCTAACACACATGCATTTTTAGCTAGTATTGTGAAAAATTAAGTCCAATACACGTGTGGACCAATATATAATCACTTGGTAGTCAACATTAGTAAAATAATTTATATATGAGAAAGACACTAACATATGTTTATACATAGTAGTTTTAGGCAACATGGATACGTATCGAGAAAACAAAAGCTACATGTAATGAGGAGAGTTGATGAGGAACAATAAGAGTAGTGAGCTAAGTATAGATGAATTATCATTGAGCAATCTTTCAGGTAGAGGAAATATAGAAAAAGTCTCATACACAAGCTTTTATTTTGATTTTTTATGTTGAAAGACAAATCGATCATTCTATTTAATTTTTATGAATTTCTATACCAAGAGTCTTGTGATTGATTCTTTCTTTTGTGCCATGTCTTTTCAATTTAAGAATTGATTTATGCCTTTGTGCTAATTTATTTGGGAGAGAAGCACTTCAGAACTTCATTCTTGAATTTTTTTTTTTTTCTGTTGCAAAAAAATTTCAATTTTATGATTTTGAAGTTTACAAAAAAAAAAAAAAAATTGTCTAGTGGTGCTACCAAAAGCTCACCAAGTGTGGCCTTTGGTGTTTTTGAATTTTTTTATATTTTTACTACTTAATTATTATATTTTTATTTATAAAAAAAGGCTCAACACAGCTCCTATGTTTTCAAAAACACTTGGCTTTTATATGCAATGCTCGACTGAATGATTTTTTTTTTTCCCCCTCTTTCATCAACATTCACCAACGTGCACAGTAAAGCCCCTCCCCTCTCTCAGTCAACTGACATATCTTCCTCATAATCCGCGTCTAATGTTGACAAAAAATCTTGTAAATCAGCTTTTCTCTGTTGATGACGAGTGGAGGATGATGGTTTTTTCAGTAATCCAAGTCGTTCTTTCAATATAGATATAGTTGACTTTCGTAGATGATTGGTCATTGTTAATTCAAAATTAAATGCCAAAACATCTACATCTTGTAGATTCAAATCGTCGACTCTTGGTTGATTTTTTTGGCAATCTCTTTCTCTTGCCCTTTGGATCTACTTGCAATATTTTGAGTTCATACCTTTTCAAAAAAACATTTGTTGAAGTGGTGTACAACCAATGGACACATAGTACTTTTGTTTGATTGCTATTTTGAATAAAACCAAGTACTTTGACAATAAAAAATGGATGTCCTTCATTGTTTTCAAGGCTTCCAATTTGGATTTCATTCAAATCATCGCGCCATTTCATTTTTGCAGCTTTTACACTTTGCCTATTCTTCTTTGAGCCCACATAAATTTCACGTTCCTCACCTTGCACAAGCTACAAAAAATCATTATCTCAAGGAAGATTGAAGGTTCGACAGTTGTAGTTGATGTTTCTAATTTATGAGGCCAATGAAATTCTTTGTATGTTCGAGATTGAGCAAACTAATTTTTTGTTCCTCGAAAAAGTCCATCCACCAATGCTGATCAAACTCATCAAAAAAATGATAAGCTACTTGAATACTTGATTCCAAAAAATTTAATGAGGCATATGGATCAATCTCACGATGTTCTCTTTGCACCTTTTGTTCTTCTAGCAAGGACTTCAAGGGAGACAACACATCAAGCTTGATTTGAGTCGATGGAATGTTAAGCAAAAATCAAACTCCTTTAAGAGGTAGTCATGAAAATAAATTTGAAAATAGTTTGCCCCATAATAATATAATGTCTGATTCATTACATTTGATTTTAAACTGGTGTTGAAAGCTAATATCATTAATATTAGCTACGCATCGCTCTGCTTCGTTGAACGCCTTAACATAGTCACAAAATTCATATGTGTGTTTGATTAATGACACGTTTGGCTTTGGCACATACGATTCCTCAACAATACTTTGAAGCACTAGTAAAAATAAATGCTTTCTTGCGTCTCAACCTCTTAGAAATGCAACTAGCATGGACAAGTATGCCAAAATAGTTTGGTTTTTTTTTTTCCTAGCAGTGTTGTCAAGGTACAAATAAAGTATTTTTGGAAGATTTTCACCAAATTCGCAAATTATTTGATGTACAATGGTGATCGTCAAATTTGGATCATTTCGAACATTGGGATAATTAAAAAAAACCTTGGACTCCAAAGTGCCATTAAACACAAGTGTTCCAACGAGATGAACCTGAATAAAATCTGTCTCATTCAAATTTTTGGAAACTTTGACAAAATGAGACAACATTGTTTTCTTCTGATCCATGCCATCAATAACAAGGCCTAGATATTTTCATGGACATTCCAAACATTTCTTTCAATGCTTGGCCAACTTTTGTCTTTCAACTATTTGTTGATCTCTATGGCAGTTGAAGAGTTTTTGCAACATCCACTGAAAATACAATGATTCACTTATTTAATAGAATAAAGATCATGCTATAATGATATTAAAAAATATTGCAACTTAAATTTTTTCAAAACAGAAAGTATTAAAATGAATGACAAATTTGATTAATATTTACCTTTCTCATCATTGGTCATTGCAAGTTGTTTTGCAGACTTTAACAACTCGAAAGTGGAGCATACTGTCATTCATAATTTTTTGATAATCTTTACCAGTCCAAAATCTCTTTTCCAATTTCTAAAAAAATATGAGTAACTCAAATAGGGAACATTTTTTGTTTTGACAAACTCTTTGTACATAAAAAATATTTCTAATTTTATAAAATTATCTAGCAAGTGAAAATATAACGAATTAGGCAATTTCTCTCCATGCACATCTATGAAATACTTTAGCCAAACAGTTGTATTTAAAGCATCTAGAGAAATAGTTCGACCCTGTAAGGATCCCCGTAATGTTGGGTCTTTTTGAAGTCGTGCATGCATTCGTTGAAGCCGTGAGTTTTTGATTGCATGAATTGTTTTGTAAGCTTTGCGACAAACCTCCAAAGCATTTAAAAAATACGAAAATGAGTCCGGCCTCACTATTGCACACAAATAGTGATTTTTCTCATCCTTACTTCGTAAAAAGAAGTCTAATCTTAATTCTTCAATTTCTCTGATACTCAGCTTTTGCAAACAACAGGATGAGCAACAAATAATAGTCCGTACCTTTTGAATCTTAGATTTTGTAATCAATTGTTTTTGACGATTCGTTAAATCAGGTGAGGATCTCAAGTCTCTCCTATATTTTTCTTTTTGTTTGGAGTCTGATCTATAAGTTGAACTTGTGACACTAGTAGATGCTTGAACTGGTTGAGAAGGTGTTAGAATCTCATGATTCGAAATTTTGGGTCCAACCTCAAGATGTTCTGGACCCACAAAAGGCTATAAATTTTCGACGAATATAGCCTTTTTAGATTTAACACGACGAACATCACTTTGAGAAGGTCTTCTACGAACAAGCTTGAACATCGTGGATCAACAGACTTACGTGGATCTGTTGATTTACTAGAATCAATAAATGAGTGAATTGAAGCTTTTGACTCATCACTCAATGATTCAACTTGTTCAAAAGAACAATGTTCTAATTATGCAAAGCCTGTATCTAAAGAAGAGGAGGAGCTCGAAAGATTTGATACAAGTTGAGTTACAGACGTGATTTTTTGAAAAGTACTTATGATGCCACGAAATTGTTAAATATTGAATATCAGCATAAATATGGCATGATATACTCGAAAATGAAGATATGAGCCGGATAAACATAAATCATGAAGAGGCCTAAGACATTTTTTGAGAATATATCTTCTAAGTACTTGCCTTGTAATTAAGAGCAAGACCTTTAAAAGGAAAGACATTGCCTTGGATAGCCTTTACTAGGTCATCCACGCAAAACGACTAGATATGAAAAGGCATGTTAAACTAGAGTAATTTTAACTCTTAGTTAAATATACCTCTTATGGTATAATTGAACGTATACTTAATTGTTAACTAGACCTTTTTGTGGGAGCGACGCACCTGTGGTTTTAGAGGTATGTTTGTTCGCCCCGTAAAACATATATTGATATCACACTTCAGTCTCGAGCATCGAGAGAGAAGAGTTTATGCACATGTAAGAGGTTGAAGAAGTGAATAGAGTGTCGAGAGTTATTCTCCCTTATCTCTGTTCTCTGTACTGTTGAGTGTGCATGATCCTGAGTCTACTAGCAATCTCTAACGCATTACATGAATTACTCTCTGATCAGACAGACTCTCTAATGCATAACATTCATTTGCTGTGTATCCGTAGAACATGCTCTAAAGAACTGTCTTAAAATCATCTTATTCGTCTGTCGCAAATACTTTCTTTTCGGCACGCAAATAATGACTACATTTGGTACAGTCTAGCATGATCACTGAATAAAACTGTATGTATACATATGAGATGATAGTCCCTGTCTGAAGAATTGAGTCTTTGATCTGTGTTCCTGATTGTAATTGACATAAGTTTCTAACGTGCTCTAAAACTATTCATGTTCTTTAACCAAAAACATTGGACTTAAGTTGTTGAGAACTTCTGTCTAGAAACAAACAGTTCGTGAACGTGATTAATTAATTATCTGCACATCCACGAATACATCGAACATTTCTTGACTCTCTGTTGACACCTTAATCAGCTGGAGTGTAGTACTGTTGTACTAGTTTGATAACATCACATGTGTAGAACGCGTTTTATTTGATTTGATAGAAGCCAGATTGTTGTTTTGAAATTATTAACATTACACACCCCAAACACAAGTAATACTGGTCACTTTCTAATGTCTGTTGACAACCAGAATAACATTCGAAACCGCTTGTCATAATTGTACCAAATACATAACTTTGAAACAATAACTGCTGGCTGCAAATTAATACAATGTCGCTCTCCAGAAACATTTACAGGAGGAGCGAATGACATAAATAAAGGCAGAAGCTGCTCTTAGTCTATGCAGCAATGTAGGCTCGATCACAGTAGACCTCACAAAACTGAATCAGCTCCAAGGCCAGATGCTCAAAATTTTTTGATTCGAGTTCTTGCAACCGCTCGAGGATGCGAAGGCACTTGTCAAGGAAGAGTTGGCTGAGTTGAAGGAGCTATCTGGTGAAGCCACCCCAACTTGCAGCGGGCCTGACTCTCACGAAGAATACCTTCAGGCCCTACTTCGCATTGATGATCTGACGCAGCAAATACAAGTTGTGCCTGCCAGCTTGGGAGTCACTGACCATCCAGAATATTTGGAGGCAGTTGCAAAGATCGACAAGCTCCAACATGAGTTGTCAGATCTCAAGCAGCAGCTAGAAGATCAGAAGTTAGCTGCTGAGCTGCAAACTCAGGACTTGGCCACAGTAACTACTCAGCCAAAGCGAACACGATGCAATCAGTCGAAGGTATGTGCTGAAAGATTCCATGCATTTGCTGAATGATTCTAGAAGTGGTGTCCCCATGCATTTAACATTGAATTACAATGGCGTGTGGATTACATGATGCTACCAGGCGTAGTAGGCATCGCCTTCGACGATTGGAAGCAACCATGGGACAAGGACTACTTTCTCTGGTTATGGGCCCAGTTATCTAGCGAGCAGAAAGGATGTCTCTGCTGGGGCATAATGTAGGGAAAATTTCAGGTCATGCCTTTCGGTTTAGCAGAGTTATGCATAGGCTATTCTGCTATGTATGCTCTTGAATACATTCGAATTAAAGAATTTCAATTTTTGTGAAACGAAGACAATAAGCGACATTTTTGAAAGCGAAAGTCGCAGTTTCAACTATACAAACCACAAGTTGTTGTGGATCTAGGCACTTTCGACGATGCAAGTTTGCTGATTAATGTAAATATGGCCTATCCTGAACTTTTCAGTCTTTACGTGGATTGGGAGCGAAACCTTGCAGATTATTTTGCAGAGATTCGTCACAATTTGCAAGACAGAAGGAAGTCAATACGTTATAAATAATTCTATACATATTCATTTTGGCAGTTTGGCACTTTTGCGACAAAGACATTGTTTTTCATTCAGAATCTTTATGTTAAAAGCTCTTTCATAAGATTTTTAGATCAATATTGTAAAGAAATCACACTACGTAGTGATTCAGATGCAGATAGAAAGTTAACTCAGGAGTTGTTCGATGGAACATTGCTCCCTGTTAAGCTTCAAGAATTCGGCAACCTACCAGTTGTTGTGTATCTGTAAAACATGCTTCAAAGAATTGTTTTAAAATCATCTTATTCATCTATCGCAAATACTTTCTTTTCGACACTCGAATAACGACTACATTTGGTACAGTCTAGCACGATCATTGAATAAAACTGTATGTATACATATGAGATGACAGTCCTCGTCTGAAGAATTGAGTCTTTGATCTGTGTTCATGATTGTAATTGACATAAGTTTCTAACGTGCTCTAAAACTATTCGTGTTCTTTAACCAAAACCTTGGACTTAAGTTGTTGAGGACTTCTGTCTAGAAACGAACAGTTTGCGAATGTGATTAATTAATTGTCTACACATCCATGAATACATTGAACATTTTTCGACTCTCTACAGCCGGAGTATAGTATTGTTGTACTACTCTGATAACATCACATCTGTAGAACACGTTTCATTCGATTTGATATAGGCCAAATTGTTGTTATGAAATTATTAACATTACAAAACCCAAACACAAGTAATATTGTTTACTTTCTAATGTCTGTTTACAACCAGGATAACACTCGAAACCGCTTGTCATAATTGTATTAAATACATAACTTTCTAACGCTGTCCTCTGTGGGAACGACATTATTTACTACAAAAATCTATATTAACCTTGTTGGTATAGTACGATAGTACTTGCGTGAGGAATTTCGAAAGATAAATGGGTAAATGATGATGATGCCACATCATTTATGAAAACATGTTGAGAATCAGGACTGGCTTTATAAAAAAAGCTTTCTTTGGGAATATCAGATGAACATGATGCACTTGTTGTAACGTATTGAGTTACAACTACTGGAATAGAAGAGGTAGAACTACTTGATATCGTAGCCTTAAAAAGAATTCTAACTATGTACTTATGCTAAGCATAGGCCCATTAAAATAGTTAACACATAAAACTAAATGTGCTCCACAAATTAACTGCAACCTATGCTGGTCATAGAACAAATAAAAAGCTATGTAAACAAGAAAAACAACTAAATGCAAATGAGCAACAAGCCTAGAAAGTAACTAGTTAATTGAAATTTCCAGCGGCTACCATGCCTTAAATACTGTTTTGTAGCATCCTTAGGGTTAGGGTTGACCCAAGAGTAGGTTTAGGGTTAGGTTTAGGTTTGGATGGTCCCGGCTCAGGCTCGAGGTCAGCGTGAGGTGAGGTGAGTCGTGGCAACTCGGTTCCGACACAAGCTCGAGGTCGGCGAGAAGTCAGTTGAGTCTCATACTCCATATCAGCGTGAGGCGGGAGTCTAGAAAAAAGAATTATTTAAGGACCGTAGTCCAAGCATAACTCACCTCATCTGCAAATTCAGAAGCACACATGCTGCCAGAGCTCTCGCTGCGACAAAGTCACGGATTTCTATAGTATATTGCATACGTTCTCGCTCACAAATTTCTTGACGGTAAGATTATTGTCATTTTTTAACTTTGTTCTATGCTTAGCATGGGTACTAAATTATTGCATTACTAATTATTCAGGTTTTAGCTAGTGTTCTTCTTAAAATTTGGGTGACCTATGCTTGGCATAGGTGGCTGCACGAGTCCTCTCCTCTAGCCTATGTTGAGCATAGGTTGTGTTTGGGTCCTAAGTAACAACCTATGCTCAGCATAGGAAGCTGGCGGGATGTTTCTCTTCTTACCACGTTTCGACCTATGTTGAGCATAGGTTGCATCTCTGGTCCTCTTCTAACCTATGCTCAACATAGGTCATCACTCGCATGCTCTAGTCCGGCCTATGCTCAGCATAGGATGTCTGCACATGCTGGTTGCTAACCTATGCTTAGCATAGGTTAGAAGAAGACTAGAGATGCAACCTATGCTCAACATAGGTCGATAAATGCTCAGCATAGGTCATTACTCGTATTTTTCTCGTTTTACAAGGCTTAGTCTGAGAAAAGTGAAACTTTTCAGATGTTTTAGTAAGAAAATGTGTTGAATTTTTAGTTATGATTTTTAGATATTTTTCACAAAAACTGCTTGTCTATTTAAAGTTTTTGGTATTTTCATTAAGGTAATGTTTGATATTTTTTTAAAGAATGTTTTTCTCTGCAGATTCTCAATTGTTTCTGATAATCTTCGAAATGTCGAGGATTTTTTTTAAATTTTGGGTAAACCTCAAGATATTTCACTAAAAGATAAGAAAAAATTCATGTACTACTTTACCAAAGGTGTCAACTGTTGATTTTCACACGTGTGGACTGTCCACTACATGTACTTGTGATCTCCTAAGGTGTGTAGATGCACCAAGATCAAGACTAGATTGAGATTCAAGATCAATCTTGAATCCTATGGCAAAAACACACTATTACATGCATTCAATCACTTCCAACTCTCACTCACACGTGTGGGAAGTATTCAAAAAATAATCTAAGTAAAGACAAGCTGCTCTCCTCGGGTAGAGAGAGAAAATGCATCAAGAGCTCTCGGGTAGAGAGAGAAAGCTAGAAATCCAAAAACTCACAAAATCCATGAAATCACCAAATCAATTGATTTCAAAATGAGGCGTACAATGATACTAGTAGGTCCACGAGCTAACACTATGCTTAACTATGATTGGACCACATTTTGTCACCTCTTGATCCTATTGGATCATTGATCTATGCACCTCTTAATTCTATTGGACTATATTCAAGCACACCTCAATTTCCTATTGGACCTCACAAGGTTCCACCTCTATATCCTATTGGACCTCTTGGAATTCATCAAACAAAAACTTTACACTTGTCTACACTCTAATTAGCAAGTGTTTAGCCTCTTACTCTTTTTTGGCTCAATAGTGGCATTACAAGTGGAAATGCATAATTTGCCATCTATGCCAAATTTATTCCTATCAACATCCTACACCTAGATGCTTGATGTAAAAAACATAAGACCCCTATATCTAACATAGATAATCTTTTTCAATTCTTCACACTCCTCCTAAAAAATTATCTATGAAGATTTGAGCATTGATCTTGATATAACTCCAAGATTAGATCTATGCTTGATGAAAGCACTTTTGCTCAAAGGCTTGGTGAGTAGATCGGCAATACAAGAGGACGAGTTGATATGATCCAAATAGATTTCTCCTCCAATAAGCTTTTCTCTCACAAAATGGTGTGCCACTTCTATGTGCTTGCTTCTTGCATGAAATATGGGATTATTGGCAAGAGCTTGGGCCGAGATGTTATCACACTTGATCATTGGTAGATCATCCTCCTTGATGCACTTTAGTTCCATTAATAACCTCTTGATCCAAAGCACTTCTTTGGTAGTTGTAGTGAGTGCTTTGTACTCGGCCTCACATGAAGAGAGAGATATAGTATCTTTCTTTTTGGAAAGCCAAGATATTAGATTGCCTCCAAGAAAGATAGTGTATGCACTAATAGACTTTCGATCCATTGTGTCACTTGCAAAGTCCGAATCCGAGTAGCCAATAATGGATAGATCTTCACTTTTATAGAGTAGACCATAATCACAAGATGAAGATACATATCTTAAAGTCCTCTTGGCCATCTTCCAATGATGGATCTTAGGTTCTTGCATAAATTGACTCAATTTGTGCACACAAAAACTAAGATCGGGCCTAGTAATGGTAAGCCAAATCAAGGAGCCTACAAGACTCCTAAAAAGTGTGATGTCCTCAAAGGATCTTTTACAATTTGCTCCATTGGAGTATCTATGCTCTTAGAATTTTCCATATGGAATTTTTTCAACATAGAGTGAGCATACCTAGATTGGCATATGAAGACATGATTTTCATAAAAATCAATTTCTAGGCCTAGGATGTAATGTATCTCTCCTAGATCTTGCATTTTAAACTCACATCCAAGTGCTAGCTTGGTTTCATCAACTAGCTTGATAAAACTTCCACAAAGAATAATGTCATCAACATAAATTAGAAGAATGACAATATTGCTATCAACAAACTTTAGATACATGGAAGGATCATAGTCACTAAGAGTAAATCCTAGTGAGATAAGGAAAGAGTTAAGTCTTGAATACCATGATCTTGGTGCTTGCTTGAGTCCATAAAGACTTTTGAAGAGCAAGCACACTTTGGACTCATCCTTGATGAATCCTTGTTCCATATAGATCTCCTCCTCAAGATAACCATTTAGAAAAGCATTGGATACATCTAATTGGAACACCTTCCACTTGAAAAAACAAGCAAGAGAAACAAGAATTCTTATTGTCACCATCTTTGCAACGGGTGCAAAGGTCTCCTCATAATCAAGACCATGGATTTGAGCAAATCCTTTGGCACATAATCTTGCTTTATGCTTGTTGATGGTGTCATCATGATTGAACTTGATCCGAAATACCCACTTGCAACCAATCACATGCTTGTTGGAAGGAGGATCCACAAGCTCCCAAGTATTGTTGGTGATCAATGCATCATACTCTTGCTTCATGGCATCATACCACTCCTTGGTATTGAGTGCCTCTTGTACATTCTTTGGCTCTTCATGAGAGACATAAAAAACATAATTAGTGAAATCAAGATCCACTTGTTTGCCTTTGTCAACATATGAGAGCCTCTTAGGCTCGGATCTATCTCTCATGGATCTTCTTGGTGAAAAAATCCGAGGAGAGTCTTCTTCAAATCTCGACCCCATCACATCATGATTGTCTTCAAAATAAATAATTGATGATGCATCCATAGATTTCTTGATCTCGGCCTCTTCAAATGATAAGTGTTGATCTTCATGAAAGACAACATCTCTACTTTCAATAACTTGAGAAGTAGAGAGTATAAAGACTCTATAGGCCTTCTTGGTGGATGAGTATCCAACCATGATCCCTTTGCATGCACTAGGATCTTCCTTCTTTCTTGTTTCCAAGGGAATATGGACAAAGCATAAGCATCCAAAAACTCTAAGGTGATCAACCTTAGGCTTCTTCAAAAATAAGATTTCATATGGTGACTTTCCTCCAAGAGCTATATGTGGGAGCCTATTGCAAAGATAATTTGCACAATTAATGGCTTCTCCCCAAAAATCTTTGGGCAAAGATGCCTCAATTCTCATAGATTTTGCACATTCACATAGAGATCTATTCTTTCTCTCGGCCACTCCATTTTGAGATGGAGAGTAGGCACAAGAAAACTCTCTTTTAATGCCTTCAAGCTCACAAAAGTCTTGAAATTTATTGGAGATATATTCACCACCTCCATCACTTCTAAGAGCTTTAATCTTGAATGAGAATTGCTTCTCTACATAAGCTTTGAAAATAAGGAAATAATCAAACACCATAGATTTTGAAGCAAGAAGATATATCCAAGTGAATCTTGTGTAATCATCAATGAAAGTAACAAAACAAGTGGCTCCTCCCTTGCTTGTAGTTGATGAGAAATGCACATCCGAGTGGATTAACTCCAAAGGATGCTTGCTTTTGATAGAAGATCTTGTAAATGGCTTTTTGTGAGCTTTAGCAATAGCACAAGCCTCACAAGGCTTGATCTTCTTGGAGAATGACTTTGGCAAGCCAATAGCTTTGGATTCTTTGATCATAGAGAGCATGGATTTGTAGTTGGGATGTCCCAACCTCCTATGCCATAATTCCTCCATAGAGAGCTTGTTCACAAGAGCAACATTACAAGCATTCACATACTCATTTGGATCTAGTTTATAGATGCCACCAAATCTAGATCCTAATGCAAGTATCTCATCATTCTTCTTGATAGTGCAAGTATCAACATTGAATTTTACATCAAGGCCATTATCAAGCAATTGGCCAACACTAATAAGATTCTTGGTAAGCTTAGGTACATAAAGAACTCTAGAGAGAGAAAGAACTTTAGAGGATGCAAGCTTCAAGGGAATGTTCCCTATGCCTTCAATAGGACATTCAAAATCATTTGCAGTGTATATTGATTTCTTCACTCCATCATAAGGTGCAATAGAAGAGAAAGAGTCCTTGGAGCTACACATATGTGAAGAGGCTCCACTATCAATATACCATAGGTCATCCTTCTTGAAAGGAGTAGATGAGAAACTAGAGACCATAAGAGATCCCTCTCCATCACTTGCAATAGTGTCTTACTTCTCATTGGTAATATTGGCTTGCTTGAGTTGATTCTTCTTTTTGAAGCAATTGGTGGCATAATGGCCTTTCTTTCCACAATAAAAGCACTTGATCTTCTTCTTCTTCTTGAGCTTGGATGATGAAGCATTAGAGGAATCATCTTCCTCCTCATCTTTGTCTTTGGATTTGACTTTGTCCTTGCTTGAGGATTGTTGATGTTGGTTCTTGCTCCTCTCTTTGTGCTTATCCTTGGCAAAAAGAGCTTTGCCATCATTATGAGTGAGAGAAAGCTTGTCCATCCTCAAGAGCTTATACTCTTGTCTTGATTCTTCTGAAATTAGCACACTTTGGAGAGCCTCCAAACTTGGTAGCTCCTCCTTAATGGCATAGGATTGGACAAGATTATCAAATTCACTTCTCAAGCCATTGAGAATGACTTGAACTAGCTTATTTTGATTGATGGAATCACCAATACAAGCAAGCTCTCTATGAATATCTTTTACTCTTAAAACATAACTAGATGCACTCTCATCACTCTTTTGGCTACTTTGAAAGATTTGATTCCTAAGAGTGAGAAGCCTAGAGGTATTCTTAGCCTCATAGATAGTCTTGAGACAATCCCAAGCTTCTTTGGCTGTTGTACAAGTACCTATCTCCCTCAATATCTCATTAGAGACATTCATCTTGATGTAGTGGAGAGCCATCCTAGCTTTCTTCTTGTATTTATGAACATCTTGAAGAACTTGTGGCACTTCTTCAAGGCCAAGAACAATGTCCATCACACCTTGAAGTATCAAGATGGACTCCATCCTCAACTTCCATAATGAATAATTGGAAGTGGACAATCTCTCACTTGGTTCCAACAAGAATGAACCCATTGAAGCCATTTGAAGTGAAGAAAACTCAGATGCTCAGGGATGAACAATAAATGTTGTTACACACTTTCAATAGGATCCAATAATTGAGTACTATCTCCTCCTATGAAAGATCTTACAACAATTTGTGAATTGATTCTCACTAGCTACACAAATCTCTCTAAAACAAGATCTATTTCACATCAAATGATGGAGTATAGGCAAAGTTAGGATCCAACACTCTTAGCACGTGTGAAATACACTAAGAAACCAAATTTGACTCAAATACAATGATATTGCATGAAACAAAATGGCTAAGATCTCAAAACAGTGCCTAGATCACATATAGATGAGATTGGCAAGCATACAACTGTGATTTTGGATAAACCAAGCAATCTCTTGACAAAACCAAATGTGTCCACCCAGGTCTAGGTGCCCTACCTAACCCTCTTCAAAAGCTTATAACTTTTGATTGGCTCAACCAAATGGAATGAAACTGACTGCAACAGAAACTAGACAAAAATAGCTTCAAAACAAGCTATCAAGCAAGATAAATGGATCAAACATGAGAGAGAACTTCCAAACTGAAATTGGATGTTCCTCACACGTGTCTGAGCACCTGATTCCGTACAGTACCAGGTCAGACCCAATCAATGTCCTTTTGATCTCTTTTGATCCAAGATTGAACAAGATAGCTAGGAAAATGGGCCTTGTCAATTTCTAGCTCAAGATTGATGAAAATTTTTCACTTAGATGGATCAAAATGCATGGTAACCTTAGGTAGGCTCTGATACCATGTTGATTTTCACATGTGTGGACTGTCCACTACATGTACTTGTGATCTCCTAAGGTGTGTAGATGCACCAAGATCAAGACTAGATTGAGATTCAAGATCAATCTTGAATCACTACTACATGCATTCAATCACTTCCAACTCTCACTCACACGTGTGGGAAGTATTCAAAAAATAATCTAAGTAAAAACAAGCTGCTCTCCTCGGGTAGAGAGAGAAAATGCATCAAGAGCTCTCGGGTAGAGAGAGAAAGCTAGAAATCCAAAAACTCACAAAATCCATGAAATCACCAAATCAATTGATTTCAAAATGAGGAGTACAATGATACTAGTAGGTCCACGAGCTACCACTATGCTTAACTATGATTGGACCACATTTTGTCACCTCTTGATCCTATTGGATCATTGTTCTATGCACCTCTTAATTCTATTGGACTATATTCAAGCACACCTCAATTTCCTATTGGACCTCACAAGGTTCCACCTCTATATCCTATTGGACATCTTGGAATTCATCAAACAAAAACTTTACACTTGTCTACACTCTAATTAGCAAGTGTTTAGCCTCTTACTCTATTTTGGCTCAATAGTGGCATTACAAGTGGAAATGCATAATTTGCCATCTATGCCAAATATATTCCTATCAACATCCTACACCTAGATGCTTGATGTAAAAAACATAAGACCCCTATATCTAACATAGATAATCTTTTTCAATTCTTCACATTAACAACACAAAGCTGTATGAGCTTTTTATTGCTGAGAAGCCTGGCAGGAGAGACTCATAGTTCAAAATTCAAGGAAGATTGCTTGCTGATCAACCAGATGAGGATGAGGAAGAAGGTTTTGAGAACGTGTTTGTAAAGGAGATGGATAAGTCTCGTTCTATTTTCATTCTGAACAAGACTATGATAAAGTTTCGACTTTGCCAGGACGAGGCCATCAAAGCCTATTTTGATAAAGCTCTAGTTACTTTGGTGTGTAATTATAAAACATATTTTATTCATGTATGTTTACATTTGTTCCATGCTTACCATAGTGGTTACTAAATATAAAATTCTATGAACTTTTAAGTTAAAAACCTTTTTGTAAATTCAATTGTCATGTGTTGTGAGCATAGCCAGTACAAATGCCTTTACTCATTATATTTTAAACTTGTTTTTTGTTTCTGTCCAGAGCATGAAGCAATGCTAAAAAATGGTTCTAGCTGCTATTGTTGAGGGGACAGATCCGGTCTACTCATTACGGAGTTCAAAAGGTGTATCTATTGGACCTCGCAAGCCTGCTTCTACCACTGCTCAGGTCACAAAGCCAGTCTCTGAAAATGTTGACGATGACATTGTAGCTGTCCCTCGTCCCAAAAAGAAAAAGGTCTCATAATATTTCTGAGTCCTCTCCCACTAGACCCAAGTCATGCCCAAAGACCATGGCTATACATCGCCACAAGTCCATTCCAATTGCTGAAATTAAGAAAGCCGCGACCGAACTGTTGATGTCTTTACCTGGTGCCTCCATCCGTCCCTCACAAGATAGCTTTGAGCTTGTTATATTAAGGGAAGATATTCATAAAACAAAAAAAAAATAAAGAAACAACTTTGATTTTAGATATAAATCAATGTGATAGGCCACCTGTAGACCCAATAACAGGAGACAAGCCAATGGAAGTAAGAGAACCGAATAAAACACATGTACATAACTTAAAAATAAAATCTAAAGATCATACACAGGCTATAGTTACTCCTTTTGTTGTTTTGTTGATCCCAAGGAATGCAACGATGTTGCAAATTTTGATTTTTCTTTATTAGATTGATATCATTTTTTTGTTCTTGGGGGCACACACAGTTTACAAGCCCGATAACAATTATCTCAAGAGTATCCCCAAAAAAGGCCTTATACACTATGCATTGCCGATATACCAATAGATTTCAGATGAAGGAATCATTAGATGACGATTCTCCCTTCAAATTCACTGAAATCCATAGTTTCATGTAGGGTTTTCTCTCTGTATCAAGAATTATGCCAAGCAGCTCACCCTCGCCAAGGATATTCTCAAAAGCCTTGGCTTTGATCTGACTCTTTTTAGGGACCAGCAGAGCGAGAGCCTCATCCGAGCGGCCTACTCCACCTATTCGGATGAATTCTAAACTTTCCGGATTACATCCAAGAGTGGCAGCTATACCATCATCAACGTCTCTCCTGGGGATCTCCAGAGCATTGGCTTCCCTAATCTCGGAGAGACAATCCATGGCAAGGGCACCAGCTATGATGCCAAGTACTTCACAAAGTTTCTAACAGAGGACGGCAAAACCATTGCCCAAACCAACAACGGGATCGCCATTCGCCTCATCACGGATCCCCATCTACGGGCCACCTCAGAAATCCTCGTCGCCATGGTTGAAGTGCATACCTCCAAGATCGATCGCATACCACCGAGCGACCTCTTTTCTTTGACCCTCACCATGGACGATCCCACTCAAAATTTCAAGTGGGCTGAGAAGGTAGCAGAGAAGCTGTGCGGAGCTCTGAAAGCTAGAAAACCAACTACCAAATGTGGGTATCTCCTCCACATGTTAGTCACCAAACAGTTGGGGTCTCGGGCAGCTGCGACCATCAAGGAGCTGGATGATCTCTATCCAAGCACAAAAAAGTGAGCCACCACCCAACCGACAGCAGAACCGGTCTCACCAGCCCCACCTACTAAGAAGCAGAAAGGGAAGGCGATCAGCACAGAAGCCGATGTCCCTCACGACATTCTATCCAGCGACATTGGGACAGAGTATGATGAATCCGGAGGGAGCCTTAAACCCTCTCAGATCCCAAAGGAGGTCCTAGAGCAGCAGGTGGCCTTACTTCACCAGGCCTAGCAATGCAAACAAGCAGTAGTAGTAGCAACATGCAACGCAGTGGCAGTAGGCACTTCGGGCTCTAATCCTATGAGCATGGTTCCATCCACATAGGCAACCTCCTCTCCATCACTTGATCTCACACTCCCACCACCACCCCCACCATTTACTGTCATGTCCACACTCTCAATAACTCTCAACACGGGCTTCACTTCCACACTTCCACAAAAGCCCTCACCTGTACAAATCTCCACCCTACTTGACTCCATAGTCAACGTAGATGATTTTGCATTACAATTACTAACTGCACTTCCATCAACCACCGTCACCACTAACCCAATCCAAACATCTCTGCCACGCAGTATCTCCCTACCTCTTGTACCCCTTAATCCACAATCACCTCCATCTGCTTTTCATACACCTCCATCTAGCCCTGCTCCTGATTTTCTACACTTTAACCCAATGTCGTATCCTAACTACACACGCACCCTCCTGATATTGGTCCTTGGGAGTGATTACCCCTTGCAGCCCAAAAAGCGGTATGGTTGTGTGAATGAGCTCCAATACAATCTATTCGGCACCCTAGGGGGATAGTATACTATGCGGAAATTCAACGATGGTGCTATGGCGGACCTTCATAAAGAAAAAGCAAGGCTGGAGGAGGAAAACAAACAATAGCAACTGTAGATCCAGAACCTCACCAATTACAATCAACAACAGCAGCAGATGCTACTCCACCTCCAAAACCAGCTCCAACTGAAGGTATCCAACATGTAGCAAACCATCAGTACTCTCAAAGCCGAAAAGGATGAGGCTGTAACAGATGCACAAGCAACACGTTCCGCTATGAAGAAACAGTTCGAATTGGTGGACTTCAACGACTTCACATCACCACGACAATTTTCTCCTGAGTCACAAAGAATTGCTGAAGCTAACCCCTTGCCTCCTCTCTCTCATGAACCCGATCCACAAATTAAACACGAGGTTGCCTTTGAAGAACCAACCATCCGGCACAGAATCGCGCCCATAGAACCAAACAAGGAGTTGCACGTCTCTCAAGAGTTTGCCAAGAAATATCCAACAACAAAAGAGCGAGATGGCTATATACTGCCAGATCTGGACCAGAGTAGAACACATAAAGAAACAGTCAAACTCCTGGATCCACAACCTCTCTGGCGTCATCAGCTCTTCCTGCAGAGTAAGACCTCAATGACATGGTATATCAAAGCTCCCTCCTACATGCGCACAAATCCGTATTACTATCCAATAGCGAGGCGAGAACCATTTCCTGTCACTAAGGTCAAGAATAGAATATTTTGGCCCAAGCTCACAGGCGTCGATACCGGCAACTTAGCCTAAGACATCGTCACCAACTGCCGAGTATTCTACCAAAAGCACCATGGCAACCCTGATCGCGACGTCAGATATTTTGCAGATAAGCCTAGTGGCATTTCTGGTAGAACTCAAAGGTTTTTGGGATCGAGGGCTACTCCCAATCGCCCTTGATATCAATAAACCCCTGCAAATGCAAGACGACCATATCAACGTAGCAAGGCTCTAATATCGTGCTGCACTCACTTCCACCCTACACGTTGATATGGTGGAGCTATGGAAAACCCATAACTTTCTACAGGGTATGCTCCATTATTACAAACCCATGCCCTCAACTTCCATATTGAATAATTGGAAGTAGACAATCTCTCACTTGGTTGCAACAAGTATGAACTCATTGAAGTCATGTAAAGTGGAGATAAAAAAAAGTGATGAACAAAAAATGTTGCTTCTCTCTCACTATAGGATCCAATAATGGTGTGCTACCAACTCCTATGCAAGATCTTGCAACAAACTGTGAGATGATTCTCACTAGCTACCTCAATCTCTCCAAAACTAGATGTACTTCACATCAAATGATGGAGTATGGTCAAAGTTCGGATCAAACACTCTTAGCACGTGTGAAATACACTAAGAAACCAAATTTGACTCAATTACAATTACTCCAAAGAGTTTCTTTTGATCACGATTGATCTGACTCATCTTTTGCTTAGGTTTTGTCCTTTCCTCCTCAGCTTCATGGATCTTTCTCTTTATTTCTTCTAGCTGCTTTGCCTGATTTTGTAGGTCTTTTTTGGCTGAACAACCAATATAGGTGGTAGTTGGTCTCCGCAAGACACTTGCAATGATCTGTCAACTGCTTTGGTAAGACTATAAAAAACTAGGGATTTCTTAGAAGAATAGTAAACTGATGATAAACAAACAGATGGAATTAAGGGTGGTAGTGACAACGGTAGATGGTGTGGGCGATAGGCATGAGAATGGATGTAGATGTATGACGAGAGGTTGGTTGAAGAAGGAGACTGATTTTCCAATGTTTGTGTTTCTCTTTCTGAAGGATCCTCGTCGTGACCGGAATACTTCTTCTGATTAAGTCGCTTTAGATTGCCCATCTGTCTTCTTTAGCCTTGTCTTTTTCATATTTGACTTGTGACCTTGGTTGTCGATCTTGCTGATGTTGTTGTTGGCAGCGTAACTGCTCCAGTGGATCCAAGCAGATCCACTTTCTCCCCCCCCCAAAAAAAAAAATCTGTTGGTGGGGATGTTGTTGTTGGTGATTGTTCATGCTCAGGATTGGATCGGTGTGTGGAACACGAAGTTGAAACTCATTGAACATGTGACTGGGCTAAAGATTGAACAAATTTTAACTAAATTTGTTTCGATTTTGCTGTAGTTGACTCAAAAAAATAATATGACAATGAGATGCAGGAATCAGCTCTAATTTGACATGTACTTCTCATATTTCTCAAAAATTCTAAACTGCTATAAAAGGGAATCTGAAGATGGATAGATGAATGAAAATGTGTTATGGAGATGCTCTACGAAAAACTCTCGTGTAGTACAAATGTGACAAAGAGTGAGAACTGTATAGCACTTGTCGAACAAAACTTGCATTCATCAACATTGA